>WFMF01000068.1:0-460324 GCA_011033025.1 Beroe forskalii | reverse complement strand
ATTTCATTTGCAGTGATAATGGCCGATCACTATAAGAGTTACTGTTCTGTCACAGACGTAATTCCCCTCGAAGGAACAGCAGACTGTAAATCAGTACGATCACGAACCAAAACCGAGGTAATGCACTTGTAATGGATGTTGCTGAGCGCAAAATTAAATGGGCACAATTGAGCCAAAAATTGTAATTTTTCGAAAGTCAATTTTGAGCTAATTTGTGCTCTGAGTGCAAAATGGGTGCAATCGAGCGCAAATGGAGCGCTGCTGGGCGCAAAAAATGCGCTTATTTCCGTATAATAATTTTTGAGGCTCTATAGCGCAAAAGAGCGGAGTGCGGACATTGGCGCATTTGAGCCGTGACTGAGCGAAAATTTGCGCTCAGCTGAAGCCTTGCGCTAAAATATCTATTTGCGGAAAATTCTATTCATAGTTTCCTCCAGTCGTTTTCTTCGGGAGTGAAGAAAGTGCTCAATGGAGAATTCCATGCATGATTTCCTTCAGGTCCAGTGCACGATAACGTGTAACCACGGGATTGATACGAGTCAGACAGACGAACATTTTGTCTCCACGGGGAACTCCTTTAATATGTCTTGTGACGTAGCCAAGGATAGCTGGTCTTATGATGTTATGAAAATATGTAAGTTTTAGCCAAGTTTTGTGCGTTCGTGTTTGTGGGGAGGGTTTTTATAACTTTATTAAATTTTATTAATATTTCATTCGCGCGAAGTATAACTTTACAAGTTTAACTTTCGAAAGAATCCATCCATGATATTGATTTATTTTGCACGGTATAGGTAGTTTGATCGACGCGAACTCAGTTTTGCTTTTGCTTATTTTTCTCATATTTCATTGTGTATCCAGAGAAATGTTGGTGTTTAGAATGACTACGCCGGTCGACTCGTACATAAGTTAAAGTTAAGAGTTGTATTTTTATAAATATAACTATAAGTTTATCTGCACAGTGGGTTGATGACGTTAGGATTACATTGTTATGTTGTATGTGTGTCGGGCGACGTTTAACTTTACTATTTCATAAGAATTTAATTTGCATTGCGTGAGTGACTGTGAGAGAGTAGAGGTCAAACCCTATAAAAATCGTGATGTTAATCTTTCCCGCATGCTTTTTCAGGTTTGTCGACGCCGTCAGAAGAAGAAACCTAGTCAGACCTATATCAGAAAACTTTCCAAATGATCATGCGGGCTATGTGATATTGTGAATGGCACAGCTGGTATACTCAACCGTGTAGTGAAACTCTTCAAAGATATTGATAACGATTTTAGTTTTTACTGATCATTTTTATCATCATGAAATATCACAGCTCACAATCATTGAACCATAGTATTACAAATAGCATTGTTTGGTGACAGCACCACATTCTGATCCACAATGCTGCCAAGAGTATGAGTGAGTGTGTGACAATTGTAATGTCTTTTATGCATAAGTTATAGATTATGGATATGGAATTCAACAGTCGGGTATTTTTAGTTTCAATTCATAAAATCATCTTGACCGCGAGTATTTCGTATTGCAAGGATTAACGATTATTGTTTTGAAAATGCATATTTATTTGAATTGCAGCTGTTACTTGAAATTTTTTGTATCAGTACATAAATATTCTAAGAATGGCAATTATTGAAGATCATTAAACATGTATTTAGTGCTATACATGCAAGCGCAGAGGTAGGCACAGTCCCACTCCGGGACTATCCTCTTGCGGACCCTCGGGTCCGGCCTCTCTTTTGTTGATGATGCAAGCGCATTCTAATACAGTGCACGCGCACTCTAAGACAGTGCGCGCACTCTTAGACAGTGCACGCGCACTCTAAGACAGTGCGCGCACTCTTAGACAGTGCGCGCACTCTTAGACAGTGCACGCGCATTCTAAGACAGTGCGCGCACTCTAAGACAGTGCGCGCACTCTAAGACAGTGCGCGCACTCTAAGACAGCGCGCGCACTCTAAGACAGCGCGCGCACTCTAAGACAGTGCGCGCGCACTCTGAGACAGTGCGCGCGCACTCTGAGACAGTGCGCGCGCACTCTGAGACAGTGCGCGCGCACTCTAAGACAGTGTGTGCGCACTCCTAAGGCAGTGCGCGCGCTCTTAAGACAGTGCGCGCGCACTCTAAGACAGTACGCGCAAGTTTCTCGGATTTTGCTTATAGTTTGCTTATCGTGACTATTGGGTCATTATGAAGTGCTGTGCAAAGTTTTGGGCCGAAAAAATGAATTTAAGTGCATGAGAAGCCACGCCTCTTTTTGAACAAGAATTGGCCATATCTCAGCTAATATTGAGTTAAAATCCCAAAGAAACGGGAAATTCTAATGTACGAGTTCCTGACGCAACACAATAGAAATTAATTCGACTCTGTTCATTTTTGTGTGATTTGAATGAATGCTGCAGCACGTTCATGCTGCTCGGCACAATCTAATTAGGGCTCGCTCGCACTCTGGGAGTAGTCACGTGACTAGCCTGGGTTGGCGCGTGTCACGTGATCAATGATTGATTCAATCAGAGAGGTAAGAACTGCGGTGTTGTTTATGTTTCGAGGAGGATACCTTGTACAAGGCGGTTTAATTCAATTGACTGCTATAGAAGCATATCCTTAGTACAGTACAAACTACAACTACACTCGCGGTTAATTATTATCTCGACGGGCGATGTCCGTCCCTTTCTTCTGACTTGTTGTTGACAAAGTGACGTCCAATCTTGGAACGTTCGCTATGTTATGTAACATAAACGAATTATTATCTACATCAAGGTGTAACTGTAAGTGTAAGTATGATTGTATGAAGTAGAATATTATAATCTTGAATTATAGCTGTACCTATGAATTATGAAAAACATTAACGACTTCATATTCAACATATACTTAATCATAAATGAAATGTATGACATCAATAAACAGTATTTTTTGTTAATCATCCATGAATCATGCTTTAGATTTAATACATATTTTGATACATCACATTTTAAAACAAATTATTCTGATTTGAAGGCGCCTCCCATATGTAAACGAGTCAGTAGTCTCGACTTAATTGTGTGACGTCACAGATCAAAAGCTTGATTTTTTCAGTGAGAATCCGGATTGCGATAGGCAATTCGACGGTCGCATCTGGGTGCGAGCAGAATTGCGTATCGTGATCCGTACATCGCAGATGTGACCACTAGAATCGCGTTTTGCATCCAGGTATCTATTACACCGACACGCAATTCCGGTTCATCCGGAACGCTATAAACGTAATTCCGCGTTGCATTCGGATAGTGATACACAGTTCGGTCACATCGGATTGTGACGAGTACACGCGGAATTGATTGTGTCGCAATCGATGCGTGACCGAATTGTTGTGTGTCGCAATCCGGGCGTGACCGGAATTATATGTGTCACAATCCGGGCGTGACCGGAATTATGTGTCGCAATCCGGGCGTGGCCGAAATTGTATACTTGTATGTCGCAATCAGGGCGTGACCGGAATTGTATGTCACAATCCGGGCGTGACCGGAATTATATGTGTCACAATCCGGGAGTGACCGGAATTGTGTGTCGCAATCTGATGTGACCGGAATTGTGTGTCGCAATCCGGGCGTGACCGGAATTATATGTGTTCAATCCGGGCGTGACCGGATTTATGATTCGATTCTTCGGGCGTGACCGGAATTGTGTGTCTACAATCCGGGCGTGACCGGAATTATGTGTCACGCAATCCGGGCGTGGCCGAAATTTCTTCGATATCGGGCGTCAGGACGTGATTCCGGATTCATTCTTCAATCCGGGCGTGACCGGAATTCGATTCGATTCTTCGATTCGTGACTGCGGTCGATTCTTCGACGATGCTTCGATTCCACATTCGATTGCGACATACAATTCCTGGATGCCCGGATTCGGACACACCGGGATATCGGATTGCGACACACAATTTCGGCCACACTCGGATTGCGACACATAATTCCGGTCACGCCCGGATTGCGACACACAATTATCACACCCGGATTGCGACACACAATTCCGGTCACGCCCGGATTGCGACACACAATTCCGGTCACATCGGATTGCGACACACAATTCCGGTCACATCGGATTGCAAAACAATTCCGGTCACTCCCGGATTGCGACGCACAATTCCAGTCACTCCAGGATTGCGACACAATTCCGATCACGCCGGATTGCGACACACAATTACGGCCACGCCCGGATTGTGACACACAATTCCGGTCACGCCCGGATTATGACACACAATTCCGGTCACGCCCGGATTGCGACACACAATTCCGGTCACGCCCGGATTGCGACACACAATTCCGGTCACGCCCGGATTGTGACACACAATTCCGGTCACGCCCGGATTGCGACACACAATTCCGGTCACGCCCCGATTGCGACACACAAATCCGGTCACGCCCGGATTGTGACACACAATTCCGGTCACGCCCGGATTGCGACACACAATTCCGCTCACGCCCGGATTGCGACATACATTTACAAGTATACAATTCCGGCCACGCCCGGATTGCGACACATAATTCCGGTCAGGCCCGGATTGTGACACATATAATTCCGGTCACGCCCGGATTGCGACACACAATTCCGGTCACATCAGATTGCGACACACAATTCCGTGTACTGTCACAATCCGATGTGACCGAACTGTGTATCACTATCCGAATGCAACGCGGAATTACGTTTATAGCGTTCCGGATGAACCGGAATTGCGTGTCGGGTGTAGTAGATTATATCTGGATGCAACACGCGATTCTATTGGTCACATCTGCGATACGGATCACGATACGCAATTCTGTTTGCATCCAGATGCGACCGGAATTGCCTATCGCAATCCGGATTCTCACTGAAAAAAATCAAGCTTTTGATCTGTGACGTCACACAATTAAGTCTTGACTCGTTTATTGATGTCATTTGATGTCATACATTTCATTTATGATTAAGTATATGTTGAATATGAAGTCGTTAATGTTTTTCATAATTCATAGGTACAGCTATAATTCAAGATTATAATATTCTACTTCATACAATCATACTTACACTTACAGTTACACCTTGATGTAGATAATAATTAACCGCGAGTGTCGTTGTACTGTACTAAGGATATGCTTCTATAGCAGTCAATTGAATTAAACCGCCTTGTACAAGGTATCCTCCTCGAAACATAAACAACACCGCAGTTCTTACCTCTCTGATTGAATCAATCATTGATCACGTGACACGCGCCAACCCAGGCTAGTCACGTGACTACTCCCAGAGTGCGAGCGAGCCCTAATTAGATTTTTTTTTTATTTCAAAATTCAAATTTTACATGAAATATATTTCACAATGTCATTCAGGTTAAAATATTCTGTCATTCCTACTTAACCAAAATAGCACAGAAAATATGAATCAAGTGCAAAATCTGGGCTAAACTCCCAACACAGCGTTAACCATTATTACAGGGAGGCCCGTCAAAAACATCAATCAATAAATAGGGTATAAAATAAATGATAACAATAATAATAAATAATTACGTCATCTGATAAAATTAAATCACAAACTCACAAATACTATGGTTGTCAATTGTAATCATAGATTGGTATTTAAATTGTCACACTTAAAGTCCTAGGCCACAAAGAAATTACTTTTCTGCATCAAGACCATCATTTCGAAAAATACAAATTTGTTAATAATTTCTTGTATAAGGGTATTTTGCACATGTGTTACGGGGGCGTGTCGAACTAACGCGTGCGCGGCGTTCTTGTGCGCTGCGTATTCGTGCGCGGCTTCCAGGTTGCGCCTGACAGGTAGTACAAATGTTTTCGCGCGTTACGCAAAAACATCTGTACTACGCTTGAGTCGGCACGATATGCCCCACACAAGAACGCCGCGAACGTGAAGTTTGCACTGTCTCCACGATTGTACTTGCTTTGATAGCAAGTTTCAACCAGCATCCTCACCACAGTTTAATTTGAATTAAACGTCTGTCTTAGTTATAATTCATTGTGACTTTAAAGAGAAAGCGTGATCAAGAGAGAAAAAAACGTATGTTTTGTAATCTGATGGAATATTTGAATTTTCAGAAAACAATCAGATCGTTTCATTGTAAATTAAATCTCTAACTTCTCCCAAAATTCTTTGCCTACTGCACGTCTGTCAAGAAAATACGCCAGTTTGATGTGTATTTCAAATTTACATACGACAAAGCAAATTATTCTATTAAGTCCGACAGGTCTACAGTGAGCCTACCAGTGAGTTGAACTTCGTCACGATAACCAACCGACTGCAGGGAACACTTTCTCCCCCAAGATAGGACTACGTCCATTATACAGTACACTGTACAGGTGAGCGATATCAGCCTTCTCATTGTCTCAGAATACAGCGCAGCCTGAAATAATGAAATATCCCTAATTCATTCCATCGGGAAATCGTACGGAATTTGTGTTCAATGTCTCAATGATTGACATAGACACGCACCTGTCGGTTCCATTTTGGGATACTTCCCGAGGGCGCAGCCTTAGCACTTAGGGATGTATTGACCCGAAGGGCGAGGGTCATAACCAATATGGACCTGATCAGGCTAGTGTCTATAATATATTATAGACATTGATGTTAACGTCAGAGGGTTGCAACAACCTGAAACTTCGTTCTATACAGTGGATGTAAGCATTATACAGAGTGGAAAACATGCGACTTCACGAACTTGAGAGGGTCGGCTCCTTAATTATATAAAGGAACCGCCTCAACTATCTGGGTAGGCCCTGACCAGATATCATTGAAATATCAGGGCGTGTTTGGGTACATTGAATTTGAAAGGTGTACACAAGACACACCCTGTACACAACAAGCACACATTACCTTATATGGCGATAAGCAAAATGCTTGTTTATACATTACAAAAAAGTACATACTGGGTACAAATCGTGCGTTGGGTATCAACGCACTTGGTAGCACGTTATAAAATGTAGTAAACAACTCGATACAAAGAGTGCTACCCTTTAAATCGCTAAAAACTTGATTCACCAACCTGGATCTCTGGACAGGGAGGGGTTAGAGAACGTCTTGAACGAATTCTGCAGAACCACGAATCCTTTCAATAGAAACTCGTTATCTCCTTATCGTCATGGTGCTCATTAGTTCACCTCATCAACAGCAAATTTCTTGTACACTAGGACGGACCGTTCATCCAAGGTCCTGAAGGGGAAAATTTCATAATGAATAGTTTATTTCTGCAAAGATGGAAACTTTAAGAACTCTCAATCCGAAAAACTGTGAGGGAACAGGGTAAAATGGCGTGGGTAGTGTTATTTAAAGGTATTGGGATAGTGGACAACTTGACAAGAATTGTGATCTGCTACACCAGTGAAGGTAGCGAAGCATGGAGTATAAACAAAGGGGTGCAAGCTTGAACTATTATTCCATCTGTTTCTATCTATTACTTGTGAGGTACTATCAGGAGGTAGGTGGTGGGGCGACTTAAAATCCAATAAAAGAGTCTTCATTCACTATTTCGGATTTTACTCCCATTAACAGTATGTGGACTAGACAAGGTAGAGAGTCGACGAGCGTGTGGTGAAAAAGTCCTACAATTTCCGAACGTTTGTTTTCTTAAAAAGTTGTATGACTGTGATGCTGTGAGCTTGCACATTGAAATCCGCTATTTTGTTTTTTTCAACTTTCAACAGGTGCAAAATTTTACCAATTAAATAATTAAAGAATTGCTTCTGTAGTGGATGCGTAATTAGGTTTTGAGACACTTCTCCAAAGGTGGGAGTAGGCTTGCCTCAAGTTAATTAGATTCGCGGCTTGCCTAGGTAATGTTGCCGGTGATAGTGTGATAATGTTCAGATTACATTACAAACATGATCATCTCTCAAGAGTGTAAGATTAATGTAGAATTGCTGTGAACCTACAGCACAAACAAAATTCTGTGTACAGAGCCTGGCCTTGAAAACCTACAGAGGTACAGTACCCATTGTAAATTGTTAAGTTTTGAAGTGTAAAGTATAAAATTCGCAGTAGGTACAGTACCTATAGCACAGTAAATTGTTAAAATCACACAGGTAAAAGGTACGATTAACAGTGACACAGTTCCCTCACGGCTAACACAGATGTCACACAGTATTCATACAGTTAGCTATGACACAGTGACACAGTTCCCTCACGGCTAACACAGATGTCACACAGTATTCATACAGTTAACTATGGCACAGTGACACAGTTCGTTCCCTCACGGCTAACACAGATGTCAGACAGTATTCATACATTTAACTATGACACAGTCGCCTCATGGCTAACACAGTATTCATACAGTTAATTATGACACAATTTCGCCTGTCGGCTAACAAAGATGTCGCAGCATCCATACAGTTAACTATGACACAGTGACACAGTTCCCTCACGGCTAACACAGATGTCACACAGTATTCATACAGTTAACTATGACACAGTGACACAGTTCCCTCACGGCTAACACAGATGTCACGCAGTATTCATACAGTTAACTATGACACAGTGACACAGTTCCCTCACGGCTAACACAGATGTCATACAGTATTCATACAGTTAACTATGACACAGTGACACAGTTCCCTCACGGCTAACACAGATGTCACACAGTATTCATACAGTTAGCTATGACACAGTCGCCTCATAGCTAACACAGATGTGACACAGTTCCCTCACGGCTAACACAAATGTCACACAGTATTCATACAGTTAACTATGAAGCAGTCGCCTCTCAAATAACACAGATGTCGCAAATTTCCATCAAAACTAAATAGTTAACTTAGATACATCATCTATTGTAGGTAGCAATAAAACAATGCTCTTGTTGTTTGGAAATTTTCAAATGTTTTATCGGCATTGATCATTTAGAGTTTTGCTAAAACTCTAAAACAGTGATTTGAGTCGTATTTTCAATCATTTAACAACCCCAATCGATTTTTTGTTATCACTGTTAGGTACTCGTGTAATATATAACGTTCAAAATTCGTACATATAAGTAAAAACACGTTTTGCGACAGATAATACGCTTTGTTTCACCAAATTTGTATTGTAGGAAAAAGCGTATTGTCTGTCGCAAAAACATCGTTTTAGGTACGAATTTTGTACATTTACTACATATTTGACCGAAGCCAACGTCCAGGTTCACAAAATTATAAGTTACTCAAAATTCAGGTGACACAGTTTCCTTTTTAGAAATGCTCCAACTATCATGGGTAAACTCTGCTGAATTCCAGAAAAGAACATGAAGTCTTATGTCTCCATATGACCTATGCTTTTATTTTGATTGCATCATGCTCTAGACTCACAACTCCGTATATCGACCAAATTTGAAATTAAACAAGAGCGAATCTTACGCCTGAGTTCCTTTCTAAATTCTTGATTACCTAATACGTTTTTACGTTCTACCCCGTAGGAAGTGTTATAACATTACCTATTATTAGATATCATTAAGTCATAATTACGATTTAGCAGTGGGTTTACTGCAGGAAAGAACTTATCATAAGGTCATAACGGCATAGGTAGCTCATTAGCTCAATTTGATCGTGTTCTGACAGGAAATAAAGCATTGTGCTCTAATTAAGTGCATGATACAAAACCTGATACATCATACAATATATACAGTACACTTTTGTTTAGGTGTACTTTACATAAACAGTAGGGGCATTTCAGTTTCTGTTATAATATCATCTGACGGATATGCTCTACGAAACAAAATTGTTGACTCACGGGCGATATCTATTCCACACTCTAGATAATGATCGTTACGTCACTCTTGAAGATCTACTTTATCAATGGCACGCATGATCTCATTGTTTTTCTTGCCGCTATATCGTAATTCAGACTTTCAAAGGAATTTCCGTACGTATTTATGAAGTCTCTCACATGATTATATTTCCTACACTATCCCATTCCTCGCACTAATTATTATCGAATTACGAGTTCTAAAGATGGGTGCAAGTAGGGACTGGGTCTAATTGCCCGACCCCAATCAGATTCCTTTGATGTCATGCGCCTCTGTAGGGTGAAAATACCACACGCTAGTTTTATTAAGGTACTTTTTTGGGACCATCTGCAATCAAATTAGCCCTAATTAACGAACCAATTAAAATTGAAAAATTATTTTTATTCAGTCATGCTCGAAAAAGGCAAAAACGAAGATAGAGTAAAAATCAGCTTTCTACCACCTATGGTTTGTCTGTAATAAAATTTTCAAGGTCTGTGCGGGCATATTCACCACACACTCGTCTTGATACTGTTAAAACCCCTTCTACGACCTTAGCTCGTTAACAGAAATGAAAAAGGAACCAATTTTTTTAAATTCTCAAACCGAAATCGAAAAAATTATCAGTTTTCCCCAGTTTTTCCTTGTTATCGGGATTAGATTAATGACACCAGTCTGACACTAGATCGACATATTATTTGAACCACCGAAGTATCACTGACATCGGTCTGACATAACACTGACAAGGGTCTGACGTATCACTGACACCAGTTCATGTATCACTGGCACCAGTCTGACGTATCACTGACACCAGATTGACATATACTGACATCAGTCTGGCGTAACACTGACACCAGCTGACGTATCACGATACCAGTCTGACGTATGACTGGCACCAGTGAAGGCGTATACTGACACCAGTCTGATGTAATACTGACACCAGTCTGACGTATCACTGACACTAGTCATACGTACACAACACCAGTCTGGCGTAATACTGACACCAGATTGACATATTACTGACGCCAGTCTGACAAAATACCGACACCGGTATTGTTGTTGGCTTCTGCCTACTGCACACCTGATGCAGCCTCTAGATGTTTCAAAACTTTTGGGCACTATTAAGAGCCTTGAAGTGTCAAGACAAGATAAGTGGATTAATAGTGTTTGGTGATTTCTTTCATTGACCTGTTTGCCTCAACTGGAACACTTTCCTTTGCCTCCTAACCTCTAGACTGTGTTCTCAGTTCTGAGTCTCTTCTGCCCTTACAATCATTGAAGAGCCAATATACAATCATTGATAGAATCAATACACCTCTATAGATAAGACACTGGATTCTTCACCACAGGAGCAATAGTCATTGCAACAGATAAAACAAGCATAGGCATCAATGTCATTTGATCCCCAATTTTCCCACATGGTAAAAATGAATGTCATACTAGCATTTCAAGCATTGATGGCCCAAATAGTTGTCCCAAGGAAGGTGCTATAGCCTTCATGATTGAAAACATCCCAAAGGCTACACTGGCTTTTGGTATAGGGGATACATTAAGAAGCATGCCATGAGGTGCAGTACTCCTTGGTGGCTGTCTGTTGTGTGCATAATATGTACACAAATTAATACATTAAGTTGCACTATGCTTTCCCCTAACCAGGGGTGTCGATATGCTGGGTGAATCCAGGGCCCTGGTTAGGGCAACACTATACTACAGTGCCTGAAAAAAGTGAGTTAGTGATAAGATATTATAAAAGCCAACATTTATCGATAATCTTGCAACATTATAACCAGAAAGTGCAAAGCAATCCAGTATGGAGCCCTATGGTTTCAGTTCCTTGTTTAACAAGCCATATAGCATTATAGCAAGGACATCCACCATATCAAGCCAGGCCAGGCAAGGCGCTACACTTCAATTACACTTCAAGTAGACTTTATTATTTGTTTTATTATTTGTTTTATTAACTTAAAGTGAGAAACTGGTGCAACTGTATTTTATGAATTTGAAGCAAATGTAATGCAGATTTGATGTCTTATTTTGTTTACTTACTGGAATGATAGCTTGGGTAACAAGAATCTGATGGACTCAGGTAGTTTTGGAGCAAATCATAGTCTGTTTCAAGCAAGAATTTCAGGATTAAAAGTCACACAAAATCTTAAACATATGAATGGAGGAAAACACATATGTGTGCTCATCAGTCAATGTTACCAAAATAAAATAAAATAAAATAAACTATTTTGATAAATACATCAACACTTTTCTCAGAACTCAAATATCTTCAACTTTCCACCTCTTACTGGATCTTCAGCCTCTTATAACATATTGAAATTTAAAATAGAAAGTAAATAATTAAATAAAACTTATGATTAACTTGGCAGCTTATAATGCTTCAAATAAGTGAAATACCTCACTCAAGTATAATTCCTACCCAACAAAAAATAGTTACTGCAACAGAATATAATAATTTAAACTGAACAATATGATAAAACTGAATATAATAATTAAAAATCGATATACTGATACTCAGTATGAAAAAATAAATTCATTTGAAGTTATAGAATAAAAACAATAAATTAATACCTTAAATTAAAAACTGTTTTCTTAGCCAAGAATAGTCTTGTCTTAAGGTAATCCACTTGTGCTTGTCTCTTTCTAAATAACTACATGTTTCTATTTTTGAGTATAACATCTGAAATATTCCAGTGGTAAGAGATGCTTTTAGAGCCGCCTTCAATACAATCTCTCTTAAAGACTCCAATTTGCATTTTGAATTCATCTACTGTACTAGGAGTCCCGTACATCAATTGGCAGTTGTTCCATATTTCTCTATACGTTCGGTTATAAATCTTCGATTGAAGTTTCTGAATACTTTTAGGTATGTTGCCCTTAATCTTAAGATTTGAAATTAAGTTGTGCCTATTTTACTAATATTAAAAGATATGTTTAACCCATTAATACCTCTTAAAGCCTTAAATGTTTCGATAAGATCACTTACGGTAACGTCTTTCAGCTAAAGTGGTAGCTGGTACCCCAATCTCTCAGAGTAGGGAAGTTGGCCCATCCATCAATCAAAGCGAGTAAAGCGCCTCTGGACACTCTCTAAACTAAGAATTAGAGACCAATTCCCATGCTCTGGAGATGGGTTCCACAGCTGAACTCCATATTCTAAATGTGGTCTTATCAAAGCTTTATAGACTCTTAACATAAGGCACCTGCATCGTTACGCGTCGATCGAATGAACTGATCAAATGAGAATGCCACACAATCGCGCGCGCTTCATAAAATTGTTTTGTGCGCGTTTTTCATTTGATCAATCCATTTGATCGACGCGGAACGATGAAACCACCTAACTCATTTCTCTCTTAAAGTGTAATTTCTTAGTATCCAACAGATCATTTGGTTGGCCTTGGTAACACATTGTTTGATCTGGTCATTCCAAAGTAGAGTATCCGAGATGATGATACCCAAATCTTTTTCCTGCCCAGATACCTCTAAAACATTGTTGTTAAGTGTATATTCATTTAATGGATTATGGTTGAACCTAAGGTGCAAAACTTTACATTTACTTTCATTAAACTTGAGTAACCAGATCTTTTCCCACTTTTCCAACTGCTCTAAATCATCTTTAATATTTCCACAGCTACTAGCATTTCCTATTAGTTTGAAATCATCAGCAAAGAGTTTAATCTTACTTTTTATGCTACTGGGCAAATCGTTTATGAATAGGTAGAATAGGGTAGTAAAAATGGTTGATATGCAAACTTTAGACCGTTTTTTACATCAGAAAATCTGTTTGTTATCCATTCCGAGTGTTTGGAATGCAATAATAGAATAGAATAGAAAATTTTTGCCTTGAGGCAACTCAATTAGCCAAAACATTCATTCATCATATTTCATCATTAGCATGTACCCTAACAAGAGTACTCAAAATAATATCATGAATTAATGTTCATTACACTGTAAACAGATCCATTGCGAATATAGTGTTTTTGTTCTGGTTCTTTAGCTTTTCTCTTCTTCAGTTCCTCAACCAGAGTCCTATGTTCAGTTCTCTGCTCCAAAGACCTGTCCGGGGACAAGAACACTGTACTATACCTTTCATCATCTCTGAGTTTATGTGCCATATGTAGGATCTGAGATACTACCAATGAGTTGGAAAAACTCACTTTCACTGGGCGTGGTCCTTTATCTGAAACCTTCCCTACCCGACACACTTCCACCCTGGGCTTTTCTCCAATTACCTCCATGACATCCATAATCGTTTCTTTGAGTTCCTTGTGGTCATCCTCTGCAAGCCCAAAGACCATGATGTTACGGCTTCTGTCTTCTTCTTCAACAAGGTTTAAACTTTACAACACTACTTTATACAATCAAATTTGAGATGGTTAAAGACCCCTCATGTCCAACAAGGGAAACAAACAAGGAGATGCAAATAAGAAAGGCAGTACAATCAGGGTTAGTAATCCACTTGTTGTTGATGGAAAATGTTCCTTTTGCCCCTTTAATGGAGATATTATCAAAGAATGTGTTACCTGTCATGTGTGTTCCAAATCATTTCATACTGCGTGTAGAGATAAGAAAGGTAATCAACTCAAGAGTTCTATTTGTGGTACAACATTTTTGGACTCATTTTCCCCAATCTCATCACATCATGGGATCAACAAGAAAAGGTGGGGCAATTTTGTTTTCATTTGTGGTTTCTGCAATACTCTTGACTTACATTCTTCCAAGGACTGTGATGAAATTATTGATGTTGAAAGCCTTGAATCCCCAGTAAAACAGTGTAAAAACCTACAACAAGTCATACATGTAATGAGACCCAAACAACCATATCTGGGGACATGGATGGATATGACTCTGCATCGAACACAACTCTGAATCAGAATGCAACTCCATTATTGGTAAAATCAAATCTCTATTGAATATCAATGATGTGATTCTTAATGAAATCAAAGCACTTCAAGTTGAATCCTCAACAAACTCTGATAAGTTTGACTCCAGTATCAATGAAATCAGAAACTACCTGAATAATATTGCTAGTCCTATTGCTATCCCTCCTACAACTGGAATACAAAATGCTCCAAGTCAAATCATTCCTGAAACACCACTACCAAAATGTGAACCATATGTAAACCTTCACAATGACTTTCTTGATGAATCTGGATTGAATGACCTCAATAACTATCTCTACAATGTGAAAGATTTTCAGACTATAAAATCTAAGAATTCTAGTGGAAGCAGAGATGTACTATATGTTGGAGAATTCAAATACCGGTATGGAGCAATAACCCATGATGCACAGGAAATTCCAAATGTCATTAAACCAATTATAGAAAAGGTCTCTGAACTGTTCCCTCATTTACACCCTGTCAACTCCTGCCTCATCACACGTTACAAAGATGGCCAAAACATGTGTCCCTCACATAGTGATGATGAGCCATTTATTGCCCCAAAATCAAACATATTCACACTGTCAGTAGGTGGTACAAGAACAATGGAATTCACATCTGTTGATGGTTCTTTGTCTGAGAAAGTTGAACTTCCCAATAATAGTCTCCTCACATTTACACGTTCTTCTCAAGATTCCTGGAAACATGCAATCCCACCATCTGACTCATCTTCAACACGATACAGCCTTACATTTAGATTGCTTGCCCCTACTTTGCAAATTCAACATTGATTGTGGGGACTCTAATACTGAGCATATCAACTTTGGCAGTGGAAGAAACAAATTAGGTGTTTGGCTCCCCTGGTGAGAGGGTAAAGGCTGGTAGAATCTGTAATGTTGAAATCATATCCTAAAATGAAAATCCACATAAGCTCCATTCTACCAACTAAAGATTTCGGTCTGAATGCAATGGCTAATGAGCTGAATCAGTACATCATTGAAATAATTTCCAAACACTCAGAGAATATCTCAGTTATCTCCCATGAAAATATGGTTGATCACACAGGTAAACTCAACAATAACCTTGGCAGGCATAACCCTGATGGAACAACCGTCAAACAGGATACTGTTCACTTAGGTTCTAAAGGCATTGCACTTCTATGCATGAACCTTAACAGTATTAAGACGAGTGTGTGGTGAATATGCCCGCACAGACCTTGACAATTTTATTACAGACAAACCATAGGTGGTAGAAAGCTCATTCTTACTCTATCTTCGATTTTGCCTATTTCGAGCATGACTGAATAAGAATAATTTTTCAATTTTAATTGGTTCGTTAATTAGGGCTAATTTGATTGCAGATGGTCCCAAAAAAGTACCTTAAAACTAGCGTGTGGTATTTTCACCCTACAGAGGCGCATGACATCAAAGGAATCTGATTGGGGTCGGGCAATTAGACCCAGTCCCTACTTGCACCCATCTTTAGAACTCGTAATTCGATAATAATTAGTGCGAGGAATGGGATAGTGTAGGAAATCTAATCATGTGAGAGACTTCATAAATAGACACGAAAATTCCTTTGAAAGTCTGAATAACGATATAGCGGCAAGAAAAACAATGAGATCATGCGTGCCATTGATTAAGTAGATCTTCAAGAGTGACGTAACGATCATTATCCAGAGTGTGGAATAGATATCACCCGTGAGTCAACAATTTTGATTCGGACAGCATATCCGTCAGATGATATTATAACAGAAACTGATATGCCCTTACTGTTTACCTACACCTAAACAAAAGTGTACTGTATATATAATATTGTATCATGATGTATCAGGTTTTGTATCATGCTACTTAATTAGAGCACAATGCCTTATTTCCTGTCAGAACACGAACAAAATGAGCTAATGAGCTACCTATACCGTTATGACCTCATGATAAGTTCTTTCCTGCAGTAAACCCACTGCTAAATCGTAATTATGACTAAATGATATCTAATAATAGGTAATGTTATAACACTTCCTACGGGGTAGAACGTAAAAACGTATTAGGTAATCAAGTATTTTAGAAAGGAACTCAGCCGTAAGATTTTGAATTTTGAGTAACTTATAATTTTTTGGCTTTGGTCAAATATGTAATAAATAAACAAAATTCGTACCTAAAACGATGTTTTTGCGACAGACAATACGCTTTTTTCTACAATACAAATTTTGTGAAACGAAGCGTATTATCTGTCGCAAAATAGTTGTTAGCATTTATAAAAGGCAATTTTGAACGTTGAATTTTGAAGTAACTAACAGTGATAACTAAAAATCGATTGGGGTTGTCAAAATGTAATAAATGTACAAAATTCTCATCTCACGACATTTTATCTCAGGACACTTCATCTGCCTGTCCTGACCCTAACCATAAGCTTAACCCAAACCCAAACCCTAACCCAAACCCTAACCCAAACCCTAACCCTGACCCTAACCCAGACCCTTACCTTTGCATAGAGTTGACATATTGCGAGATAAAGTGTCCTGAGATGGAGTGTCGTGAGATGAAATGTCCGTTCCCGTTAAATGATTGAAAATACGACTCATATCACTGTTTTAGAGTTTTAGCAAAACTCTAAATGATCAATGCCGATAAAACATTTGAAAATTTCCAAACAACAAGAGCATTGTTTTATTGCTACCTACAATAGATGATGCATCTTAGTTAACTATTTGGTTTTGATGGAAATGTGCGACATCTGTGTTAGCAGAGAGGCGACTATTTCATAGTAAACTGTATGAATACTGAGTGAAATCTGTGTTAGCCGTGAAGGAACTGTGTCACTGTGTCATAGTGAACTGCATGAATACTGTGTTAGCTGTGAGGCGACTGTGTCATAGTTTACTGTATGAATACTGTGTGACATCTGTGTTAGCCGAGATATAACAGGCTACAGTGTCATAGCTAACTGTATGGATGCTGCGACATCTTTGTAAGCCGACAGGCGAAATTGTGTCATAATAAACTGTATGAATACTGTGTTAGCCATGAGGTGACTGTGTCATAGTTTAATATATGAATACTGTGTGACATCTGTGTTAGCCGTGAGGGAACTCATGTGTCACTGTGTCATAGTTAACTGCGTGAATACTGTGTGGTATTTTGTGGTGCTAATCGTACCTTTTTAATGATTTTAACAATTTACAATGCTATATTGTACCTACTGCGAATTTTATATTTTACACGTCAAAACTGCAGCTTTCTAGGGCCCGTAATCTCTGTAGGTTTACAAGGCCAGGCTTTGTTCACAGAATTTTGTTTGCGCTGTAGGTTCATAGCAATTCTACATTAATCTTACACTCTTGAGAGATGATCATGTTTGTAATATAATCTGAACATTATCACACAATGACCGGCAACATTACATAGGCAAGCCGCGAATCTAATTAACTTGAGGCAAGCCCACTCCCACCTTTGGAGAAGTGTCTCAAAATCTAATTACGCATCCACTACAGAAGCAATTCCTTAATTATTTAATTGGTAAAATTTTGCACCTGTTGAAAGTTGAAAAAAACAAAATAGCGGATTTCAATGTGCAAGCTCACAGCATCACAGTCATACAACTTTTTAAGAAAACAAACGTTCAGAAATTGTAGGACTTTTTCACCACACGCTCGTCGACTCTCTACCTTGTCTAGTCCACATACTGTTAAGAGGGCTATTGTGAAGATGAAATCATCAGTTGGAAGCATTGCTGAAAATAGGGGCTTTGATCAGCTTGAAAATAGCCATGGACCTAAATATCCGTACTGGTTCCCCAATAGCCAATATCGTCCACACATGAAAGCCCCATCACCCAAGCATAACCCATGGACTGGAGATCACAGCTGGAACTTCAGTGATGAGGATGCCAAATCTTTAACTTCAACAGTGCTTTAAATGGTTATTAATCTTATAAATAGAGAAGTTTGTGCTGAATGTCAGAAGCAAATATATCTTCACCAGAGATTTTTAACATGTCATTCCTGTAATGAAATAAAACATTACAAATGTGGTAAAACTTTATTTAAATTTGACCATGTTAGTGATCAATGGTCATGTATAAGTTGTAATACAGATGTAACCAATAGGTATGCACCCTTTGAGTCCATATGCCATAGTAAGTACATAGTTGATGAGCCAGATGCATTTGAAGAAATTGATAAGATAAAAATATTCTGAAAAACTGCAAAATTTTCAAAAAAAGACCTTAGTAAGAAATTTTTGGGTTGCAAAAGAACCCATTTCAATCTGCTATAACAATATTGATGGTATGTCACAAAACTTTGACTCTCTTTATTCACAGCTTTCCACTATCAATAATTCTTTTGACCTGATATCCATTGCTGAAACAAATATAGAAGAAGAGCATAAAAATCTATATCAAATTCCAAAATACCAATCTATTTGCTCCTCAAAAACTGGTGGTAAACATAAAAGGAAGTGGCCTGACTATTTATGCTAAAGAACATTTAAACTGCTCTGATAGAATAAAAACACTAAGCATGACATGCAAAGATATTGAGACCCTATTCATAAAAATTTCTAACACTCAAAGCCCATATTATTTGGTGTTGTGTATAGGCCACCAAGTGGAAACTCTAAAACTTTTTACCAACAGTTTGAAAAAGTTCTCAACAGTATATCCTCATCATTTAATGATTATTATATAATAATTACTGGAGATTTCAACATTAACCTGTTCAAGAACGATTCTAATAAGTCTAAGCTGGAGAACATTTTCTTTGGTAATTGTTATTCTCCACTCATTTCGGTAGCTACTCATGAAAAACCTGGCTGTGAATCATCATGTATAGATAATGTGCTCGTATCATCAATTGATAGTGTGTTAAGCTCTGGAGTATCACATGAACTTAAGGTATCTCACCACTTCCTATAGTTTGCTTTTTTGATCTTTCTGTTGACACACAGAGTGATGAGAAAATGAAAATTCACTTATGACTTCTGTGAAAGTAATATCATTGAATTTGATAGAAAATGAACTTTATCCTAGAAGGAAATCAGTATACAGCTGACGAAAAAGGTTTTAATGAATTCACTAATCATATTAATGCAACTTTAGATGAATGCTTTAGAACGGACCCAGCTAATAAATTGAAAACAAAGCGAAACCGACTGGAAAATCCTTGGGTCACTAATGGTCTGATGAAGTCTATAAACTATAAAACTTTTATACAAGAAATGGAAAAGCAGCAAAAAATTCAAAACTGAAATCTGGTGATCAAACTCTGTTTTGAAAATATAGAAAATACAGAAAAAAGTTGACCACTCTTATACGTGCTGCTAAAAAGAAATTCTTCTCTAAAAAATTTGATAACTGTCATGGAGACAGTAAACAGACATGGCAACTTATCAATGAGCTCAGGGGCAAATGTAAAAGCAAGGTGAAAAACTTTTTTGTGATAAATGGAGTATTAGTTAAGGAAAGGAGAGTAATTGCTGATTCATTCAACAAGTACTTCACATCAGTTGCAGTAAAACTTAATGAATGTAATCCCTCAGCTGATGGTATTCCTGTATTGGAAGTCCCACACTTTAGTAAGTTTATCAATAAACGAGTTAGTGAAACCATGTACTTTGAACCATGCTCTCATGATGAAATTGATTCCATATTTACACACAGCTGGATGGTGGAAAGGCTAGTGATATACCCATAAGAGTACTCAAAGCTTGTAAAACAAATATTTATACCTCACTTGACCAATTTTACAATGCATTTATTGGGCTTGGTGTTTTCCCTGATTCCTTAAAGATTGGTCAAATCACTCCTATTTTTTTTTTAAAAAGGGTGACCTCAGCTGCTACAAAATTATAGACCAATTTCTACACTCCCATGCTTGGGAAAAATTTTTGAAAAGGTTATCTATTCTCGTGTTTACAAATTTTGCATATCCAAAAAATAATTTATGAAAACCAATTTGGTTTTCGAGGTCACCACCTCAACAACTCATGCCGTTAACTATTCTGTGGATAAGATAATTCATAATATTGAACACAAGAATCACATTCTTGGAATTTTATTGACCTTAGTAAAGCATTTGACACTATTAACCATAATAATTTGTTATACAAACTTGAAAACTATGGTATACGAGGTATAACACTTAGCTTATTAAAAGAGTTATATGGCTAACCGCAAACAGTTAACCAATTTTAATGGAATGAAATCTGATCTAGAATCAGTTGTTTATGGTGTTCCACAGGGCTCTGTACTAGGACCTCTGCTTTTCCTTATATACATTAATGATATTGTGCAATCATCAGCTCTTGGTCACTTTGTGTTGTTTGCTGATGATACTAATATTTTGTTACTGGCCAATCTGAAGGGAAGTTTTTGAAAAAGGCAATAAGCTTCTACAAGAGATCAGCCTCTACATGATGAGCAATCAACTACACATCAATACTGAAAAGTGTGTATATATGCACTTTAGACCTAGGATTAATAATAGTGAAAGAAAAACATGTGCTAGAACAAGAGTTGTTGGGTGTGACCACACTTTGATGTTGAATGGATTTAAAGTTAAAAAACTGATCG
This sequence comes from Beroe forskalii, assembly GCA_011033025.1. NCBI lineage: Eukaryota > Metazoa > Ctenophora > Nuda > Beroida > Beroidae > Beroe > Beroe forskalii. The sequence goes on along the minus strand of WFMF01000068.1, from coordinate 439,161 downwards.
AGCTAGATTTCTTGGTATAGTCCTTGATGAGAACCTAACATGGGATATGCACCTTGAGCATCTTGAGCAAAAAATTGAACAGTTGTATCATAACTATTAAAAGAATCAAAAAGTTCATACCAAATGACCACTTTAAGAAGCTTTATCACACTCTCTTTGAATCGCACCTTACTTATGGCATAACATCCTGGGGCTCCTGCTCTCAACATAAAATTGACAAAATTTTTTCCATACAGAAACGGTGCCTTCGTCTTTTGTTTGGGAAAAAGCTTAACTTTGACCATGCTGAATTTTATAAAACATGTGCTAGAGTCAGATCATATGATGATCAAATGCAACCAAAAACTTTGTACTTGAACACACTAAACCATTATTTAAGGAACACAGCTTGCTCACTGTTCAAAAATCTGCAGAAACTTTATTGCATGAATGAAATCTTTAAAATTCAAAATATAGGTATCCAATTTCTCTTTGTAACTTTCTAAAACCTCAATGTGATACCCCTAGGCAATGCAGGAAAAACCTGCTTTCATTGCCTAACTATCACCTACTCACCTCCAGGTACCAATTTTTATTTCATGGCATTGGTATCTGGAACAAAATTGTTCCTGCACTCAATTTTCTTTGTGATTTTTCTATCTCCTCAAGTTTCTTCAAAATAAATGTAAAGAAATTTTAATGAAAAATCAGAACAATGGCAACTCAATTCTTTGGGAGAAACACAACTTAAACTAGTTAGCAAAATCAGGTTATACTATTACCATACTAACTTCTTAGTAATTGTATTTAATCAGTTTTTTTTTTTAATTTTTAATAATTGTTCAATAGCTTGAAGAGTTGAATGAGTAACTTAATTCTCATACTTATTGTTAGTTTGGTTTAAGATCAATGGTTACTAACTAGGGGTTTGATATCATTACAACATTATTTTATTTGGATATCATGACAACAGTTTTTAATTTCTATATAATGTATCAATTATTCATATAATATGATATATAATTATTATTTATAATTTCTGCTGTTTTTCGTTAATTCAGCCTGTATTTTATTTATTTATTAATTTTAATTAAATTATTTCGTAATGCTATGGATATTTGGCAGCTACTTTATTTCGAAGTGCTATTTGATTTCAATTAAATCTAATTTAATCAACCTTGTTGAAGTTGTACCAAAGGTGATATTCAAGTTATTAGACAGATATTTCCCTCACCAGCAACGCAAAGCAATTGATATTAAGTTCGTATAACTACCTAAAACCTAAAATTTATTTGTATTAGGTTACTTTAATTATTACGTCATGTTACCTTATTAATATTATAATGATATATGTATATTTGCTTTTTATGTTGTATATATGGTTCTTATTTTTTATACCTAGTTAGGTACTAACCTATTTATAATTCATCACATTCATAATATGTTACCTAATTTTCATTGATGATGTTTGGTTGAAATGGTGTAAAATATAACATTCTATTGTTTTATTTGTTGAACTTGATTGCTTTTAGCATTGACTGAGGGAGACCCCATAGTAAAACACTAAGAATGCAAAAATGGATTCAAATCAGAACTACTTTACACCGCTGGTTTACTGCCAGTTTCGAGAAATCAACATTGAAAATGATTATATTATTTCTCGTCTTCAGAAAACTCCATTTGGTGATAAGCACCTACCTCAGTTAGTTAATTTTATATGTGTTGTTTTATTAACATTCTATTGTTTTATTAACTTTCTTTACAACTGATGCAATGTTGCTTCTCGACACATTAGCCTTATCAGTCTCCCCTGACATAACTACAGAACTGTATGTTTTAAATTCTTCCTTCACTGTTTCCTGGACTGATGTCTTCACTGCAGATGTAACAGAATGTAGCTGTTCCTCTTTGAATTCCAGCAACTGCCGCTGGAGCTGTACCACATTCTCCTGAGACTCAATTAGCTTCCTTTGCAGCACAACCATCTCATCAGAGGTTTGCTTGAGGGGAGAAGTCTTCAATGACTCATCATGCTTCACCTGCATGTTATGATTCTCATCTTCCATCCTTCGAACAGTGCGGTGCATATCTGATATATGAACAAATGCTTGACACAGCATTGCACCGAGTTTATCCTTTCCAATTGATTCACAGTGCTTTACAGTCAACTCTTTAGTACTAGGACAATTCAAAACCTTCAGTTTTCTCTCTATCCATTTATCCCACATGTCCACATTATCTCCATCATGATCCATTGTGATTGCAACAACAAAACTTCGTCAAAACAAGGTAGTTCTCCAGAGACAAATTCAATAACAAATCTAATAATAGAGTCTTAAATCATGATTCCTGGGTTATTCCCTTTTAAACTCTCCGTTTAAACTCTCCTTTTACCTCCTTATTTACTACCCCACCTCATCAATAAGGTAGTTAAAAGGGATAGTAAAAAGGGATCGGCAGCCCAAGTTTAGAACGTTTTCCATTTAGGAAAAACATTTTTATATCTTTCTTGAGTGCTGGGTTCCGCTAACCAGGGGTGTCGCGTAACCAGGGCCCTGGTTTTGGCAACCTTTAGCTATGTATGATGATATCCTACCCTTCTTAAGCCCGCATAGGTGTGTGTACGCGCGCCGCGCCGCGCAGCGCGCTTCTGAGGAAGCGCGCCGCGCGACGATTATAGGAATGCAGGGGTAATGGGTATACGTGTTTAGCAAATCCTACCCTCTCGCGCGCGGTGCAACGTTCCCCCGGCCCCATTTGGATGTCACCTTTGCTTGTCATGCGTTATGACTGACCGGACCCGACCCCCTCGCGCGCGCGAAGCGCGTGCTACGACTTGCAAAATTTAAAAACCTTTCCAGCTATACTAACCAGTGGCTGGCCACGCCGCGCATTCCGTGCGCGAAACCAGGGTCCTCGTTAGGCATTAGGGCAAAAAAACCTTTGCAACAACTTACAACAAGTCAAAAAAAGAGACGGACATCTCCCGTCGAAATTTACTTACCTAAATCTGATTGCTAATTTATTGGGGATGCTAGTTCATTTTATATCAAAATCTGGTATGTCTCCCATGCAAACGGGGCTGAGTGACGTCACAGATCTATACGTCAATTTTTCTGTATCCTAAACCTAACCATAGCCCAAACCAAAACCCTAACCTTAATCCTAACCCTAACAAATCCTGACCCTAACTTAACCAAAACCCTAACCCTAGTCCTTAAAGCGCTAGGTGCGCTTAATTATATTTTTCTGAGTAACGTCATTATCATAGATAATGAAGGCTCCCGTTTACATGGGAGACTGACCCAAAATCTGTTATTGAGATAAATTGAATTGTGTTTTTATTGCAATAAAAAACACAATTGTATTGCTAACTTATCCAATATAATCATTGTTCAGACGTTTGCACCCCAATGTTTGACACTGGCATAGAATTTCAGGGTTTTTTGGGTATCATACAGGGGGTGTTTTATAATTGTTTGAATTTCTAAATTCAGATATCGTCTTTGTAGAACAAATACAGTCATCTTTGTAGTCAAGCCACAGAACTCTCCAACAACTCCAACTGTAGTCTTTGATGCGTTCCACGAAAGAAATGCCTTCATCAGAGAGCTAGGCAGATCCAAATAAAGCATGAGACACCAAAATTAATATGATGTTCTGAAAGCTAACAATGTGGCACATGGACTTGCGACTGTGTTGTGGGGTTGAATGCATTTGACAGGCGTCCAACCCTCCCCCAACCACAAGATGTAGTGTTTTAGTTTCAGAAGCTCCAATTTCATCAAGGAAATTAAGTTCATAAAGTCTTTATCCTGTGTTGGGAAGATAAAGTATATTTCAGATGAGTTTTTAATACTGCATAGCATTTTCCTTGCCTATTTTATCATCACTCTTTCCTGGAAAACTTTTATGCAAACTTGATAGATATGGTGTTCGAGGGACAACCCATAAACTTCTAGAAAGCTACCTATCAAACAGGCTCCAGTACACCAGCACTCTTGGCGAAAACTCCGAAGAACTCACTGTTATATTTGGTGTCCCACAGGGATCTGTACTGGGGCCCTTATTATTTATAATCTATATCAATGACATAATAAATTGTAGTAAAGATGGAATTTTATCCTTTTTGCTGATGACACAAATATCTTTGTCGATGCCCCAACCCTAGAAGAGGTCTACCAAAAGGGAAATGCTTTGCTTAAATCACTTAACGCATATATGAATCATAACAAACTGCATGTCAATATGGGTAAATGCTGCTTCATTCACTTCACTCCCAAAGCTGCCCCAAAGCTAAGAAACCTTGTGCTGATCATCTCGAATTGAAAATAAATGAATGTAAGATAAAGAAAGTGACATCAACAAAATTTCTAGGTGTCATAATTGACGACAAATTGTGCTGGAGTCCGCACATAAAAGAGCTTAAAAAGAAGCTAAATTTTACTATATCTACCATATCCAGAATTAAAAATGTGTTCCAGAGGAACTGCACAAGGATCTATACTACACACTTTTGAATCACACTTATCCTACTGCATATCGGTTTGGGGCAGCATACCACAATATCAAATGAATGAAGTACATAGAATTCCAAAAAAAGTGCATCAGGGTGTTATTTGGTGACCTTGAAGCATACAAGAATAAGTTCAAAACTTAAGAACATATAGATTCCCAAGAACCCGATTGTCAAAATTTGCCGACGACCAAGGGAAAGATAGCGAAAAGGGGCGGAATCAGCGAAGTTTGGAACATGGCGGAACAGCAGTTAATTAACATCACCCAAGTGCGCGTTCAAAACTGAAACGAAAAAGCATAAGGTCTGTCGCATCAAGCAACAACGCAGCTCAAGATAGGTCAAATGATGTTCTGGCCCAGCCTGTATGGCAAAAGTTTAAAAACCGGAAAGGGTAGTTTGGCCTTTAATTTTCCATTTAACGAGCGTGCCTACGCACGCAACAGGGGTAAATAATCCTCCAATAAACCACCTTTATCCAGAAATTCTGAATGAACATACCCGGGACTGTGGTATGTGCCATTAAAATGTTCGTGGTAAAATTTTCGTAATATATCTTTCGAAGAGGTTGGTTTGCTTGTAGATTTCTTGCATAAGCGGTTCAGAGAACACGCAAGCATAGCGCCGAAGCAAGAGGACACTAGCATGAAATGAGATCTGCAGATGAGATACGCGCCTCCTGGCATGTATAGAGCTAACCAGACACCCAATCAGCCCCTACCAGACTATCAATCTGTCCAGTGTCCACCCTTGCATGCTAGGGTATATGGGCTCACGTGACCAGGCCTCAAAAGGGTCAACACCCATCCCTATCTGTAGACATCATTTCTTTCGATGCTGCTATGCCATCCTTGTTTGCTCTGGACTTTCTTGCCTTGACACTGATTTAGTTGCCTTTACTCAGCTTTATTCACGTATTTAAATTTTAATGATTGATAAATATACTAATGTAGTCAATAGCACATTGACGTTTTATTTAGATTAAGCATTGACTAGTTCCGCCTTTTAGGTAATGTTCCAAGAATCTTCCGACCATGATTCCGCTGTAGATTCCGCGCAGAATTTTCCCACTTTTGATTCCGCTTAATGATTCCAAGGAATTCCTACAAGAGAATTTTACCATTGGAATTCATGCTGAATTCCGCGATGGTCGGGCTTCTTGGATACTGCCCAATAAATGCTCAATGCTTAGGCCTGGAATTTTATGAAAAGAGCACTAAGCCACTTTTTCATAGATATGGAATCCTCTCAGTGCAAAAATTTTACTCCTTCCACTGCTTTATGGAACTCTCAAAATACTTTAAATTTCGAACCCCAATTTCACTGTACTCTATCTATAATGTTTCAAACCCATAATGACATGAACCTCATTCCTCCTCCATCAAACCACCAATTCATTCATCAATCATCAGTTATGTGGAACTTGTTTAGAAAAAAAGTTGGTATATCTGACGATTTTCATGTAAAATTGCTTCTGTCAAAGAAACTTAAGAAAATGCTACTTGATAACCAGCATAAGCATGACAACCTCCACTGGCTTCCAAGCCATGATTTTGATATAAAGAAAATTTAATTTCCAACCAGCTTGTCAGCTTATTTGACCCATGCTTGGGCTTGTTGGTTCTGGATTTCTATCAGTAGTCTGGTAGGTAAAGCACATATTTTGGAGGAAATCTGCAAAAATTGTTAGAGTTCTATGGACAGTTGTTATACCTTCTTTGGACCATTCTAAAGAAAAAAGCCCGGGAGCCAAATTTTTCAGATGGGCACCCTTTTTAAAGCCTTTTTTTTATCAGCAATATGAAAATTTAATCCGGGCTAGGGAAAGGGCCAGACTGGTTTTTGTCAAACGAATCACAAATCATTTTTGGGCAGTCAAATTTGAATATGCCCTAAAAACAGAAAATGAGCGGGGAAAAATATTTTTGGGCCCCCAAAAGGTGAAATTATATCCGGTGGGGAAGGTCACAGGTTCCGTTTTTTTAAGGAAAAAAAATCGCAATCAAAATTTGAAAATTTTTGAAAAATAAGCCCTAAATGCAAGAAAATGGAATTTTGGGCCCAAAAACCTTTTTTTTGGCCAACCAAAAAAGATTACGAATGGTATGGAATGAGTTCAAAACTATTAAACTGAATACACACTGCATTTGAGAATTTCTTATGACACTCTCATGCATTAGTTAATTGCTCAAGTTAATGCACTTACTAATATAATGAAAATTAAGTCAATTGGTACTCTTTAAATTTTAGATATATTTTATCAAAACATGTTATAATGCTAAATTTCAATTTCATTTTTCTACTGTTAACTGTTCGTAACCTATTAGGGCAAAGCTATTACAAGATCAACATGTAATATGAATGTATATTTCGATACTAATTAATAGTTTAGTGCCTTACATAACTAAATCTTAACTGGTTATTACATTTTTACATTTATCTGATCTGAATAATTGTCAAAAAATATAGTATATGTCCAATTCCACGACGATGTTTACCACAGGTCAAAAATTCAAGATGGAGCTAAGGTAATGAAATTTTGTGTCTAGTTAGAAGAGATCTGTAATTTCAGGAACAAAAACCGTTTGTGAATAGACTTCACCAGTTTTCTGTGAGATTCAGTCAAACTTTGCTTCAAATGTGAATCAATAATGATCAATTTTGGGACTTTTCGACCATATAATACCTTGAATAATGTGAAACTTGGTAAGCTGCAAAATAGTTTCGCATATTGTTGGAACCCTAACAGTATTGTCCTGTATCTCAAGTACTTCAAATAAAGGAGATATTTCATTTTTTGTCAGTAGCCCAAACCTTGTGAATTACGTAACGATATAGTACAAAAAGTTTTATTACTCCTGGAGTATCAGGTCCTTGGTCTTCAAATTTTCATTTCAGGAGTTTAGTGGGTATATCTTGACAGTGAGACAATTCTTTGGGCTTTGTTTTTGTCACTGAATGAGATAAAGCTGATGTGAATTACGTAACGTTACGTAATTCACAAATATTAAAGTATGCCATTTAATTTTGAAAATGCTTTTATTTTGCAGCAATTGATATAAAATTGATTGGGATATGCTTCAAGTAACCAAAACTACTAATTTCGTATACGTACTGTCATTCTTCCTCCAATGCTGTCCGATGTTACGGCTTTCAAAGATATATCAGGGACGAAAAGTCAACAAAACGATGTTTTTACAGTTATCCATATAAATAACGTTTTATTTTGAGACTTGAATGTATATTATACAATGAAACGAGTTTGACAGTGTTATGAGGTTATTATCAACAAATATGACCAATATCAGTTGTGAATTACGTAACAAATAATGTGAATTACGTAACGTAATGTTTCAAATTCAAGATTTTTCAATACATAGCACTTCGAATATTCGAATAATGACAATCAGTGGCCTAAAACTAATCACAGTCGATATTTAATGAAACTTTGAAGAATTTGCCCATTATAGGTTGTGCTTGATTCTTTCTGGTAATTCACATTTTTCAACCATGATAATTCAATTTCAAATACATAAATTTGTGATTCATGCAATGCTTATGACTTATCTTCATTTGATGATAATCTGAAAACTAAAATGAGGCAATAAAGTGAAGCAAAATGACAATAGTGAAGTTATGAATGTGTCTCGTGAATTACGTAACACAAAATTGTGAATTACGTAACAAGAGAAAAGTGCTCGGTACAGATTCCAAGTAGGAAGTAGTGGATAAGTGGCAATTTTTCTGAGCATTTACACCCCTCTGAGATAAGACTTGCATAAGCAAAAATGCACTGCATTCCTGTTTGAGCTGAAATACCCTGTCAGATTTTCGTAGTGTGAAAGTATAATTTCAGCCCTGTGAATTACGTAACGCTTTTTTAAAACACTCTGACAAGAAACCCTTTTGATCTCTAGAAATAGTGTTTCTATGGAATGTAGATAGCATCCTGAAGTACTGGGTGAGCCTAAAAATGGGGTTAGTTTATGTTGATTGTTGAAATTGTTGAGCAATTTTTGTCAAAAAATCGACGTTTTTGTGAATTACGTAACGTGGAATTGGACATATCTATAACTAGTAGTAGATATAGCTCATTAGATTTAAATTCAAGAAAATATATCATAACATGGCTACAATAGCACAATATAACGAGGTAGGTAAATATGGCTACAATAGTTCAATTAATGAGCTCATAATGAACTATAGTATATTATATAAAAAAATAAGACTTACTCAACTCAATTGATCATCTTTAAATTAACAGCCAAACCAAGGAATATTGCAGTGTACTCATTTGGGATAATTCTCCCCTATAAAACAGATAAAATAGCCTACTGTATACAAATTTTAAGGTTCATAGTACAGAATGATGTGCTAATATAAACCTCATATATAAATTAAAAAGCATTGTTCTGATTTGATTCAACTGAGCAAAGATAACTGCAAATCGTCATTGAGCAAATTATACATTGAATAGGCTTCAAATTATAGAAATTCCTGAGAATCATATAAAATTGATAAATTCAAAACATAATTATAAAAACAGAGCACTCTAGAATGAATTTTTGTTATCTACTAATCTTCTCACCATTCACAAATGAATCAAAATAATTTGTTAAAGTCTGCTCATTTATCCCATTGACAGTTCCATTTGAAATCTTTGATTTGTGATCTTTTTTTAAAGACTTTGATATTCCAATAACATCTGACTTAATTTCATCAACAACTTTCGTCAGTTCATTCATTCGACTATTTAGAATATTTGTTTGTTGAAGTGTCTCTTTAGATAACCCTAGAATTTCTTGATATTGACTGGAAAGTTGGGCTAATAATAATACTGATTTTTCTGAGTTGTTAAGTAATTCAGAACTATTTGATTCATCAGGATCAGTGAGTATACTCCCTTCTTTGTTGTGTTCTTCTGATGACATAGTTGGCAATCGACTGGGTCCAGGCATATTGGTTTGATTTGAAAGTGCTAGACTTTCTTTCATTCCGATACCTGCTAATTTGGCTATTGTCCCTCTGGTGAATTTATCACCTAATGCTTCTAAGACAGCTGCATTATTCAAGCTGCTTGACATTGAGGGAAGTGATAAAGGATAGATGGTCCCATTATGAATTGGGCTACTAGCAATACATTCCTGCACCTGGAAAGATGAATCAAATCCATTCAGATTACTAGAAAATGATTCATGAAAAAGCATATTATGATATTTTAGGGCATTCACATCAGACAGCTTTGCACCACACTCCCTGCAAACAATTGTGTTGAGTCTGTTTGAAAGATTTTTGGGTAATGGAATTGTATTCAAACCTCTCTCAAAGTTGTTACACCTCGTTCGTTTTATGGGTTTACATTTATTAGACCTCATGATTTTCTTAGCTTCATCAACTTTTTTCAAAGAATCAGCATCACTGTCACCAGATTTATTCTCTTGTACTGGCATAATTTGCTTTGATGCAGTAAATAGGTTATTCTGCATTGGGAATTTAGATTTTGATGCCACAATGCTGATTTTCTTTCTTTTTCGTTTGATGTTGCTAACTGATTTATCATCACATGCTAGATTTGCTGAAGCACATTCTCTAGAAGAAATGGCTCCATTCTGCCCAGCTTCAGAACTACAACTGTCCACTTTTATGTTTGAATCAGTTTCATTCAATTTCTTGGGTCGACCACGTTTTCGCTTCATCAAGTCACCTTTACCTTCCTGATTGGAATTGCCTTGGGTTTCACCTTTGTTCTTAGTTCTAGCACGTTTTTGCTTTTCATCCAATAAAATCAACTGACCAGATTGAATCATAGAATACAGATGACAACCAGTTTCAGCATTACGTATTGTTTTCCTCCAATTCTTTGAGGATGCCTTTCCAGCTAACTTCTCAAAAAGAATGGGTCTCACAAGCCCATGTATACATGATATACATTCTCTGGAACCAGAAAAGTGTTCAGTGAATAAAATTCCAGTTAGATCTGAACATTTCACATTAAGAGTTGGTCCAATTTCAGATGTAAATGAATTATTAGGACTTCCTGAAGACAGCTGTACATCATCTTCATTTTCCATTCTGAAATGTTATGACTCCATGAGTAACAATGAATGAATAATTTTCTTTATTCTCTTCTTAGCTCAGCGAAGTGAAACGAACTTTTTCTGAAATTCAATTAATTTCGTCGAATCTTCATCGTCATCAGGAAATCTCGAATTTGATTGTATAAAGTAGTGTTGTAAAGTTTAAAAAAAAATTCGAGATTTCCTGATGACGTTGAAGATTCGACGAAATTAATTGAATTTCAGAAAAAGTTCGTTTCACTTCGCTGAGCTAAGAAGAGAATAAAGAAAATTATTCATTCTATTATGCGGCTCATAAACAATTATCCGATATTTCAGTTAAGTCCATGAGTAACAAGTATATCTATTATCTAAGTCTAAATACAGTGTGTTTCTCAACACCAACAAGGATTAGCACGATTCATTAATTAAGTCAAGTCAAGTCAAGTCAAGTCAAGTCAATAAAGAATCATAATGATTGACTTGCAAATATGTATAGGTAAGCAACTTCTAAATTACTGTAGGTCGAAATTAAGAAATACAGAAATTATGTTGATTCTAAGTTACCATGGTATCTTGATCAGGTTTTGAGGCATGGTATATTATGCTGCTCTTGGGTACTTTTTCAAGGTGTGTTGCATTGAAAGCATTTTGAGCCCTGTTATGCACCACAAAAATACCTGGCTACAGCATAATATGCCTAACCTCCAAGGGTTGAGAAACCTGGGTAATAAAGTTAGAATAACATTTAAGGTTGATTAGCATGGGTTGAAACTGCAAAAAGGTACATCATGTGGATTAGGTATATTTTCAGATGATATCTAGGCACAAAAAGTAGTCGACCTTTTTTAGGTATATATTCAGAATTGGTATAGGTATATTTTCAAAATCTCAAAAAGGAGGGCAAATTGCTCAAAAACATTACGTCAAAAAGAGGGTTCAGATGGTGAGGTCCAAAAAGGGGGGCATGAGAGGGCATCCTTAAGCAGCTATGGTTGGAATTCATGTAACTCAAAGCATTTCAACCCACTATGCAAGAATAACTCACTGTTAGAAATTCCAAATCCACAGTGCTAACATCTTTTGAATCAATGGGCTTCTCGTTACTATGGTCCATGACATACAATAGATATACAAAAACAGAAATGTCAAATTTTATTAGCTATACATAATATTTAAAGATTTCAGTTGGGATATAATCAATTAATGAGGTAGGATTAGATAAAAGCAGGTATTTAATTGGAATTGAAAATAATTCAATGACTAAGGTTATTAAAAGGTATATCATTACATCATTCACATATTGCCTTTAAATGGATTATTTAATGATAACTTTTAAAATAGACTGCATCATGTTAATTGGACAATATCAAAGACTTGAGAATACCAACCTATAGTAGAAATCTTACTTACTACCATACTAACACGAATTGCACCTGCCAGCACAATTCTTGTTGTCCATTGTTCCTGTATGCAGGTGCTTAATTTCCCTTCCCTGTCATCTCTGGAAGAAAAGATGGCGATTAAATCACAAAGATTGATAACAGCTGATCAAAAGTCCTTGCACTGTATGCACATAACTTTGTTGAGGCGTGTAGGTTTCACCTGTGATCATCAGTTCACAAACGCCATGCATTTTTCAATTTGGTAGGTTTGTTGTGCAAAGCTTTCATTTTACTTTATTATATCACAGTTGATATTTAAAGTAAATTTCCAAACATCGCTTGATAATCGATTGAGCTCTGTTAATCAACTTATAGGTTTAGCATGAATTAATCTGAATTTTGAAGTTTCAAATACACTAGGTATATAATATTTAGAAAAGATCCACAGAGAACAATGTTACCATTCAAATCCTTTATCAGCTGAATTGTTTAGAAGTAATTTTAGCTCTGACAATTGATATTCATGGTTATGTTGTTAGTGTAAAAATAAAATTTTCTTGTTTACCTCAATAAAAAATGACAGTAAATAGATTTTAAAAAATTCACAATGATAAGATTTTTCATAAAATCATATTTAATTAACGTCACTTCAATATAACTAATATGACATTACTAATGAATGTGTGCTCAACAATAATTAATGAAAGCAAATTGTCTGAAGCGTAGTGAAATGAGCCAAGTTAAGTGTGGCTCTCTTTATATCTTTGTTTTCATCCCTGCTCCTTGAGATACATCATGGGATAAAAAACTGTATACCAGGGCCTTAGGGCCACACATGATCTATTTAAGTATTTATTGTGTATTTTCACTGGGAATGCTTTCAACAAGCTGCTTTCGGCTGATGAGCACAAATACAAATCATATATTAAGATTATGGATGTATATTTCATAATGGTTTCATTGTTCTATGTCGATTGAATGGACTGATCAAATGAACAATGCACACAGTACATTTTTACAATGACGTCCATGAAAAACAGTAAGCTTGAGCAAATGTGTTTGTTTTTCATTTGATCAGTTTATTTGATTGACACAGAATGGTGCAGATTATGGATGTTTGTGTCATAATAAAACACTTCATACTATAAATCATATAAGTTTTGGATCAATAAGTTGCTTCAGATTTAGTTCTATCATTGAATTTGAATTTGATTCATGGCTTTCTAATTCAAATTTTCCATTCCTTTGAAGTGATTTTACAACAAAGTTAGGATTTAATTCAATAGTCAATGATTGTGTAACTGAGTTATAATATTTTATGATACCTTCTTTGTATTCAGAAACAACTGGACAATAAGAAGAGTTTAAATCTAGCATTTTAAAAGCAAGTTTATCTGAAATACGAGGAGTTCCTTGCAAATCAAGAAGAGAAGAATAATCTCTTGCATCTGTTGAATTATCTTTTTGGGGTGTCACTGACTGATGATCAAGACTTTTGTTCTGTAGCTTCAAAGATGATGTTTCAGATTTTACAATACTTATTGGGCTAGAACAAGCACTAGCTATAGTACAAGTTCTGACATTTTTTTCACTATTGTCTTCACTATTAGTACTGTTACAACTGGCATTGCTTTTATCAACTGGTTTATCCATATCCACATCTGACTCACTTGAACTAATGGAAGGGACTGGATTGCTTTTATCAACTGGTTTAACTGGTTTATCCATATCCACATCTGACTCACTTGAACTGATGGAAGGGACTGGATTGCCTGAGATTATCCCTGATTCTGTAGATTTTCTCTGCTGATTGTTATCATTCAATTTTTGGAGGGGTTCATAACTTGATGTTGAAGATGAACTTTCATCATCAGAACTTTTTTTGGGGGATTTTAGATTTTTACCTTCAGCAACAACTTTGGCTTTTTTGACACATCTAGTATCATTAACTTCTAGAACTGATGAAATTGATGAATCACTGTCAGAGCTTGTCTCATCATTATTCAGATTGCTATTATCTTTTGCAAGAAGCAGATTAACCTTTTCTTTAATACTCTCTGTCTTTAAGTTATTGAAATCATTGTCTCCATGAAGAATGAGTTTATCACAATCTACTGTTTCTTTCATGGCCAATTTGAGAGCTGCTACCATAGGTTTTGAAGAATCATTACTTTTTACAGTTCCTGGACTTATATAGATTTTGCTTCTATTAGTATATCTGTCCCTATTAGTAGGAGTAGTAGCTGGTAATTTCCTTTTGAAGTTGTTATTAATCTTTAGCAATGGCTTCGGGGAGTTTAGCTGGCATGCTACCTCAGATCTGGTTTTGTCATTTTCAACATGATCTAAAGTCTTTGGTAAGAGTTTTTCAATGGTTTCAGATTGTGACTGGTCAATGTTTTTGACTTTATCTGTGCCACTAATAGGATGGTTTATGTCTTCATCACAAACTAATCTGAAAATGTCAACCCCAGGTTCAAGAAATTTAGTTGAAAACCAAGGTGGTACAATAATATCATTTATGAACAAATTCCAGCTAGGAAAAGCTTTAAATTTATTGGCTATATCTGTCAGAAGGGATTCAACTGTTGGAGTCTTATTGTTATCAAATATATACCATACTCTTCTTTGACCATGATAAACATCCTTATCAAAGTTAAGTATAATTCTTGAACAGTCCATAACTCACTTTGTTGAACCTGGGCAGTTAATTAATTAATTGATTTATCTTATATGCTCCTACTTATGAGCCCAAGGCACAATTTACTTTCAATTTCAGGCAATGTTGTACCACAGGAACATGATGAAAATTAGTATCCATTAGTTACCATTAGTATCCGTGGTAACTGGGTGGATACTGGGTGGATACTGGGTGGATACTAAATTTCAGATTTAGTATCCACGGATACTAATGGATACTGGTGGCTAATTTTTCTAAAATAGTATCCACCGTGGATACTAAATTAGTATCCATTAGTTACCATTAGTTACCATCAGTTACCATTTAGTATCCACCCAGTTACCACGGATACTAAAATTGCCGTTGGTTACCATTTGGTATCCATTAGTGTCCACGGACGAATTAGTATCCATCAGTTACCACCACTTTGTAAAAAATCAATTTTCGTGGATACTGGAGCCCAAATTTGGTAACTAATGGTAACTAATGTAAATTAAGTGGTAACTGAGTGGTAACTGGGTGGATACTAAAATAAATAGTATCCACGAGATAAAATTTATTTGCAAAACCAGAATAGCTGTGCACAAATGTGAATTTTAAAATTAGTTACCACAACTTGCGAGCCCCTGTAGCTCAGTAAAAACCCCATACTCAGTTAAAATTAGTCTCCTCCCAGTTGCCATTGGTGTCCGCCCGGTTGCCAATTTACCATTAGTATCCACCCAGTTACGATTAGTATCCACCCAGTTACCATTAGTATCCACCCAGTAACCATTAGTATCCACCCAGTTACCATTAGTATCCACCCAGTTACCATTAGTATCCACCCAGTTACCATTAGTATCCACCCAGTTACCATTACTATCCATCCAGTTACCATTAGTATCCACCCAGTTACCATTAGTATCCATCCAGTTACCATTAGTATCCACCCAGTTACCATTAGTATCCACCCAGTTACCATTAGTATCCACCCAGTTACCATTAGTATCCACCCAGTTACCATTAGTATCCACCCAGTTACCATTAGTATCCACCCAGTTACCATTAGTATCCACCCAGTTACCATTAGAGCATTAGTATCCACGCAGTTACCATTAGTATCCACCCAGTTACCATTAGTATCCACCCAGTAACCATTAGTATCCACCCAGTTACCATTAGTATCCACCCAGTTACCATTAGTATCCACCCAGTTACCATTAGTATCCACCCAGTTACCATTAGTATCCACCCAGTTACGATTAGTATCCACCCAGTTACCATTAGTATCCACCCAGTTACCATTAGTATCCACCCAGTTACCATTAGTATCCACCCAGTTACTATTAGTATCCACCCAGTTACCATTAGTTTCCACCCAGTTACCATTAGTATCCACCCAGTTACCATTAGTATCCACCCAGTTACCATTAGTTTCCACCCAGTTACCATTAGTATCCACCCAGTTACCATTAGTATCCACCCAGTCACCATTAGTATCCACCCAGTTACCATTAGTATCCACTCAGTTACCATTAGTATCCACCCAGTTACCATTAGTATCCACCAAGTTACCATTAGTATCCACCCAGTTACCATTAGTATCCACCCAGTTACCATTAGTATCCACCCAGTTACCATTAGTATGCACGCAGTTACCCTGATTTCACGTGATAATGACATCACGTGACATATTACGTGGCATATCACGTGACCTCTAGTCCTATCCATCCAGTGCCGATTATATCCAGTGCTGATTATATCCACTGCCGATTCTATCCAGTGCCGATTTTATCCAGTGCCGATTTTATCCAGTGCCGATTTTATCCAGTGCCGATTTTATCCAGTGCCGATTTTATCCAGTGCCGTGTTAACCATTAATAAATCATAGTACATACTAACTTAATTTTATCAGCCCATGAACAGAGAGACCATTGATGTTAATCTGGGTTTTTAGTGGGTGTCAACCCCCACAGCATGGGTCGTAAACCACGCGTTTCACTTTGTTGAACATGTGCGGCTTTGTCACGTTAATTCTTCATCTTGAAATTATTAGTAAATATACGGCTAGTGTCCCATATAACGCTGGGCTCTTCATTATCTATGATAATGACGTCAGTCAGAAAAATATAGTTAAGCGCATCAACCGCTTTAAAGGTTAGGGTTACGATCAGGATTAGGGTCAGGATTTGGGCTTGTGTCCCATATAATTCCAGAGCAGCAGAGCTTTCATTATCTATATGATAATGACGTCACTTGGAAAAATAAAGATAGCATTAGCACATCTAGCTCGCTTTGAGGGTTAGGGTTAGGTTCAGGATTAGGGTCAGGATTTGTTAGGTTCAGGGTTACTGTTAGGATTAAGGTTAGGACTAAGGTTAGGGTTTTGGTTAGGGCAATAAATAGGTTTAGAATACAAAAAGATTGACGTTTAGGTCTGTGACGTCACTCAGCGAGAGTTATATATGGGGCACATACCGAGAATTGACGGACGTTGCCCGTCTATTTCTTCTGTCTGGATCAGGATGGCTGAGAAAGCACAAATGTGACCGTCCAAATGTGGAACCTTGTGCAATGCGCGCGCGCACGGGGTAAACATCCTAGTCCTACAAGTACAATCCTAGTCTTACGATCCTAGTCCTACGATAGTACGATGTCGGGAAACGAAACTTGCCGCGCACTCTATGCGCAAATTCAAAACCAGGGCCCTGGTTAGGGCAACTGCAAGCCCGATTGTCATTATGACTGTGTCGTAGGATGGTATGTCTCCCATATAAACGGCTCTGAGTGACGTCACAGATCTAAACGTCAATTTTTCTGTATCCCAAATCTAACCACCGCCCTAACCTTAATCCTTATCCTAAACCTCACAAATCATGACCCTAACCAGAACCCTAACCTTACTGATTAAAGCGCTAGATGTGCTTGATTATATTTTTCTGAGTGACGTCATTGTCATAGATAATGAAGGCTCCCGTTTATATGGGAGATTGACCCGTAGGATTTTAAACCATAACCCTACCCTCGCTGGTCGCTCATGCAATTGCAGCGCAACGTTCCACATAAATTGGACGTCACTTTTGCGCCTTTGGCGGGCAACATTTGTCAATGACTAAAAAAAATTATGCGGAATTTTGTGATGCGCACGTTTGTAGGACCCTAATTTCCGGTATGTCTCCCATATAAACGGCTCTGAGTGGCGTCACAGATCTAAACGTCAATTTTTCTGTATCCTAAACCTAACCATTGCCCTAACCAAAACCCTAACCTTATTTCTAGCCCTAACCCTAACAAATCCTGGCCCTAATCCTGACCCTAATCCTGACCCTAACCCTAGTCCCCACGCGCTAGGTGCGCTAATTATATTTTTCTGAGTGACGTCATTGTCATAGATAATGAAGGCTCCCGTTTATATGGGAGACAGACCTTATTTCCTCACGCTCTCATTCAACCTTTAGGCCTCACAACGGCCGCAGCCGGGCCAGGCATGACATCATCCGTCAAAACTGACCTTTCACGCACGGTCTTATTCTATATTTGGTATGTGTCCCATATTACTCTGGCTGGGTGACGTCACTCACAGACCTAAAGGTCAAATTTTCTGTATCCTAAACCTAAATATGGCCCTAACCTTAATCCTGACCCTTAACCTAACAAATCCTGACCCTAATCCTGACCCTAATGCTGACCTTTAAAGTGCTAGATGCACTTGACCATATTTTTCTGACTGATGTCATTATCGGGGGGGATGAAGCCCAAAAAAAACCAAAAAAAACCAAAAAAAACCTAGCCCAAGAATCGGAAAAGTAGGGTGGGCCTTGGTTTTTTTTGGTTTTTTTTGGTATTTTTTTTTTTTTGGTATTTTGGTTTTTTTGGGTTTTTTGGTTTTTTTGGGTTAGGTTTTTCAAAAATTTTGACTTTTTCATGCCAATATGGATTGTTGATGCTATTAATGTGTTGTTATTGATATTACTATAGTTTCAAACAATATTCGTTAGTTTTATCGATGTTTTGGGTGATTTGTGGTGTTTTATATGACATAATCAGTACATTAAGGCATTGTTTTGGTGAACTATCAGCAAAGCACTGCTCAAGAGTTGCCGAGGTCAGCCAGTATGATCAGCAGGGGTTAATAGTGGTCAGACTTGTATCACCAGGCCAGGGGCCACTCAGTGCTGAAATAAGGACATAGGGGCCCTGCAAACTGCCAAGTGCTAGTGAACCAGGGGGTTTCTTAGAGCTCACTGGTTTGCTCATATTGATAAAGTTCAGACTAGTGTCATCTGAGATCAACAAGGTGTTTTGGAAAAGTCACCATTTCAAAGGATAGCCAAGGGTCGCCAGGGAGACAGTCACTTATGATTGTCCAATATCAAGGTACTGTAATGGTCAGAAGGAGCCAGGAGTTAGACAAGGTTAAGCAACGGGTCGCCATGCTACTATGGGATCAAAAGGCTTTTGAGGGAAGAAGTTGAGTGAGGACAATCAAGACATCAGATAATCACTCATTCAGTTGTTATTAAGGGACAGCCAAGGTTCAGCATGAAGACAGCCAATGGTCATGAAGGGACCACTATTGCAGTCAGAAGAGGCAATAAGGTCACTCAGGTTTTAACTTCTTGCTAGGGGTAAGTGAAACGTCAAATAGGTATCAGGAAAAGGTCAGTCAAATTTTCTCTGGGGTTGGTAAGGGTTTGCCAAGTGCAGTTTCGCCCTTGATTCACCTACCCTCCAAAGCAAAAAGAAATATTTCCTGTGTGCTGGCGGTATATAATATGCAACTTATGTCCATGCTGGAGTGGAGAGAACCTACATGTCTTTAATGAGCCATGCAGCTAGGACATCCACCACATTCAGCCAGGCAAGACTCTTGCCTGGCTGAATGTGGTGGATGTCCTAGCTGCATGGCTCACTAAAGGAACTGAAAACCGTAGGGCTCCATACAGGGCTAGCGCTGCACCTTCTGGTAATAATGTTGCGATGTATATGCCTTTAGATATAATATGCTCAAAATTAAGGGCCAGAAAAGGTTCTGTAAAGTATCCCCAGGGGTTAGGGTCACTCAGTCAGGTAGTGTTAGGATATGATTGTCTTGGTTCAGCAGGGAGGAATGTTAGGCCCAAAAAAGGTCTTCCAGGACTCAATAAAGCAGGAGCAATAAAGCTGAGGATCAGCTTTATTCAAACATCTTTTGATAAACATTTAGGTCCTAGAACAGTAATATGACCCCTTAGGATAAGCTCGTTGAACCTGGCCTGGAAAAAGTACCCACCAGACTCCAGTGTAAGGAGTTAAAGGGGTTCTCTGGTATAGAATTGACTTTATATGAAATTGAAATCATTATGATTTTATCATATCTCACCTTACATGTTATAAAATGTTGAAATCCCCATCCCTCTATCTTTATTATTTCGCGAGTTATTGCGGTTTAAAAATTTAGCGCGATGACGTCACTCCAGCACCAACATGTTGTCGCGCAGTGTTATATTAAAGGTGAAACAGCTTATTGTACTATTGTAGTGGGAAATAGGTGTGAAATCTAGTGAAATTGTTAAGCTTTTAGCATGCTTATATAGTATTTCATCCTAGTTCATGGACGGAATTTACTACATTCACCCAGGTTTTGGATGATTTTCCAAATTATACATTTTGAAGCGGTTTATTCATCATGATTGACTAAATATGATAATTGATACTATTACTACGTACAAATCATACTGCATATTCACAGTAATATTAACATAGGTATAGTAACGCACTCTTACATGGACAATGAACAGTGAAAAGATATCAGAGTAAACCAAATAGTCTTATGAACTGTTGCTGGAATCCAGATTCCGGACTGATGTTAGAGGAACTGTTGTCAGAGTTTACACTCTTGTTTGAATGGTTGTTGGAATCCAGACTGGTGTCAAAATGAACTTATGTCATTTGAGTGAACACTGATCGCTTGTTGGAATCCGGACTTGAGTCAGAGTGAACTGTTCTCAGAGCAACTGAGTGAACACTGAAGGTTGTTGGAATCCAGACTGGTGTTAGGGTGAATTAGTGTCAGAGTCACTCTCGCACTTATTCACTCTGGCATCAGTCGGAAGTCCAACACTGAACTGATGTTGGAATCAGGAATGGTGTCAGAGTGATCAGTGAATTGGTGTCCGAGTGATCACTGAGCTGTTGTTTGAATCCGGACTAGTGTCAGATTGAATTGATGTTAGAGTAGACTGGCGTCAGACAGAAAACAAGTAACAACGCAAACTCGGCCTCGGCTAAGAACTTGAACTCGGTCGTTTACTGTTGTTAGAGTGAACTGGTGTTAGAAGAAACAGTGAACCTACTTTGGAATCGGCTAGAGTATAAAACTTGTTTAAGCCGGGACTATTTTCATGAGTTCATGAGCCAGAGTGTTTGGTGTTAGAGAGGACAGGTCCTACATTGCACTCTTTTCAGAACTGAAACTTGTTAAAACTTGTTAAAAATTGAATTTTACAGTGACTGAACAGTTGTCAAAATATAATTGAACTGGTCGACCGGTATTACGGTAAGAAGGAACTTGCTACTGAAGAGTAAATTGCTACTGAAGAGTGACGAGTTTCACTTTCAGAATGAACTGAAGTCAGATCAAATAAGGGGTGAGTGAAGGTATCTCGGAGATAGCTGATGCCTTAAAGTACTGATTTCACAATGAAAACTGTCAGAATTTACTGCAGGCAAGATGGGCTCATTTCCCATCCTATTGTCCCAAAATGAATGCATAAATAGTTGAGTGTATCAATTAACTAACATATCTAATCAGCAAACAATCATTTAAAAGAAAATAAGAAAACTAAAAAGTGAAGCAAACAATAAAAGTAATGTGGAAAATACCAATTTTATCACGTATTTTAATAACAGCGCATAGCAGTCAGTTGCGGTCTGGTGCAGTAGTGACGTCATCGCTGTAACATAAAGGTGCGATATCTCGCGATAGGAGGCACCTAGAAACATGGGAATTTCACCATGATTATTGTTACAGAAATAAATAATAAATTGGATCATGAAAAATAGCACTTTTTCTGGAGCAGAGAACCCCTTTAAGGACCAATTTCAGAACGATTAGATGAGTGAAAATATTCAATTATATTCAGTAACTTACACAATTATAGGTCGTTTAGGCTTCATACCAAGCTCCTGTGGATCTACAGTCATATGGTAGACATCATAAAACAATCAATTTTAACCTAAAATCGTTTGGAAAGGTGCTAGAAATTAATAAAATGTAACCCAAAAAAAACCAAAAAAAACCTAAAAAAACCAAAAAAAACCTAGCCCAAGAATCGGAAAAGTAGGGTGGGGCTTGGTTTTTTTTGGGCTTCATCCCCCCCATTATCATAGATAATGAAGAGCCCAGCGTTATATGGGACACTAGCCGTATATCTTATATATAATTTGGAGATGGCACGTGAATTATGTCTGTTTGTGCGGGCGCACAGTTTAAATTTGAGCTTGCCAAGAAAATATCAAGGAAAACGAATGCAAACGGGAGAAAGGAGGTGCCGTTGCTATGGAAACCGATTTTTCGCACGTGCAGATTATGATCAGTTCTATGCGAGTGCTTTCTATTACACAACTACTTTTTAATGCTGTGCTGTAGTTTTTTGAAAATTTTTGACGTTTCCTTAACTTCAAATTCAAGATCTCAAGATGGAGAATGGGCATAACTTGAATCACGGAGGATAATGCAGATGGATGGTTTTCATAAACCTGTGGCAGAGGTTGGTCGATAATCAAAGTTGAGTCGGTGATAACTGTAGTTATGAAATTGGCACTGCGAAGAGCATTTTAAGGTTCACAAAAGTGTACAATTTAATCGAGTCGAATTTAGGCGTAGCAGATTACGGAGTCAGTTCCTCGCCTAGATCAATGAAAAAAATGCCAGGCATGAGAATAATTTGTCAGAATCAAAATTATCTTGCAATCAAAACGGACGAAAACTCAGATGATTTAGCACGACTAAGATAAACCGAAGGACTAATTTTCACTCTGCTCCTTCATAAAATTGCTCATAACTTTTGTTCTAATTGAAATTTTTTGATGCCGTAAATTGGTATCCAATCACTTTGAATGGAAGCGTTGAAAATTTTCAAAAGAGGTGCTGTGTAGCAGCGCCGAGTGAGATGCGTTTTTGCAGCCCCAACGGGCCTGCTAGTTTACTAATAATTTCAAGGTGAAGAATTAAATTTAATGTGACAAAGCTGCGCATGTTCTATGATTTATTAATGGTTAACACGGCACTGGATAAAATCGGCACTGGATAAAATCGGCACTGGATATAATCGGCACTGGATATAATCAGCTTTTTTATTTGTAATTCACCCTGCCTGTAGTCACACACACAAACTCGGTGATCTGAAAATGAGCGGGGCGAGCGTGGCTTGAACCCACAACTTCTGATTGCCGGTCAGTGCTATACCGATTGAGCTATCTCCCCCCTGATATAATCAGCACTGGATATAATCGGCACTGGATAGAACTACAGGTCACGTGATATGCTACGTAATATATCACGTGATGTCATTATCACGTGACATCAGGATAACTGTGTGCATACTAATGGTAACTGGGTGGATACTAATGGTAACTGGGTGGAAACTAATGGTAACTGGGTGGATACTAATGGTAACTTGGTGGATTCTAATGGTAACTGGGTGGATACTAATGGTTACTGGGTGGATACTAATGGTAACTGGGTGAATACTAATGGTAACTGGGTGGATACTAATGGTAACTGGGTGGATACTAATGGTAACTGGGTGGATACTAATGGTAACTGGGTGGATACTAATGGTAACTGGGTGGATAATAATGGTAACTGGGTGGATACTAATGGTAACTGGGTGGATACTAATGGTAACTGGGTGGATACTAATGGTAACTGGGTGGATACTAATGGTAACTGGGTGGATACTAATGGTAACTGGATGGATACTTATGGTAACTGGGTGGATACTAATGGTTACTGGGTGGATACTAATGGTAACTGGGTGGATACTAATGGTAACTGGATGGATACTAATGGTAACTGGGTGGATACTAATGGTAACTGGGTGGATACTAATGGTAACTGGGTGGATACTAATGGTAACTGAGTGGATACTAATGGTAACTGGGTGGATACTAATGGTAACTGGGTGGATACTAACATGTTCATAATTGGTGCTTTTGGAGGCTAAATAAAAGAAACAAGGTTATTATCGAAAATTATCTATCTTTGTGGAACAAAAGTCCAAGGAGCTAATTGATGGCATAGGAGATTCACAGTTAAATGGTGCAGAGGCCTGGGATAACTTCTCATGTTTTTTGCAGGAAGCTACAAGAAAACACATCCCACAGAAAACTGTTTCAATTCATTCAAAGCCTTTTTGGACTGATAAGCTTACTTCAGCTCTCTTCATTCACTGAAGCTCAGAAGAAAGCATAATAAAGATCAACACCTCACAATAAAGCTCTTTTGGATGAAGAAAAAGAAAAATTCAAGGAGGAATTAACAAGAGCAAAAATGATTGGATAAGGAAGAGGACAGCCGGTTTAAACATCAAGGATGCATCATTGTTTTGGAAAAAGTACAAAAGAATATTTGGGTCAAAACAAGACAACCACATAGGCAACCTTGTGGAGAAAGGCAAACTTGTTACCTCAGACTCAGAAAAAGAAGAACTTTTGTACAAGACATACTTCACTGGAGAACATCTGCTTAGCCAAGAAACAGATGATGAGCATACTGCATATCCAAGATCAATACCATACAATAATGCAAGAATTGAGTTACAGGGAACACGATGATAATCTTGGGAATGTTCTGAACACAGATGTAACAAGCAATGTTCAAGGTGAGTATTCTAAGATCATAGAAGAGCAATCAATGACTGATGACCATGGCGATGATTGTAGCAATGATCTGAGTCAAGGCACTAGCACTCTCAATGATTACATATCAACCCAGGACATCATCAAGGCAATTGGTAAACAGCAAATTGATGACAAATGTACTGATTTAAGCAACATACACCCCCTCATATTAAAAAACCTTACACCAGCTGCAATCAAGATTATTGCTCTAGTTTTTAATTGGGCTCTCAACCAACAAAAATGGCTATGGGATACATCACTAATAACATTCATAAGAAAGCATAATAAGGCCACATACACAAAGCCAGGATCGTATCGACCACTTTCCATATCATCTTATTTTTGGTAAGATACTGGAAAGGATTCTTGATCAAAAGATTAAGGACGTTCATGGAAGCCAAGGGAGAGTATGATGATGACCAAGAAGGCTTCAGGCAGGGCAGATCAACAACAAGATACCTATTCAGAATGCTTGCCAATTTGACTGAAATCAAAAGACAAAAACTGGCTTGTATCATCCTTTTCTGACTTCGAGAAAGCGTATGATTCAGTGCACCTTCCAACACTTATCATCAAATTGAAAAGATATGGCATTGATGGAAAAAATCCTTGGACTCTTACAGGACTTCTTGTTTAATCGCAAGATTAAGTTAAAGATCAACAAGCACATTGGGGATAGAAGGAAATGCTTGCTATTTGGGCTACCCCAAGGATCAGTGTTAGCACCATTTTTATTCATTCTATACATTGCAGATATGTTGGATACCTTACCTGAGGATGTGAAAAAGTGGCTCACCTGTTTCAAGTTTGCTGACGATGGGACTCTCCTTATTGCTCACAACAGTATGCAAGAGTGCCACAGGCTTATGCAGGACCTCTGTAATGAGCTGACAAAATGGTGCATGCTCAATAGACTGGTCATAAACTGTGATGATAACAAAACGGAGGCGATCATACTAACCACTGGTAATAGATCAGATTCACAAATCCCTGCACAATTGGTAATTAACAAGCAAGCCATAAGATATGTCAACAGTACCAAAGTTTTGGGATTGTACATTGACAAGAACCTCGATTTTCATGCTCATGCAGAAAAGAAGCTGAAGGAGTGCAGGCAAAATGGGGGCTCCTCTAAATCCACTAATAGAAATCATGGATTGAATGTACATAGCCTCATCACATTACTGAAGACCATTGTGCTCACAAAGATGCTCTATGCTTCCCCCATTTGGATTCATGGGAAAATTGGAGGATTTACATCATTCTGGAACCAAATTGTGATGAAAGTGACCGGAGCTACATTGAACCCTCACAGGGCACTCACTGAGATTGCTCTTCACCTACCACCACTCCAAGTTCAAACTGAGGTTATAACAACCAAGTTTCTTTGCAAAGCCTTCACTAATGAAGATAACCTCTCTGCAACATTGTTACAAATTGAAGGATCGCTAGGCAAAGAGTTTCATTTACAGCTTACTTCACTAAAGAGATTCATATTATGGAGGGATGAAAGTAAGCAATATAGGCGCATCCACAATGTAGACCTCTGTGAAATCACTGATAGAAATATGCTACAATATGACTCCATCAATAATGGCTAGATATCAGCAAGACATATGGTTACAAAGAGTAAGAAGGACTTGTGCTATGGACAATGAGTCAAGCAATAATATCAATACTGTTTCTGTAATTGACCATAGTTGACAATAAAATACTGCTATCACAGGGAAAACAGCATATTCAACTATTGTACCACAAAAAAGGAGGACAGTTTCATGCTTGACTATATCCATGGTAACTCACTCATATTTGGCAATGGAAGGAAAAATGCATTAAAAGGTAATGGGAAATGCTTATTCTGTGGTTATCTTTTAGACTCAGCTGATCATCAATTATTTCAATGTAGCAAACTGAAGGAAACTCAAGAAAATCTTCTGTCTGCAGTAGAAGATAAATCAATGTACCTAATGAAAATTCTAGCACCATGTACTAACAAGTCTCAATGCCAAAAACATTTTCATAAACAGAATTCGAAATATCATCACTGAGCAGGAAAAATTACCAACAATTCAGAATCATTTAGTGAGTACATGATACACTGGTAAATATGGATTATTCAAGACTGTTCCAAAGAGACTGTTAAAGACTGTTTTGAAAGAATTTTTCAAAAGGCTGTTTATGAAAGACTGTTTTAAAAGTTTTAAAGACTGCTTATTTTGAATGCTGTTTTGGAAGAGTGTTTCAACGATTTCCAAAAGAAAGACTGGATCTTCTAATCCACCCAAATGGACTCATATTATGTTATTTATTGTTATTTATTGTATGTTTTGTGCGGCAGGAGTTGGGCACCTCCTATAACAACTGCATCCTGCAAAATAACTGACTGGGGTTTTTAGGATCTGTTAGTTTTATGTTTTCCCTCATATTGGTATGCCGCTCCATTCAAATTCATTTTTGTTATTTTATATTTATTGTATGACAAGCTGTTTATTATAATTGATAAAATTTTGGTATAGTGGTGGCCCCAGTTAGACCATGACGCAATGTAGTAAGACAATGATTTAATTTGTGTTCACAGACAATAGATTACTTTTAAATAGTATGTTATGCCTACATTAAGAGGTTGATAACATGTGATTTATGTTATGTGTTATCTTGATTTAATAATAATAATAATAATGGGGCTAGATGGGGCTTTCATTACACCATATCATTTTTGGTGTCTCATGCTTTATTTGGATCTGCCTAGCTCTCTGATGAAGGCATTTCTTTCATGAATCCCGTCAAAGACTATGGTTGGAGTTGTTGGAGAGTTCTGTGGCTTGACTACAAAGATGACTGTATTTGTTCTACAAAGAAGAAGGGCTAGATGATTTAAACTTTTTTATCGGCAGCAAATGTCAATTTAAGGTATTAATATATTTTGGTGGATACTGAAATTTAACTGTGTATTTAATCGAATTTAGTATCCACAGAGAGGCTTTAGTTACCACTGGCAATGTAATAGAATGTTAATAAAACAATAGAATGTTATATTTTACACCATTTCAACCAAACATCATCAATGAAAATTAGGTAACATATTATGAATGTGATGAATTATAAATAGGTTAGTACCTAACTAGGTATAAAAATAAGAACCATATATACAACATAAAAGCAAATATACATATATCATTATAATATTAATAAGGTAACATGACGTAATAATTTAAGTAACCTAATAGAAATAAATTTTAGGTTTTAGGTAGTTATACGAACTTAATATCAATTGCTTTGCGTTGCTGGTGAGGGAAATATCTGTCTAATAACTTGAATATCACCTTTTGTACAACTTCAACAAGGTTGATTAAATTAGATTTAATTGAAATCAAATAGCACTTCGAAATAAAGTAGCTGCCAAATATCCATAGCATTACGAAATAATTTAATTAAAATTAATAAATAAATAAAATACAGGCTGAATTAACGAAAAACAGCAGAAATTATAAATAATAATTATATATCATATTATATGAATAATTGATACATTATATAGAAATTAAAAACTGTTGTCATGATATCCAAATAAAATAATGTTGTAATGATATCAAACCCCTAGTTAGTAACCATTGATCTTAAACCAAACTAACAATAAGTATGAGAATTAAGTTACTCATTCAACTCTTCAAGCTATTGAACAATTATTAAAAATTTAAAAAAATTTAAAAAAACTGATTAAATACAATTACTAAGAAGTTAGTATGGTAATAGTATAACCTGATTTTGCTAACTAGTTTAAGTTGTGTTTCTCCCAAAGAATTGAGTTGCCATTGTTCTGATTTTTCATTAAAATTTCTTTACATTTATTTTTGAAGAAACTTGAGGAGATAGAAAAATCACAAAGGAAATTGAGTGCAGGAACAATTTTGTTCCAGATACCAATGCCATGAAATAAAAATTGGTACCTGGAGGTGAGTAGGTGATAGTTAGGCAATGAAAGCAGGTTTTTCCTGCATTGCCTAGGGGTATCACATTGAGGTTTTAGAAAGTTACAAAGAGAAATTGGATACCTATATTTTTGAATTTTAAAGATTTCATTCATGCAATAAAGTTTCTGCAGATTTTGAACAGTGAGCAAGCTGTGTTCCTTAAATAATGGTTTAGTGTGTTCAAGTACAAAGTTTTTTGGTTGCATTTGATCATCATATGATCTGACTCTAGCACATGTTTTATAAAATTCAGCATGGTCAAAGTTAAGCTTTTTCCCAAACAAAAGACGAAGGCACCGTTTCTGAATGGAAAAAATTTTGTCAATTTTATGTGGGGAGCAGGAGCCCCAGGATGTTATGCCATAAGTAAGGTGCGATTCAAAGAGAGTGTGATAAAGCTTCTTAAAGTGGTCATTTGGAATGAACTTTTTGATTCTTTTAATAGTTATGATACAACTGTTCAATTTTTGCTCAAGATGCTCAAGGTGCATATCCCATGTTAGGTTCTCATCAAGGACTATACCAAGAAATCTAGCTCGATCAGTTTTTTTAACTTTAAATCCATTCAACATCAAAGTGTGGTCACACCCAACAACTCTTGTTCTAGCACATGTTTTTCTTTCACTATTATTAATCCTAGGTCTAAAGTGCATATATACACACTTTTCGGTATTGATGTGTAGTTGATTGCTCATCATGTAGAGGCTGATCTCTTGTAGAAGCTTATTGCCTTTTTCAAAAACTTCCCTTTCAGATTGGCCAGTAACAAAATATTAGTATCATCAGCAAACAACACAAAGTGACCAAGAGCTGATGATTGCACAATATCATTAATGTATATAAGGAAAAGCAGAGGTCCTAGTACAGAGCCCTGTGGAACACCATAAACAACTGATTCTAGATCAGATTTCATTCCATTAAAATTGGTTAACTGTTTGCGGTTAGCCATATAACTCTTTAATAAGCTAAGTGTTATACCTCGTATACCATAGTTTTCAAGTTTGTATAACAAATTATTATGGTTAATAGTGTCAAATGCTTTACTAAGGTCAATAAAAATTCCAAGAATGTGATTCTTGTGTTCAATATTATGAATTATCTTATCCACAGAATAGTTAACGGCATGAGTTGTTGAGTGGTGACCTCGAAAACCAAATTGGTTTTCATAAATTATTTTTTTGGATATGCAAAATTTGTAAACACGAGAATAGATAACCTTTTCAAAAATTTTTCCCAAGCATGGGAGTGTAGAAATTGGTCTATAATTTTGTAGCAGCTGAGGGTCACCCTTTTTAAAAATAGGAGTGATTTGACCAATCTTTAAGGAATCAGGGAAAACACCAAGCCCAATAAATGCATTGTAAAAATTGGTCAAGTGAGGTATAAATATTTGTTTACAAGCTTTGAGTACTCTTATGGGTATATCACTAGCCTTTCCACCATCCAGCTGTGTAATTATGGAATCAATTTCATCATGAGAGCATGGTTCAAAGTACATGGTTTCACTAACTCGTTTATTGATAAACTTACTAAAGTGTGGGACTTCCAATACAGGAATGCCATCAGCTGAGGGATTACATTCATTAAGTTTTACTGCAACTGATGTGAAGTACTTGTTGAATGAATCAGCAATTACTCTCCTTTCCTTAACTAATACTCCATTTATCACAAAAAAGTTTTTCACCTTGCTTTTACATTTGCCCCTGAGCTCATTGATAAGTTGCCATGTCTGTTTACTGTCTCCATGACAGTTATCAAATTTTTAGAAAAGAATTTCTTTTTAGCAGCACGTATAAGAGTGGTCAACTTTTTTCTGTATTTTCTATATTTTTCAAACAGAGTTTGATCACCAGATTTCAGTTTTGAATTTTTGCTGCTTTTCCATTTCTTGTATAAAAAGTTTTTATAGTTTATAGACTTCATCAGACCATTAGTGACCCAAGGATTTTCCAGTCGGTTTCGCTTTGTTTTCAATTTATTAGCTGGGTCCGTTCTAAAGCATTCATCTAAAGTTGCATTAATATGATTAGTGAATTCATTAAAACCTTTTTCGTCAGCTGTATACTGATTTCCTTCTAGGATAAAGTTCATTTTTCTATCAAATTCAATGATATTACTTTCACAGAAGTCATAAGTGAATTCCTTTTCATTTTTCTCATCACTCTGTGTGTCAACAGAAAGATCAAAAAAGCAAACTATAGGGAAGTGGTGAGATACCTTAAGTTCATGTGATACTCCAGAGCTTAACACACTATCAATTGATGATACGAGCACATTATCTATACATGATGATTCACAGCCAGGTTTTTCATGAGTAGCTACCGAAATGAGTGGAGAATAACAATTACCAAAGAAAATGTTCTCCAGCTTAGACTTATTAGAATCGTTCTTGAACAGGTTAATGTTGAAATCTCCAGTAATTATTATATGACAATCATTAAATGATGAGGATATACTGTTGAGAACTTTTTCAAACTGTTGGTAAAAAGTTTTAGAGTTTCCACTAGGTGGCCTATACACAACACCAAATAATATGGGCTTTTGAGTGTTAGAAATTTTTATGAATAGGGTCTCAATATCTTTGCATGTCATGCTTAGTGTTTTTATTCTATCAGAGCAGTTTAAATGTTCTTTAGCATAAATAGTCAGGCCACTTCCTTTATGTTTACCCTTTATTTTTGAGGAGCAAATAGATTGGTATTTTGGAATTTGATATAGATTTTTATGCTCTTCTTCTATATTTGTTTCAGCAATGGATATCAGGTCAAAAGAATTATTGATAGTGGAAAGCTGTGAATAAAGAGAGTCAAAGTTTTGTGACATACCATCAATATTGTTATAGCAGATTGAAATGGGTTCTTTTTGCAACCCAAAAAATTTCTTACTAAGGTCTTTTTTTGAGAAAATTTTGCAGTTTTTCAGAATATTTTTTATCTTATCAATTTCTTCAAATGCATCTGGCTCATCAACTATGTACTTACTATGGCATATGGACTCAAAGGGTGCATACCTATTGGTTACATCTGTATTACAACTTATACATGACCATTGATCACTAACATGGTCAAATTTAAATAAAGTTTTACCACATTTGTAATGTTTTATTTCATTACAGGAATGACATGTTAAAAATCTCTGGTGAAGATATATTTGCTTCTGACATTCAGCACAAACTTCTCTATTTATAAGATTAATAACCATTTAAAGCACTGTTGAAGTTAAAGATTTGGCATCCCTCATCACTGAAGTTCCAGCTGTGATCTCCAGTCCATGGGTTATGCTTGGGTGATGGGGCTTTCATGTGTGGACGATATTGGCTATTGGGGAACCAGTATGGATATTTAGGTCCATGGCTATTTTCAAGCTGATCAAAGCCCCTATTTTCAGCAATGCTTCCAACTGATGATTTCATCTTCACAATAGCCCTCTTAAGGTTCATGCATAGAAGTGCAATGCCTTTAGAACCTAAGTGAACAGTGTCCTGTTTGACGGTTGTTCCATCAGGGTTATGCCTGCCAAGGTTATTGTTGAGTTTACCTGTGTGATCAACCATATTTTCATGGGAGATAACTGAGATATTCTCTGAGTGTTTGGAAATTTCAATGATGTAC
This sequence comes from Beroe forskalii, assembly GCA_011033025.1. Lineage (NCBI taxonomy): Eukaryota > Metazoa > Ctenophora > Nuda > Beroida > Beroidae > Beroe > Beroe forskalii. Next base: position 407,096 of record WFMF01000068.1, on the reverse strand, counting down.
TGATTCAGCTCGTTAGCCATTGCATTCAGACCGAAATCTTTAGTTGGTAGAATGGAGCTTATGTGGATTTTCATTTTAGGATATGATTTCAACAAGGCATTACACTTGTCATCAAGATGTTTTGCTATCACTGGAATAGGCAAGTGATTAGAAGCTCGTAAATCATTAATGCCAGTATGAATAACCATATGACGATATGGATATTTGAGGTCTCCTGGCTTTGGAATGTTACAGATTCTACCAGCCTTTACCCTCTCACCAGGGAGCCAAACACCTAATTTGTTTCTTCCACTGCCAAAGTTGATATGCTCAGTATTAGAGTCCCCCACAATCAATGTTGAATTTGCAAAGTAGGGGGCAAGCAATCTAAATGTAAGGCTGTATCGTGTTGAAGATGAGTCAGATGGTGGGATTGCATGTTTCCAGGAATCTTGAGAAGAACGTGTAAATGTGAGGAGACTATTATTGGGAAGTTCAACTTTCTCAGACAAAGAACCATCAGCAGATGTGAATTCCATTGTTCTTGTACCACCTACTGACAGTGTGAATATGTTTGATTTTGGGGCAATAAATGGCTCATCATCACTATGTGAGGGACACATGTTTTGGCCATCTTTGTAACGTGTGATGAGGCAGGAGTTGACAGGGTGTAAATGAGGGAACAGTTCAGAGACCTTTTCTATAATTGGTTTAATGACATTTGGAATTTCCTGTGCATCATGGGTTATTGCTCCGTACCGGTATTTGAATTCTCCAACATATAGTACATCTCTGCTCCCACTAGAATTCTTAGATTTTATAGTCTGAAAACCTTTCACATTGTAGAGATAGTTATTGAGGTCATTCAATCCAGATTCATCAAGAAAGTCATTGTGAAGGTTTACATATGGTTCACATTTTGGTAGTGGTGTTTCAGGAATGATTTGACTTGGAGCATTTTGTATTCCAGTTGTGGGAGGGATAGCAATAGGACTAGCAATATTATTCAGGTAGTTTCTGATTTCATTGATACTGGAGTCAAACTTCTCAGAGTTTGTTGAGGATTCAACTTGAAGTGTTTTGATTTCATTAAGAATCACATCATTGATATTCAATAGAGATTTGATTTTACCAATAATGGAGTTGCATTCTGATTCAGAGTTGTGTTCCGATGCAGAGTCATATCCATCCATGTCCCCAGATATGGTTGTTTGGGTCTCATTACATGTATGACTTGTTGTAGGTTTTTTACACTGTTTTACTGGGGATTCAAGGCTTTCAACATCAATAATTTCATCACAGTCCTTGGAAGAATGTAAGTCAAGAGTATTGCAGAAACCACAAATGAAAACAAAATTGCCCCACCTTTTCTTGTTGATCCCATGATGTGATGAGATTGGGGAAAATGAGTCCAAAAATGTTGTACCACAAATAGAACTCTTGAGTTGATTACCTTTCTTATCTCTACACGCAGTATGAAATGATTTGGAACACACATGACAGGTAACACATTCTTTGATAATATCTCCATTAAAGGGGCAAAAGGAACATTTTCCATCAACAACAAGTGGATTACTAACCCTGATTGTACTGCCTTTCTTATTTGCATCTCCTTGTTTGTTTCCCTTGTTGGACATGAGGGGGGCTTTAACAACTCAGGCAATACACTCTGAAAATAGCAAACTTGAGGAAGGGAGGGCAGTACTCAGACTGCACTTACACTGGCGCCCAGAGCACTCCCACCAGATTGTTCAGAGAGTTATGACAGCGAAGGCTATACAGCAGTCTGTGGTGTCACTGTATAGCCCCAACCGTTCACCACAACAATCCTTACAACATGGGTTCAAATCAAATTAAAATCATGGCTCAAACCCGCCACGAAAACTAAAACTGAAAATGAAAATCGTTTTTTTATTCAAATCACGTACGAACTTTTTGTGCGCCCGGCAAAAATTTTTAAAATTAATTTGAAAAACGAAATCGCTTCATCTTGAAACATCATGAAAAACGTTTGGCGTTCGCTACATGCTAAGTTCATAATGTTGTTAGCAACATGATATGAGCAGCAGCCAAATTCAAGTCCCAACGGCAAAGCTCGACCAGTCCATCAATCTTTCCTAGTCGATGTTACCCCTTTTATTCCCACTGGGCCAGAGCTGGGCTATCTGTAATCCTTCAGTGTCATTCTTCTCAATGGGCGGGCTGTTGCAGTCACCTTATTTCTCAATATGCATCACAGGACAGAGCCGCCCTGTTGTTACTCATTACTGAGACGCCTGCCATTCTCAATTATGTAGAATTGAGTAGAATGACAGGCGATCAGCAGGCGGCCCAGCCCATTGACTCATTGAGTAGAATGACAGGGGATCCATCCTCTGAGAATGATGTCATGCTACACCAGCCGTTGAGGGGAACTACAGGCGGCTCCACCCATTTGGAGGAATGTGTTGAAGCCCCGCCCATTGAGAAGAATAAGAGGACAATCAAACTGTTGAGCAGTTTAGTACCTTCAATGGATAGGGCCATCAGTCATTCTTATCAATGGGCGGGGATGTCTGTCATCCTTCTCAATGGGTGGGCTGCCTGTCATTGATTTACTAAAAATCCTAAGGTGGCGGATTCGTCTCTTATTCTTTTCAATGGGCGGGGCCGCTCCACATTCCTTCAAATGGGTGGGGCCGCCTGTTATTCCCCTCAATAATGGGTAGATCCCTCGTTATTCTATCCAATGGGCTGGGGTGCCTGCTGATTGCCTGTGATTCTACAAGTACATAATTGAGTAGAAAGGCTGATGGACTGGTCGAGAACTTTACTGTTGGGACGTGAATTTGGCTGCTGCTCATATCATTTTGCTTACTTATACATTATGAACTTAACGTAACGCGCGAACGCCAAACGCATTTTTCATGATGTTTCAAGATGAAGCGATTTCGTTTTTCAAATTAATTTTAAAATCTTTCGCGCGGCGCACAAAAAGTTCGTACGTGATTTGAATAAAAACGATTTTCATTTTCAGTTTTAGTTTTCGTGGCGGGTTTGAGCCATGATTTTTAATTTTTAATTTCTTTTTTCAAAATTTTTTTCAAAATTTTTTTAAAAAATTTAAAAAAAATTTTTAAAACAAAATTTAAAATTAAAAAAATTATTTTTTTCCTTTTTTTTAATTTTTTTTTTAATTTGAAAAAATTTTTCATTTTTTTCTGGTGGCGGGTTTGAGCCACCATACACCTGTAATGTCTGTTGGTTGATGAAATGGAATTGGTCAATTGATCAACTCCATTTGAACAAATGATGTGTTTTACTGGTCCCTAATGACTTGAATCATGTTTAAGTGAGCAATATTGAGTTTTTTTTTCCTACTTGCTCAAAGATTTTCTTTTTAAAACACATCATTGGATCAAATGAAGTTGATTGATTGACCAATTCCATTTGATAAGAATTTTCAAGCAATTGCCAATTCAAGAAATTTTTGCTCAAAAATAGCCACAATAACCAACTTAAACTCAGTAAATTTTTTGTTAAGCAAAGTAATTTTTTGAACAAAGTAAATCTATTTATTGCATTCAAAACCATGCAAACCACCAATGGGGACTAAAAAAACATTGGGATCATTTTGTCTGAATACTGTTTTAATTAATTAATCACTCTACTTAGTTATACCCACGGTATAACCTGCTCCTTATTGTGAGCCCAATGAACAAAATATTTAAAAACTATTATCTTCATGCTATAGCACACCATGCTATTCAAATCCAGTAATAAATTAAAAATAAATGTGATTTAAAAGGTATGAAATGTTTAAAAAAACTTTAAATAGGCGTTATAAAACCCAATTATTACCCTCCTGTGGCTCAAACTCCAGTGTGATAACTCCAGTGTTTAGCAGCTGACGAATTCTTTCATTTGAAAGCTCGACAAATTGGTTTTTTCTCTCAAAGGAAAACTATGTGTACACTCAGAAAAAGTACATACTGTAGGTAATTAATACTGTAGGTATAAATAGAACATATTTACAGAATAAAGTTGCAGCAGTTACATTGGTGACATCATCAACCTTCTTACTGCTATTAACCTTAGCCCACTGTCAAGCTCTCCCAAGAACCAGTTAGTACACACTGTTTCATCTCATTATGTTATCCCACTTTCACCACCCTCACCTGATTTGTCTGACGCGCGCGCGAGGGGGTCAGGCAACGCCTGACAACACCTGATGGGTACTCCATACATCAAACCAGCTAAGTCAACACATTCAATTTACCTCACTACATCTTTCATGTCACTGGCCAAAACCTCGATCTTTTGGTGTTTCCCATAAAAACAAGAAACTTAGAAACTTCATTATTTATGACAATGACATCTCATGGAAAAATACAATTACGCGTATGTGTACGGTGGCCGAGCAGGCTCACTTTTTTTACATAAAAAAAATTTACATAAAAATTTTTTATGTAAAAATTTTTGAGCCTTTTCGTCCAACCCCGTGGCCGAGGAGGATCAAAAAAATTTATGTAAAATTTTTGAGCCTTTTCCCACTGCAGTGGCCGAGAAGGATCACTTTATTTTACGTAAATTTTTGATCCTCCTCGCTTCCATTGATCTAATTTCAGCATAACATTCGCCACGTCGTTTGCACTGCTGTGGCCGCGCGCGGCCGATCAAGCGGCCTAGGCGCGCGCGGCGCGACGTCGCGCGCGCGCGCAGATGGAATTCTGACAAATTATTTGAGTCGATTTTTTTGTATTTTTGCCTTGAGCAGTAGTTATTTAAATTAATTCTATGAAAAGGCCGTAGAATTATTTTTCTAATGAACCATGGGCATGTGTTTGAAATAAATGTTTCTGCTGAATCAATGATCTTAAATGTCAGTATTAAATCAAAATATCCTATAAATCATTTTAATTATTTATTTCTATGAATTTATTTGAAATAAAAGAAATCTTTCTCAAGACATCAATTTCTATGAATAGAAGTATTCTGCAATGGAAAGAGCTTCATGGATACTTTGTGTTTAGTTTTGTGAAGAGAAAGAAAAATTTAATTTAATAAAAATCTTTTTCATGAAAATTTCTGACATTTCATGCTATCAGTCAATAAATTTATTAAATTATGACAAATTTATCACTTTTGCTCGTTACTCTTGTTGATACTTTCGAAGGAATGAATAAAAAATGGGGAAATACACTTACAATGTGCTTATAAACTGAATTAGTAATTATATTGGTATAGTAGATACCTGATTATGAAATACCAATTAGGTAAATCATGGGCCGTATGCACAAATGAGGGATTCCCTTAAAAATGGGAAAAGGTCCAAAAGTTGGCGATAATACTTAAAAAATAAGGAATTGCTCAAAAGATAGAATGCTTGAGGGATGAGTGGATAGGGGCTGGTTGTAGGATAGGTATATGAGGATATGGGGGTGGGTTATGAGTGAATATGGGTGGGTGCATGATGGATAGGGGGTGGAGTTATATGGAAAGGGGTTATGAGTGGATAGGGGTGGGTTATGTGGAAAGGGGTGGGTTATGAGTGGATAGGGGTGGGTTATGAGTGGAAAGGGGTGGGTTGAGTGGAAAAGGTGGGGTTATGAGTGAATGAGGTTGGGTTATGAGTGGAAAGGGTGGGGTTGAGTGATAGTGGGTTATGAGGAAAGGTGGGGGTATGACTGGATAGGGGGTTATTATGAGTGGCTGTGAGTGGAATGAGGTGGAGTGGATGAGTGAATGAGATGGGTATGGTGGATAGGTAGGTTATGAGGATAGGGTGGGTTATGAAGTGAATGGGGGTGGATAGTTATGAGTGGAACGGGGTGGGTTATGAGTGGAAAGGGGTGGGTTATGAGTTCTGCAGTCTTCGTAATTAGCCGGATAAATCATCTTATTTGAAGGGCACCATTGCTTGGTGATCGCATTAACTTTTTAAATCTTGTTCGATTGATTTGAAATGCGCCATGCCTAGTTTACCCGTTCAACCGTTTCTCACAGTAATCGGTTTGTCATATATTACAAAAATAATGGACTGGTAAAGATTGATAGCTCTTATCTATCAACCCAATTTCATAAAACACTGATAACGCGCTAGCTTTATCACGTTCAGTTGTTGGAGTGTTAGGACTGGTTTTCTTTGCCGGGTTTGAGATTTATGAATTATTAAAATGAAATTTTTATTTCTGAATAATATACTGTTGTTAAGTCATGTATAATCAAGCCCCGTGTCCCTTAAGCCTGAAAAATATATTTCCTTGCTTAAAAGATAATACTATTGAACTCTGAGAAACCCTTCTCGTATTCCCGAACAACCCTCTCGGACTCCGAGCACACTCCTTAGTAAGCCCATCACACTCCTAAGTAAGCCTGTCACACTCCTAAGTAAGCCCATCACACTCCTAAGTAAGCCTGCTACACCCTAAGTAAGCCTATCACACTCCTAAGCAAGCCTATCACACTCCTAAGTAAGCCTATCACACTCCTAAGTAAGCCTATCACACCCCTTAGTGCCTATCACACTCTTAAGCAAGCCTCACACTCCTAAGTAAGCCTCTCAAACTCCCAAGTAAGCCTATCACACCCTAAGTAAGCCTCTCACACTCCTAAGTAAGCCCATCACACTCCCAAGTAAGCCTCTCACACTCTAAGTAAGCCTACCTCACCCTAACTAAGCCTAACACACTTTCTAAATGGCCTGTCACACTCCCTAAGTAAGCCTGGTCACACTCCCCATAAATGTCACACTCCCTAGAAGCAAACTCTCACACTCTAAGTAAGCCTATCACACTCTTGGTAAGCCTCTCACACTCCTAAGTAAGCCCATCACACTCCTAAGTAAGCCTGTCACACTCCTAAGCAAGCCTATCACACCCCTAAATGTAAGCCCTATCACTCCTAAGTAAGTCTGTCACACTCTAAGTAAGCACCCCACACTCCTAAGTAAGCCTATCACACCCCTAAGTAAGCCTCTCACACTCCCTAAGCCCATCACACTCCTAAGTAAGCCTGTCACACTCCCTAAGTTAGCCTATCACACCCTAAGTAAGCCTATCACACTCTAAGTAAGCCTACACTCCTAAGTTAGCCTATCACTCTAAGTAAAGCCTATCACACCCCAAGTAAGCCTCACACCCTAAGTAAGCCTATCACACTCCTAAGTAAGCCTATCACCCTAAATGATAAAGCTTCTATCACACTCCTAAGTAAGCCTATCACACTCCTAAGTAAGCCTCTCACACTCCTAAGTAAGCCTATCACACTCCTAAGTAAGCCTCTCACACTCCTAAGTAAGCCTATCACACTCCTAAGTAAGCCTATCACACTCCTAAGTAAGCCTCTCACACTCCTAAGTAAGCCTATCACACTCCTAAGTAAGCCCATCACACTCCTAAGTAAGCCTGTCACACTCCTAAGTAAGCCCATCACACTCCTAAGTAAGCCTGTCACACTCCTAAGTAAGCCCATCACACTCCTAAGTAAGCCTGTCACACTCCTAAGTAAGCCTGTCACACTCCTAAGTAAGCCTCTCACACTCCTAAGTAAGCCTGTCCACCCTAAGTAAGCCTCTCACACTCCCGCAAGCCTATCACACTCCTAAGTGGCCTATCACACTCTTCTTTAAGTAAGCCTCTCACACCTAAATAAACCTATCACACTCCCAAGTAAGCCTATCACACTCCTAAGTAAGCCTATCACACTCTAAGTAAGCCCATATCACACTCCTAAGTAAGCCTATCACACTCTAAGTAAGCCTGTGTCACACTCTCTAAATGTTCTCACACCCTAAGTAAGCCTATCACACCCTACACACTCCTAAGTAAGCCTATCACACCCCTAAGTAAGCCTCACACCCTAAGTAAGCCCATCACACTCCTAAGTGTTTGTCACACTCTAAGTGGGCCTATCACACTCCTAAGTAAGCCTTCACACCCCTTAAAATTGGGGAAAACCCCCCCCTAAATGTTTATAATAAATTTTCACCTTTTTTTAAAAAGGCCCCTTAAAATAAAAGCTAATCAGGGGGCCTTTACATAAAAGGGCCTACGCCTTCCCCAATTCTGTCCCCCCTCGCCACCACTTAAAACCCAAAGGGTTTCAACCCCTAACCCAAAAAGCCCTTAAAACAACACCCTAATTTAAATTCACCTTTTCCCTTTGGGCCCATCCCCCCTAAATGGTTTATCACACTCCCAAATGCTACCCCTAAAAAAGGCCCTTCCCTCCCAATTGTACCTTTTCAACCTATCACATCAACTCTAAGTGGGGAAACCCCACACTCCCAAAAAAACCTATCACACTCCCCCAAAAACCCCATCCCCCGGGGGCCCCCAAAAACTCCTTAAAAACCCCATTTTTAAATAAAGCCCGTAAACTTAATTCCCCTCCTAAATAATATTTTTACACTCCCAATGGGCCCATAAATTGGGAATGGTTAATTAAAACCCCCTTTTCCTTTTAATAATAAATTACACCCCAAAAAGCCCCCCCCCTAAAATTAATTTACACCCCTAAATTGAAACCCCATTTTTACACTCCCAAGTAAGCCTGTCACCCCTAAGTTGGGCCCATCACACTCTTGGGGAAGCCTTATCACACTCCCAAATAAACCTCTCACCCTAAGTAAGCCTATCACACCCTGGAAGTTTTTCACACCCTAAGTAAGCCTATCACACCCTAAGTAAACCACACTCCCCCTGGGCCCCTCACACCCTTGGAAAACCATCCAAATCCCCAAAGGGCCCCCCACACCCTGGGTAAGCCATCACACTCCCAAGTAAGCCTACCACCCCAAATGGCCCCACACCCTAAGTAAGCCTATCACACCCTAAATGGGCCCATCACACTCCCCAAGTAAAGTCAACCCTAAGTAAGCCCATCACACTCCTAAGTAAGCCTGTCACACCCTAAGCAAGCCCATCACACTCTAAGTAAGCCTGTCACACTCCTAAGCAAGCCTGTCACACTTAAGTAAGCCTGTCACACTCTAAGTGCTTCACACTCCTAAGTAAGCCTGTCACACTCCTAAGTAAGCCTCTCACACTCCTAAGTAAGCCTATCACACTCTTAAGGTAAGCCTCTCACACTCCTAAGTAAGCCTATCACACTCCTAAGTATGCCTATCACACTCCTAAGTAAGCCTATCACACTCCTAAGTAAGCCTATCACACCCCTAAGTAAGCCCATCACACTCCTAAGTAAGCCTGTCACACTCCTAAGTAAGCCTGTCACACTCCTAAGTAAGCCCTCACACTCCTGGCAAGCCCATCACACTCCTAAGTAAGCCCATCACACTCCTAAGTAAAAGCTCTCACACCTCTAAGTAAGCCTATCACACTCCTAAGCATGCCTATCACACTCCTAAGTAAGCCTCTCACTCACCCTAAGTAAACCTATCACACTCTAAGTAAGCCTATCACACTCTTAAGTAAGCCTCTCACACTCCTAAGTAAGCCCATCACACTCCTTAGTATGCCTATCACACTCCTAAGCAAGCCTATCACACTCCTAAGTAAGCCTATCACACTCTTAAGTAAGCCTCTCACACTCCTAAGTAAGCCTATCACACTCCTAAGTATGCCTATCACACCCTGGGCAAGCCTATCACACCCTAAGTAAGCCTATCACACCCTAAGTAGCTCACACTTAAGTAGGTATGCCTATCACACCCTCGGCAAGCCTATCACACTCCTAAAGTGCTCTATCACACCCCTAAGTTAAATTCCTTAACCTGAAATATATGGTAAATCTTAAGGGAAAGCATGAGGGAATCCCTCAAAAAGACGTGCTTTTGGTGAGCATTTCCATTTTATGTGTTTCCTTTTTATTTTAAGGGATTCCCTCATTTTAAAGCAATTTCCTCAAAAAGCCACTTTTTCACCACATCTCTACCAAAGAGCTATACCCTGAACCGTGAGCAGATTTCTGTGCCCCTAGATTGCTTTTTTTTCACAAGCATGGGGTGCCTCAGTGCCGGAAAACCAAAATTATGAGCTAACACAACCTACATTCTTCAGGGTTTGCCACCAGTTTCAAGGGAAAAGGTTATTTTTCGAGGGAAAGCCTTATATTTAAGGCTTTCCCTTAAAAAAGAGGGATTCCCTTTATTTGTGCATACGGGCCCATGATGCTAATTTTTAATTATTTTCCATGATTAAGAAAAGACTATTGAATGAGTTAGAAATGTACTGTTTCCGTTCGAAAGTGTTATTATAGTTGTTTATCTGATATCTATGGTTCAAGATTTTTAATAACAGTAACGTCAATAAACCATTAAACAGTTTTGAAAACGAAATTTATCTACGTTCACTTTCAGCCGAGTTGTTATTTACAGAAATAGCGTTTGAAGCCCTTAAGTTGACATCACATTTTACATTATTGACAACATCGATTGAAAAAGACTTCTTAAATGCCTACCATCGAAGTTTATAATTTATTAAATTATTGCTATTTAAATCCATTTAATTTAAATTGCATTATATAGTTATACGTGTTACCTGCAAGTTTTCATTTCCCTTCCCCAATTTATTGCTTTTTGTTTTACAAAAAAGCGTTAAGCGTTCATAGAATTGGAAAAGGTTAGCGAAGATCGTGTTTTGTTGGGATTGTTTACTGATCCCCATCTTTATATCTGCACTTTGAAACATGTGCTCTGGGCCATGGCCATCATCCTCAAACCCCTTTTGCTGTATTGGCAATTTTCATTTCCTTGATAAAGATGAATAACCTTGTATCAATTAAAGAATTAAACTTTCTAACTTTAAGTGGTAATGGCACAATGGGGATGGCTATAGATGGAATACCACAAACTAACATTTGCAATTGCAACAACGTATTCGGTTGCACGATTATACCGATGATACTCACAGCAGATGGGGAGGGAAATCTAGCACACGTCTTCGGAGAGAAAACGAGTGCAATTCTTGTTGGCGTTAATAATAATTAGGAACCGTCGAAGTTAATTATAAACTGCCACAATTTTATTTCACTTGCTCATTAAATTGTAAAATATCATTCCCATTTCCCAACCAAAATAAAAACAGGTTTTTTTCTGATTCGATGCCAATACCATGCGAAAACCATGCCATTCACTTTAAGCTGTTCGCTTACTCTAACCCGAGCCTTTTGAACGTTCCTTAGGTTGCTGTTTTCCGCGTAAGTGTCTGGCGATGAAGCTGTCCGCTGCTTACAGAGGAAGATTTCTTTAAAAAAGTAACGGTTTCGAAATGTGAAAAGCCTGCGGAGGAAAAATTATTAACGGGGCGGATCGCGCGTCGCCGTTCTCTGAAACACGAGAATACCCCTGTTCCCATAATAGGTTATTTACCCCCTAGCTCGCGCGCAAAGTTCCACTTTAACTTTTGGATCGGACGGTCAAATTTGCACTTGCGGAGCGTTGCGCGCGCGCGGAGTAGGGTAAGTGAAACTTCCAGTACGAATTTGCACTTCATTCCAGTCAGAAGATCGGCAACGTCTGTCTCGTAGGATGTTACCCTACCCTCGCGCGCGGCGCAACGTTCCACATTTGGACGTCACTTTGCAACCTCGCCATCCAGTCAGAAGAAATAGACGGGGCAACGTCCGTCGACGTCTGTCAACCCCTGTTCGCGTTGTGCTTCCCCCCATAGGGAAGCACTTATCTGACGTTGACAGACCCTTTCAAGACGGAGAATCAGCCCGGCTGGCGTCAGCGGGTCCTACATCGTACGACAAGGAAGCACTGCGCATGGCACACCTTTATTTAATTTTGTCGGGTGTTTTTTGACCGCTGACGCCGACCGCGTAGGGCCTATTTTGCACGCGCAGACGGGGATGTAGATCCACGTGTTTCATGTTTACAGTTTAAGGGGGCCGGGGGGGGTCTGAGGTCGATTTCCAGTTTTTTGTTGTTTCTGATAGGGGAGAATGCCAGCTACCAGTAGGTTTTTACCGCATCAAAAAATATTGTTCCTAGCCGAAGTTATGAATTTTTCAAATCGCGATTTCACCTGTAATTACAGTGCGCGCGCAAACTTACGACGCGATTTGCCGAAAATTAACTTTAAAATCTATCTCCTCCTACAGTTTTTGAGGAAAACCCTTGAAACTTGGTAGTTATGTTCTAGGGCATAAAACAAAACTTTTGATCGGTCAGATTTTTGATTTAGGCCTCAGAAGTGAAAATATGAATTTTCAAAGTTGGCTCCTGTCCAAAAATTGGTCAAAAATGACGATTTTCAAATTTCAAAAGCCCATATTTTCACTTCTGAGGCCTAAATCAAAAATCTGATCGATCAAAAGTTTTATTTTATGCCCTAGAACATAACTACCAAGTTTCAAGGGATTTCCTCAAAAACTGAAGGAGAAGATAGATTTTAAAGCTAATTTTCGGCAAATCGCGTCGTAAGTTTGCGCGCACACTGTAATTACAGGCAAAACCGCAATTTGAAAAATTCATAACTTCGGCTAGGAACAATATTTTTTGATGCGGTAAAAACCTACTGGTAGCTGGCGTTCTCCTCTATCAGAAACAACAAAAATCCGAAAACCGACCTCAGACCCCCCCCGGCCCCCTTAACAAAAACCCTTAATTGCAAATTATTTTTTCCGTGTTCCGTTTGACGTCAGTGTCATAGATAATGAGCACTGATCAGATAAAAATTTAATCAGTTTCTGTCCGAAACTGACTTAAGTTTTGCATTTTTCAGTATTTTCTAAATCACAGATGCTATTTCATGAATCGTGAGAGCGATATACTATCCATTTCGACGGTCACAAATACAAAATAGTTACTAAATAAAAGCGCGCAGCACTTTTGACTTTCGTTCCAAAACTGATTCTGTGATGTTCAGTTATACTAACTAGTAATGTAACTCTAATAAGGAAAGTTCCATTTAAAAACAAGTAATCATGTGTACCATCAATACAAGATCACGTGATTCTGTCCAGTGTACACCCCGCCCCAAGATACGGTAACTTTTTACACCCGATATCAGATTACATTTTTTTTTTTTTTTTTTTATTTAACTAGCCAAAACTCGCCGGATACTCCCCTTTTGGGGTGTTTGGGCAATGGGCTTGGTTATGGAATACTCTCCTTGTATTGTCAAACGTCGTCTGGCCCCCGCTAAACGTCGAATAACGTCGGACAATCTTTGTACCCTTTTATTTCCCAATTTGTTTCCCCATTCCCCGTTGGTTTCCCCATATTGAAAATTGAGCCGCACAATTAATAAAGTAATGTAATCTGATATCGTGTGTAAGAAGTTACCGTATCTTGGGGCGGGGTGTACACTGTACAAAATCACGTGATCTTGTATTGATGGTGCACATGATTACTTGTTTTTAAATGGAGCTTTCCTTATTAGAGTTACATTACTAGTTAGTATAACTGAACATCACAGAATCAGTTTTGGAACGAAAGTCAAAAGTGCTGCGCGCTTTTATTTAATAACTATTTTGTATTTGTGACCGTCGAAATGGATAGTATATCGCTCTCACGATTCATGAAATAGCATCTGTGATTTAGAAAATACTGAAAAATGCAAAACTTGAGTCAGTTTCGGACAGAAACTGATTAAATTTTAATCTGATCAGTGCTCATTATCTATGACACTGACGTCAAACGGAACACGGAAAAAATAATTTGCAATTAAGGGTTTTGTAAACATGAAACACGTGGATCTACATCCCCGTCTGCGCGTGCAAAATAGGCCCTACGCGGTTGGCGTCAGCGGTCAAAAAAACACCTGACAAAATTAAATAAAGGTGTGCCATGCGCAGTGCTTCCTTGTCGTACGATGTAGGACCCGATAACGCCAGCCGGGCCGCGCTGATTCTCCGTCTCGAGAGGGTCTGTCAACGTCAGACAAGTGCTTCCCTACGGGGGAAGCACAACGCGAACAGGGGTTGACAGACGTTGCCGATCTTCTGACTGGAATGAAGTGCAAATTCGTACTGGAAGTGCAAATTTGACCGTCCGATCCAAAAGTGAAACTTTGCGCGCGAGCTAGGGGGTAAATAACCTATTATGGGAACAGGGGTATTCTCGTGTTTCAGAGAACGGCGACGCGCGATCCGCCCCGTGAATAATTTTTTCCTCCGCAGGCTTTTCACATTTCGAAACCGTTACTTTTCGTAAGCAGCGGACAGCTTCATCGCCAGACACTTACGCGGAAAACAGCAACCTAAGGAACGTTCAAAAGGCTCTGGTTAGAGTAAGCGAACAGCTTAAAATGAATGGCATGGTTTTCGCATGGTATTGGCATCGAATCAGAAAAAACATGTTTTTATTTTGGTTGGGAAATGGGAATGATATTTTACAATTTAATAAGCAAGTGAAATAAAATTGTGGCAGTTGATAATTAACTTCGTCGGTTCCTAATTTAGGTGCCCGTAACGTTCATCGGTCGATCGAATGGAATTGGTCGATCGATCAACTTCATTTGATCGACTGATGTGTTTTGAATAGAAAATCTTTGAGATAGTAGGGAAACAACTAAATATTGCTCATTTAAACACGGTTCAAGACATTAGGTACCAGTAAAACACATCCTTCGTTAAAATGGAGTTGATCGATCGACCAATTCCATTCGATCGACCAACGAACGTTACGGGCACCTAACGCCAACAAGAGTTGCACTCGTTTTCTCTAGTCCGAAGACGTGAGCTAGATTTCCCTCCCTAGCTGCTGTGAGTATTTCTATTATCGGTACAGCAGTTTCAGCTGAAATTTGCATGAATCACTTTTGAACTGTCTCCGTATAATCGTGCAACTGAATCGAAATACGGTTTACTTACTGCCATTGTTGGTTCGAGGTGTTATAGCCATCCCCACATTGGCACTGCCACTTAAAGTTAGGAAGTTAAAATATATAATTAAGACACGGTTTTTCATCTTTATCAAGGGTATGAAAATTGCCGATACAGCAATAGGGGTTTGAGGATGATGGCCCTAGAGCACATCTTTCTAAGTTAAGATTAAGAAGTTAACAGTGCAGTGCGGATAAAACACGATCTCTGTTAACCCTTTCCACTTCCATGAATGGTTAATGCTTTTTTGAAAAACAAAAAAGCAATTAATTGGGGAAGGGAAATGAAAACTTACAGGTAACACGTATAACTATGTAATGCATTTTAAATTAAATGGAATTAAATAGCAATAATTTAATAAATTATAAACTAGGATGGTAGGTATTACAGAAGTATTTTCCAATAGATGCTGTAAATAATGTAAAATGTGGTGTCAAATTAAAGAGCTTCAAAAGCTATCTCCGTTAATAACAACTCGGTTGAAGTTGAACGTAGATAAATTTCGTTTTAAAAACTGTTTAATGCTTTATTGACGTTCGTGTAATTAAAAATCTTGAACCATAGATATCAGATAAATGCCTATAATAACACTTTCGAACGGAAACAGTACATTGCTAACTTATTCAAAATCATAATCATAATTATGATGGGAAGTAATTAAAAACTTTCATCATGATTTATAAGCACACAGTATTCCCCATTTTTTATTCATTCCTTCGAAAGTATCAACAAGAGTAACGAGCAAAAGTGATAAATTTGTCATAATTTAATAAATTTATTGACTGATAGCATGAAATGTCAGAAATTTTCATGAGATTTTAATTTTATATTAATACTTCAACTAGCTTATTCAAATATTATAACCAATGTCACAAATAAAAAAAGAGTACAAATAGTATGGGGTAAAACAAACAATTTAAGAACTTTACCTCAAACATTAATTAAATAAATCTAACTTAGATTTTGACTAAAACACACAGGTTGGACGCAGGTCCATCCAATGATAATAATTGATGACGTCACAGCGGCAAGTACCCTACACAACGCTGTCACTTGGTTTCTGAAACCTAACTTGTCGCCGGTCTGACAAGCTGACCCTACACAACGCTGTCACTGGGTTTCTGAAACCTAACTTGTCGCCGGTCTGACAAGCTGACCCTACACGACGCTGTCACTAGGTTTCTGAAACCTAACTTGTCGCCGGTCTGACAAGCTGACCCTACACAACGCTGTCACTGGGTTTCTAAAACCTAACTTGTCGCTGGTCTGACAAGCTGACCCTACACGACGCTGTCACTAGGATTCTGAAACCTGACTTGTCGCCTGTCCGACAAGCTGACCCTACACAACGCTGTCACTTGGTTTCTGAAACCTAACTTGTCGCCGGTCTGACAAGCTGACTTTCTGTCCGGTGAGACTGGGTAGAGAGGAAATGGCCGGGTTAGAACCGGTGTTCCTGCTTTTAAACAAACTGTCCTCGCTCGACAACCACGCCTCCTTGTGTAGAGTCCCCGGCTCGTTCCTCAGGAAGTTAGATTCGCTGGTGGGCGGGGTGGAGCCGTGCCCACTCCCCACTCCTGACTCGTTGCTGTGGCAGCGGGGCGGCTCCCCGGAGTCCGACTGCCCGGGCAGCAGCACATCGTAGCCAGGCTGAAGAGCAGGGGCCAGGTGGCGGTACTCCTTGTCGTCCGGCTTAGGACGCCGGGGGAGCGTCCCTTGGAGCGAGGCGGGAGGGAGGGGCGTGTTCTGGAGCGAGGTGGGCGGGGGGAGGGGCGTGGCGTGGAGTGAGGGGTTGTGCAGCGCAGTGGGGAGGGAGGAGGTGGAGCAGGGCGGAGGGAGGGACTCCTTGCTGCCCTTCTGGGAAGTGAAGAAGGAGGTGGAGATGAGGTCCGGGGAGAAGTGGTCCGCGCGGGTTTCAGGGATTGACGCGCAGTAGCTCCCGCACTCCGTGACTTTGTACCCCGCGCCACTCATCCCCGCACAGGAGGACGCGCCGTTAGTGTTGGTGTTGCCATGGCAACTCCGTTTGGAGTGCAGTGTATCGGAGGAGTAACTCATTTCACAGCTGCGCAGGGAGTAGAGGTTGTCTGTTGATTTGGGAGGGACTGAGGGAGGGTTGGAGAGCGCCGGAACTTTCTCATACCTCCTGAAATAGAGGGTTTTAAGGGACTTTCTCATACCTCCTGAAATAGAGGGGTTTCAGAGGAGAGCGCGGGCATTTTCTAATACCTCTTGAAAGGAATGGTTCGGAGGGGAAGTTCATCACTCTAACTCTCTATGTACAAACTAAAACTCACGCGTTAGAGTGGTTCCTTACTAAAACTCACGCGTTAGAGTGGTTCCTTACTAAAACTCACGCGTTAGAGTGGTTCCTTACTAAAACTCACGCGTTAGAGTGGTTCCTTACTAAAACTCACGCGTTAGAGTGGTTCCTTATTAAAACTCACGCGTTAGAGTGGTTCCTTATTAAAACTCACGCGTTAGAGTGGTTCCTTACTAAAACTCACGCGTTAGAGTGGTTCCATCTAAAACTCATGCGTTAGAGTGGTTCCTTATTAAAACTCACGCGTTAGAGTGGTTTCTTACTAAAACTCACGCGTTAGAGTGGCTCCTTACTAAAACTCACGCGTTAGAGTGGTTCCTGTACTTTGCGCGGTGAGTGCGGTGGTACCGCACGAGACACAGCAGTCCCAGCAGACAGATGAGAAGTGCTACAGCCAGCAGGATCAATAGATACATCGCTTTACGGGAAATCGTGTCGTTCTTCAGCACCTGCCGAACGAAGTGTGATTTACGGGGGGTCCATTCCGAAATTGAACTTAAATCAGACAACCTACTTTCTTATTTAAGAAAAAAGGTTAATGCCAAATTTGCATTTCTATAATTTCCAGGAAAGAAAGAAACTCACATTTTGCAACTTATCGACCACGTCACCAGTGCTCAGAACATCAACTGTAACCAGTACTGTAGCGTTCAAACTGGGGTCTCCCCGATCTCTGCATAGTATCTGGCCGGGTGGTTGGTGTTAGGTTTGAGTTGAAGCAGTGAACACTGAGCAGTTTAACTGGCAAGTCGTGTAATTGGCAGTCATCTTACTGGCAAGTGTTATTGCGTGAGCTTTTATGACGGAGCTATACCTGGACCATTTGTTAGCTAGACGATGGGTATGGAGAGTTTTCTAGAAAGGCATTGGTACATTGACTAAAAGACAGTAGTCCACCATCAGAAAGTTGCCATGCTTTCTGTGATTCCATAATAAAGTAACTAAGTAATAAACACGTGTTCAACGAAAGGAAGAGTATACCTTGAGTGTGTAAAGTTCCTTCAAATCATCCTGGTCAGCAAACGTTAGAGCTGTTCTTATTTCGCCTGTCCTCAGACCAATTTCGAACAAAATGAGGCATGAGAAAAGTAAGACAATAATATGAATAGTTAGGTAACGCTATTTTAGGCCAGCCAAATATTTATCTAAAAAAACTCAGAATAAATCTGTGGGTAGTAATGATATTGAAAGTGTGATTGCCTGCATGGCGTCAAATGTTGAAAAATGCCCCAAGAATGCATCGCCTAGAATAGCCTCAAATATCGTTGCCTCCCAGTGAGTAGCAACTCGAGACACCTAAAATTTGAAAACCGTAAAAGACGTAGATAAAATATGTGAATAACACTAACTCGAACAAGTAGCTGAACTCAGTAGGTTGAATGGTATAGATGAGCTGGCCACTCATCCCACTATCCGCATCTGTAGCCATGGCAACGCCCACCACCGCCCCCTCTAGCGAGGAGTCTAGCACGTTTAGTTGGAAGGAGGGCAGTACGAACACGGGGGCGTTGTCGTTAACGTCCACCACACTGAGAGAAGGGGGGAGAGTCACATTAGGGAGTTTTTCAGTTCAATAGTTCAATACCTTTGACCAGAGAAGGATTAAAATTCACTGCTCATACCTAGATCTGATTTTATACAAAAAGATGTTATCTGCATTTTGCAGTATGTAAAAAGAATAGGTATTATGAATGTATAAATATTCATAGTCAAGTTTTAATATTATTTTTTTCACGCTGAACGAGTACATAATACATATTAAGTACCTTATTTTGACATTTGTTTCCCTGTAGAAGTTCGTTGACACCCGGTTATAGGCCTTGACCCTGATCTCATAGTGTGTCTCCACCTCAAAATCCACCTTCCCAGTGACACTGATGATTCCCGTGTAGGGGTCTATCTCAAACGGTATATCTTCAGGAGCAGGGGACAGGATCACGTACTGAACCAGACCATTCACTCCGTAGTCGAGGTCTGAAGCTGCTATCTGGGCCACCTCTGCTCCTTTATCAACATTCTCAAGGATGGAGAAGTGGTAGCTGGGAGCGGTGAAGAGGGCTATGTTGTCGTTTATATCTGTTACTGATACCTGTCAAGGGAATGACAAAGTTAGTTTCTTTAATCTTAGTTTAAAATTTAGGAGCTACTACTACTAGAAGGGGGATGGACCTGCGAGGGCCCAGGCGGCGCCCAGGAGAGGAAGCTGCTGGCCGAGACACGCGCTTCCGAGCTTTAGGAGCTGTTGTTAGTGAATAATAACTTAAAGAATTTCAGCCTTTTAGAGGTTTGGGAAACTTGCTTAATTTTCTATTTATATTCAGCTCTGCAACTATTTGACTTTGGACCATGTCCAATTGTCCACCCCTCCCCCTAACCTTAACTGCAACCATGCCCTGTCTGCCTTAGGGTTTTCATTATCTACTCGAAATTTTGTGTCTAGATGAATAGATAATTTTTTCGCGATTATCTAGATAATTTTGCATCCCGAATTCAGCGAATCAGACCTATTTTTTACTTCAACGTTTTAAAAACATGACATAAAATAACAAAGTAAATGATTCTGTACCACTTTCAAATTCAATAGCCAAAAAGTAAAAATAATCTTGGTATAAAAACTGCATCTATAGGTGCAATATAGGTAAGTTCAAACAACCAAAGTATGCTTTATGAAGGTCCCTAAGCCTGGGTTGCCCAGATCAGAGCAAAGAGAGGAGCCAGGAAGGACACCATGGCGAGGGCCCCGGAGTTGCAGTCGCTGGTGTTGCACTCCTCGCAGTCAGTGGCGACGTCCCAGGTGGCGTCGGTGGCAGCGGCCTTGGCGGCGCAGGTGCCACATCCTCCGTCAGTCAGAGACGCTTCGTTACCGGCGTAGGCGGCTTTAGGTCCGAAGCAGACGATGGTAGAGGCTGGGGTACAAGCAGTTGACACTCCCTTGACCAGACAGGTAGAAGAGACGAGAGGGGCTACGTAGGTGTTACAGTCGTTGGTGGCAGCGTCATTAGTCCACGCAGTACAGTTAGCACAGTTGGCGTTGTCAGCAGGGCAGGGGTCGCAGCCGTAGTCGGTGTATGGGTTGTCAACAACGCTGTTTTTGGGGGAGTGGCAGAAAGCTTTATCATCGGCAGCATCCTCGCTAGTTCCGTTCACCGTGCAATTAACAGAAGATACGTTGAATCCAGCCACACAGGTGAAGGCGTAAGATACAAATTTGTCAAAACCAAATGCAGCTGCAGCAAGGGCCACCACCAATAGGAGAAACTTCATTTTGAGTTGCTGCCATCAGGGTATAACACATTAGAAATATAATAGATAGAAAATACCGAATAGTGATTATATTCAGTATGGATAAGAATACAATTTTTGACCAGTTTGATAGGCTCACTGATCTCAATAAAACAAAAACGTTAAAATCTTTCAGAAAATCAAACTGTTGGAGAAGAATTTCAGTTACATAAAAACATGATTAAGGACAAAAACAGACTGACAGTTAAACGGACTGACAGTTAAAATGGAACATCTTGAAAATGAAAAAGGCAACGGACTGAAGCATGTGAATTATGGAACTGCTTTCCCTCATCGCGGGAAATAAAATACAAGAACCCGGAATATTGCCTTAGTGTCACGTGAGTTGCCCATGTGACCACGCGCGGCGTGACAGTCACGTGGGTAACACGCGAAACACGAAGACGGAGGCGCTTTCTCAGGACAGTGAAAGTGTGGCAGTCTTGAACTATTCCGACACGACCGGCTGGCCGGCCGGCTAGCCGACCGGCCAGCCGGCCGGCTAGCCGGTTAGCCGGCCGGCTGGCCGGTCGGCTAGCCGGCCGGCTAGTCAATCAGCCGGTCGGCTAGCCGCCCGGCTTGCCAGTTAGCCGGCGGCTAGCCGACCGGCCAGCCGGCCGGCTGGCCGGTCGGCTAGCCGGCCGGCTAGTCAATCAGCCGGTCGGCTAGCCGGCCGGCTAGCCTCCCGGCTTGCCAGTTAGCCGGCCGGCTAGCCGGTCGGTTAGCCGGTCGGCTAGCCGGCCGGCTAGCCGATGAGCCAACCGGCCAGCCGGTTAGCCGGCCGGCTAACCCCTACTCCAACACCCCTTTGCCTTCCTTCTCCAAACCTTCGTTTGCCTTCGTTCACTGGCGAAATATCCGAAATCAGCGTATCCAAATTTTCAGGAATGCCTCGGTGCATCCGTATTCTCCAAACCTTCGTTTGCCTTCGTTCACTGGCGAAATGTCTTACGTGAAGAATCACATGATCTGCGAATAGTCCAATGAATGATGCATCACATCACCTCTCGTGATCACGTGATCACCACCCTCACTGTATAAATAGCTTGGCGGAGGGTTCTGTTTATCCAGTTTCTCTATGACAAGACCACATCAAAGACGAACACAGTTCCAGAAAAAGATGATGAATCTACCACCTCTTCGAATGGCCCCTCTTCCACCCCCTTCCAGTCCACCTACACAGACTACATCTCCTGCTCCACCCACCTCTCCTGCTCAACCCACCTCTCCTGCTACACTTACCTCCTCTACAACATCCTCATCTACCTCTCCACTACGCCCCACAGCACCCACCACTGCCACAGTTTCTACTGGTACCAGTTATACGAGACATGGCATCCTCAGGAGAACAGTCCCCGACATCTGTGCCGTATGCGAAGTCAGACACGACCCTCTCAACTGTCCAGTCCGACAATCAAGGCTTGCTACCCACCGCAACTACATTGAATGTAGTCCTGATCAGTCCGTGTCACATGAGATACGTAAGTGACCGATGTTACTATTCTGTTGGAAGTATTTTCACCCTGCAATGAGTCATATTCACGTAACACACGTAAGTGAATGCGATCCCAAGTAGGAGAGCGATGTTCTCATCTTGATAAGGCATTACATGACGCGAGATACGTAGGTATACCGCGAGAATACGTTAACCCACTGAAGTACCGATTGAGAGGCAGTCCTGAAAATTTGGATACGCTGATTTCGAATATTTTGCTCTTAATACTGTCAGATGCCCGAGAAGGAAGGCAAACGAAGGTTTGGAGAAGGAAGGCAAAGGGGTGTTGGACTGTTGGAGTAGGGGTTAGCCGGCCGGCTAACCGGCTGGCCGGTCGGCTAGCCGGTTGGCTCACCGGCTAGCCGGCCGGCTAGCCGACCGGCTAACCGACCGGCTAAATGGCAAGCCGGGCGGCTAGCCGACCGGCTGATTGAGTAGCCGGCCGGCTAGCCGGTTGGCTCACCGGCTGGCCGGCCGGCTAACCGGCTAGCCGGCCGGCTGGCCGGTCGGCTGGCCGGTCGGCTAGCCGGCCGGCCAGCCGGTCGTGTCGGAATAGTTCAAGACTGCCGAAATTGTTTCAAGAGTGAAAGTGAAAGTTGTCATCAGCCATAGATAAACAGCCTGTACCTGGGAACAGGTATGAATTCATGAAATTAGCTGCTCTTTGAATATAGGCATAAAGATTTTATGATTATGCTCTCTCGAATATGGACATTCAACATGAGCAGATCAGGCACTTCAAGTGCCTGAAATCAAGTTATTGGAGAAAATTCCTGAAAAAATGATATTGCAGCCCATTTTTCTCTAATTTCTCGGCAAAAGGGATTTTAGAATTATCTAGATATCAAGTAAAAATTTGCAAATTATCTGGATAATCTTATCTACATGGAAACCCAAGTCTGCAACTAACCTTAACAGCAGCCATGCCCTATCTCCCCCTAACCTTAACTGCCGCCATGCCCTGTCTCCCCTAACCTTAACTGCAGCCATGCCCTGTCTCCCCCTAACCTTAACTGCAGCCATGCCCTGTCTCCCCTAACCTTCACTGCAGCCATGCCCTGTCTCCCCTAACCTTAACTGCAGCCATGCCCTGTCTACCCTAACCTTAACTGCAGCCATGCCCTGTCTACCCTAACCTTAACTGCAGCCATGCCCTGTCTACCCTAACCTTAACTGCAGCCATGCCCTGTCTACCCTAACCTTAACTGCAGCCATGCCCTGTCTACCCTAACCTTAACTGCAGCCATGCCCTGTCTCCCCTAACCTTAACTGCAGCCATGCCCTGTCTCCCCTAACCTTCACTGCAGCCATGCCCTGTCTCCCCTAACCTTAACTGCAGCCATGCCCTGTCTCCCCCTACCTTCACTGCAGCCATGCCCTGTCTCCCGAGCTCGTCAGTAGCTTCCACCACAAAGTTATGTGTCTCAGTAGACTCCCTGTCTAGCGGCACCCTGGTTAGGATGCGTCCTGAGTCCTCCTCAATAGAGAAGGTGGAGTGAGCGTGACGGGTTAGTTGGGAGAGGGTGTACTTGATACTTCCTGAGAGAGAGGAGAGGATTTCAATAGCTAAGTAGCTTTCGGGAAACAGACTTAAGTCAAAAACGGACTTGAGTCGGTTTCGAAAAGGACCCCAAGAAAAAAAGAAAAAAAGTTAAGAAATAACAAAAGTTGGGTTTAGAATCATCAATATAATCAAGCCACATGTCACCATCCACCAAATCAGACTTCGTGTAACCCCACACACCTACACCTTCCTTTGTAGTCAGGGTCAGTTGACTTAGCGAACACAGTGAGAATATGGTAATCAGGAGACCGACTCTCAGGGGTTTCAACCTCGTATTCCTGGGGAGAGAGTGAGTGGGTCACGTGCTGTGTTCGTTAAATTATTAGAAAATTAACTGATGTTTCGGTCGAATGAAAGTAAACCAATGAACAGTGACCGCGGTCCTTTTTACAAAGTTTATTAATATAAAGCATTATAAGCTAACTAAAGTTAGCAATCATATTGTACAGCAATTGAGGCTGACCCCCGAGTGGATAAAGTGTGGCAAAATGGTGTCAAAGTGATGCAAACAGGAGACAGTTTTCCCAGACATTAAACTGTCTCCTGTTTTCAAAAACTCAAACACACTGCACACTTACCTGACTAACGAAGACAGGTTTCAGGTCGATGGTGCTGAGACTCCCTATCAGGACCAGAACACTGCACACGCTGCTTTGAGGAGGTGTGCCGCTGTCCCTCGCTTCTATTGTCAGTTTCTCTGTGGTATTCGTCACTCCTGAGGGGTCTAATTAGCGTCAGGGGCGTAGCCAGGGGGTAGGCGACACAGGCGGCTGCCTCCCCTTATTTGGAAAGACAGTAAAATAAAACATTCAACAGGTTATGGATGTAACTCGCCGCCTCCTTTTCAAAAATCTGGCAAAGCCCCTGGTTAGCAGGTGAAGTGCTATTGGCAAGGAGTGTCACGACTTGAAATGCTGAACTGTCAAGGTGTGCTTTTGTCGTAAGAAGATGCCATATTATGGATCATGAAAGTAGATGTATATAATATATCACAGCCAAGAAGCAATGAAAGGGTCGTCCAAAAATAGCAGTCATGAAGAGAAAGCAACTCACCGCTAAGAGATACTGTAGTGCTAATAAAACCCGTGGTTGTGTCAATAGTGAACCTTTCTGCTCCTTGTAACATACTGTACGTCACTACACCATTGAGCCCGGAGTCAACATCAAACGCTGCAACTCTGACAAGGTGGAGGGTGGTAATAGATACCAGGTGGTATCTTTGAGGGTGGTAAGAGATACCAAATATAATGGGTGGTATCTTTGCAGGCATCAAGGTTATTATGTACACAGAGGAAAGAAGGGGCCACGAAAACAAAATGTATTAGTAATTAAAACTGGTTCATAATGACAGCCTATTGCTCTACCAAGCCACTGTTTACCATGGTAAGTGGTAGCAAACTGAGATAGCTTACCTCGTTACCATGGCAAATTTATCGTTGCCATGTAACGTACCTGGTTGCCATGTACCTGGTTACTATGTATCATACCTGATTACCATGTAACGTTCCTGGTTGCTATGTAAGCCACCTGGTTGCTATGCAACTACCTGGTTGATTTTTAACGTACCTGGTTGCTATAGTTCCTGGCAGAACAGTGTGAAGTAAACTAGCTTTGTAAATCTTCTGGGAGAACAGGGGCGGGTTGTCGTTCAGATCCTGTATCAGAACCTAAAAATAATTTGAAATAACCATCTTATATATAAAGTAAAGTCACACGTGAATAATTTTTGTCTGTAATTCCGTATACAATTAAATTTGAGCTTGCCAAGAAGATATCAAGAGAAACGAATGCAAAAGGGAGAAATGAGGCGCCGTTGCCATGGAAACCGATTTTGTGCACGTGCAGATAATAATCAGTTCTATGCAAGTGCTTTCTATTACGCTACTACTGTTAAATGCTGTGCTGACATAGTTTTTGAAAATTTGACGTTGTTTTACATCAAATTCAAGATCTCAAGATGGAGAATGGACAAAACTTGAACAACGGAGGATATTTCAGATGAATTGTTTTCTGCGGCAGTGTTTGGCAGATAATCAATGCTGAGTCGGTGCTAAAAATAGTAACTATAGTTTCGAAATTAGCCGTTTAGTTTACAAAAGTGTACAATTCAATCGAGTCGAATATAGATGCTGCGTAGCTGTGTGATCTGTGTATATACGTATATGCAGGCTCAACGGGCCTGCTAGTAAAGAAATAAAGTAATTATACATTCGTCCGGGTTATTGCGTGAGGATTTAGCCAGCGGGAGGGGATAAAAAATAGAGCGATACACACGCTGGCAGAATCCCTCTATCAAATACATTCACTGTGTCTATCAGATAGTTTCAGTGTATTGTACTCCTTTCAAACAACACGCACTCTTACTAGCAAATGTATACATTATGTTTCTTTCCCGCGAGAATCTCTCTAAACATGTAATTACCATCCCACGTGACTCGCGCGTGGTATACTGTTACTGTACCAAGTCAAGGTCACGTGTTGCGCGCGCGCACGTGCCACTGGTTTTGGGGCAATACCCTTCAGCAAACGGTTTCGCTCATTCACAGTCTCTGCATTTCATTTTTGTTTCGTTTCACCGTTCTGGCTCTGCTTTACACGACGAGAAAAGGTCCATTGACCTCTTTCTGCATGCTCTCACAGATTATCGTATAGCCCTAGTTCGTTGCTTTTATTTTTGTTGTATTTATTGATATTGTTTTTATCGTTGTATTTGAATTGTACAGGAGTGTTCTTTGAAACATACTCCTGTTTAATTTATGATGTGCTTTTTAAGGCACCAGCCTTGTGTGGTACTAGCTCCTGATATCAACGTCATAGAGTTGGAATGTGCACGTAACACTATTCGTCATGTCAGATTTGTTGCAGAGTGGTGTCAAGTGTCAACGTCATAGAGTTGGAATGTGCACGTAACGCTATTCGTCATGTCAGATTTGGCGCAGAGTGGTGTCAACGTCATAGAGTTGGAATGTGCACGTAACGCTATTCGTAATGTCAGATTTGGTGCAGAGTGGTGTCAACGTCATAGACTTGGTATGTGCACGTAACGCTATTCGTCATGTCAGATTTGGTGCAGAGTGGTGTCAACGTCATAGAGTTGGTATGTGCACGTAACGCTATTCGTCATGCTTGATTGGGTTCAGAGTGGTGTCAACGTCACAGACTTGGTATGCGGAATGTGCATACGTCGCTGTTCGTCACCGATGACGGAGTGGTGTCAGCCAACATATATAAGGACCTGTGCTGCAGCTCTCGTCATTATTTGTTTTAGTTTTCTTGTCTAAGTTGCTTTGTTGTCTTGTCCTGCCTTGCTTAAATTGTTCTTAAGGTACCATTGTAAATAAGGTACCATTGCAAAAAGGTACCATTGTGAAAAGGTACAGTTGTAAAAAGGTACCGTTGTAAATAAGGTACCGTTGTTAATAAGGTACCGTTGTTAACGTGGTACCGTTGTTAATAAGGTACCGTTGTTAACGATGTACCGTTGTTAAAGAGGTACCGTTGTTAACGAGGTACCGTTGTTAACGAGGTACCGTTGTTAACAAGGTACCGTTGTTAACAACGGTACCTTGTTAACAAGGTTGTTAACGAGGTACCGTTGTTAACGAGGTACCGTTGTTAACGAGGTACCGTTGTTAACAAGGTACCGTTGTTAACAACGGTACCTTGTTAACAAGGTACCGTTGTTAACGAGGTACCGTTGTTAACGAGGTACCGTTGTTAACGAGGTACCGTTGTTAACGAGGTACCGTTGTTAACGAGGTACCGTTGTTAACGAGGTACCGTTGTTAACAAGGTACCGTTGTTAACGAGGTACCGTTGTTAACGAGGTACCGTTGTTAACGTGGTACCGTTGTTAACGAGGTACCGTTGCTTGTGCGGTGCCGTTGTAAATGATCTGAAAAATGCTGGCTTCTTGGCTGCCGAGATAAGCAGTCGACATTCAGTCGAGACTTGAGAAGCAGTCAGGTTTGGTCATGCAGCATAATTGGAGCATGGTTGGGGCAGAGTTGCAGTGACAACAAAGTAACACCATTGGTGATTTTCTGGTGATTTTCAAGGGGATTTTATAATTCTTTACCGAGTAACTTCATCATTTGAATCTGTGATCTTACCTCGACTGAGGTGACTCCTCTCCTGCCTCCAGGATCGTGGGCCTCCACCACAAGGTTATAAGACTTCTGTTCTTCATAGTCGAGAGAGGCAAGAGTAGTGATAACTCCTGATTTTCTGAAAGAGGGAGTCAGGGGAAAAGGTGATAACAGAATATGCAGAATGCACTATTCGAGGCTCTTAGATACCCCTGAATTTATTCTCTAATCAGAGAATCAGCAATACCCCCTCACAGAGTTCCGTTACTTGTTTCACAACTCACGGGTGTATAGCGAACAGGCTCTCAGCAGCACTATAGTACTCCTTGATAGAGTAAGTGAGGGGGGTTGTGCCCCCGTCATCCACATCCGTTGCTACCACCTTCAGAACTTCCGAACCCACCGGGGCGTCCTCAGGGATCAGGGTTGTGTAGTGCCTCTCGTCAAACTGAAGAAACAGCCATTGAGTTTAGGAAAGGTCACAAAAATGGAAGTATAAAAGCTTGCCGAAACCCGGGATCGAACCAGGGACATTTAGATCTTCAGTCTAACGCTCTCCCAACTGAGCTATTTCGGCTGTGATGGGTTCATAAAAGCGCACCGCTGTGACCCAATTTCTTAATTAGAAAAACCGATAAAGAGGGTTAAAAAGAAACTGAGTAATTTTAGGCTAAGCCCTGGTTTCACTGAAATGGATGTTCACGAAATTGAAAGTTCCTTCAACCTCAAAATTTATAAAATCAGAGATGGAATTTCGATTAACGAGGTCTGGGAACAAAAGCTTGCCGAAACCCGGGATCGAACCAGGGACATTTAGATCTTCAGTCTAACGCTCTCCCAACTGAGCTATTTCGGCTGTACACATTGAGAATTTGCATGTAATATGAAACTGTTGAATATTGCAGAACAAGAGTGTTGATGTGGAATAGGACACAAAGAATTATAAATTGTTCGTCTCCCATATGGTGTAGGGGCTAGCATCTGTGGCTTTCACCCACAAGACCCGGGTTCGATTCCCGGTATGGGAACATTACTTTTGACTTTTTACAAAATCAATTCATGTCTATTCGCGTAAAATGAATGGCTACTCCACAGTAAAATAAAATTGTCTGAATAAATGATTTTAATGATTTTAATTATGAATTAAACAGAGATTGGAAAAACGACCAAAATTTCTATTTGTGACTCACTCTGGGATCGTTATCATTGTAATCGAGTATCTTGACCACAACCACACACGTGGTAGAAAGGGAGGGGCTACCTCCGTCTCTCGCTTCTACTTTCAGTTCCACACTCTCCCTGGCTTCCCTGTCTAGCTGGGATCCAGTAGCGATAACACCCGTCACGGAATTAATGGAGAAACTGGGGGGAATAATCAATCAGTCGATCAATAATCCAATGAATGAATGAATGAATTAATGAATGAAGGAATTAAACTGTCAATCAACCAATCAATCAGTCAATAAATCAATAAGTCAATCAATCAATCAATTGACCTAACAATGAACCAATAAATTTATCAATCTCAAACCTTATTCGAGTGTTCAAATGATCATTACTCTTTCCCACACTCGTTACTCCCACAATAGAGTATGTAATTTCAGCATTTATTCCCATATCATCATCAGTAGCATACACCCTGAATATCTCGGTACCCTGTTCTGCTATCTCACTCACATTGCCTGAGAGGGAGTGGGAAAAGGTTAGAGATTGGAGAAAGAAGTGGGACAATGTGACAGACTGACAGACAAAGTGAGACGGTTCAAAGGGGAGTTGAAAGGGGTGCAAACGAAGGGGTGGAAGAGAGAAGATCCAGAATGTCTCCATACTCTGCACCAAATTTAGGGGGAGAAGGATCCAGAGAGAATTTGAATTGGTGATTCATAAAGTGTTGAAAAGGAAACAATGAATTGCGGCCCAGAAAACACAGATCGCTCAAAATTACTAGACTGATATATCGGATGATTATTAATGAACTTAATGAACACAACTGGATATTCACTCACAATTAAAGAGCTGCTTAGAAAAGACGGGCGGTGAATCGTTGACATCCACCACCTTGACCACAATATCCCGGTGCTGCCTCCTGACCGGTACCCCGTGATCCCGAGCCTCCAACTTCAACTCCCACATGTCCCGTGACTCCCGGTCTAGGACACCGGACACTTGGACTGCGTAGCCGGCACCGACAGGGGCGATGGAGAAGGGGGTGGCGCCCGAGTTGTGGAGCTGGGAAGGGAAGGGGTTAGGGAGTGGAGAGAATGGATTAGGGAGTGCAAGGAGGAGGGAAGGGATTAGGGAGAAGGATAAGGGAGCGGAGGGAGCGGAGGGAGGGAGGAGGTCTAGGACCCGGTCCAAGACACCGGACACTTGGACTGCGTAGCCAGCGCCGACAGGGGCGATGGAGAAGGGGGTGGCGCCCGAGTTGTGGAGCTGGGGGAGGAATGTTATTAGGGAGGAGAGAGGGATGGGGAGTGGAGGAGGGAGGTAAGGGATTAGGGAGTGGAGACACAACAACAGACATACAAAGCGACTCACAATAAGTTCCACTCTGCCGTTCTCATCCACATCCCTATCCTCAACATTCACATGAGCTACGTAGTCTCCAACTGTACTGGCTTCAGAGACCATACCAACCTCGTCATCCTGTTGATGATACGAGGCAATCATGAAACCGGGCCATTGCGATTAAGAAGATTTGAGAATTTTTATTCAATCGAAAACGAGCAGCGAAATCTGCCCTAAAACTTAAACTTTAAATCAGGGCCGAACAATGAATATCTTAAATATAAGCTGTCTCTAAAGTCTCCTCTATCTTACCTTTGCCATGAAAGTGACAGATATCTCCGGGGTGTTATCGTTCACATCGAGTACTTTAACTGAGACTCTGACCGTGGTTCGTTCAGGAAACTGACCTGAAACAATCCAGATTGTAGGTTGGCCTGGGTCTGAAAAACCATCAAAATCAGTTCGGGAAATCCAGTTGATAGTTGAAATGATGTCCTTCATATTTTTTGAACGGTATGTTTAACAGAACAGGTTGTCATGACAACCGAAGTCTTACCTCTGTCAGTTGCTCTGACAACCAAGTCGTGGGTGTCAGCTGTTTCCCTGTCCAGTGATCCGGCCAGGGTTATGACGCCGGTGTCAGCGTCAATAGTGAAGAGTCCAGCCTTGTTAAATCTGAAGAGTATTTTAATCTACAAACCACAGTACAGAAGTGGTGTGATTTGACCCATTCATATCTCTGTGTTACAAATGGTATGGGATTGAACATCATTGATGAGTGACGAAAGGTTGCGATTTTACGGATACAAGCAGTAAATCATCCCTGAGAAATGTGATGCGATGTATTGTAACTTACTGAAGGTAATTTTCTCAAAATTGGTCGGGTTTGGACTAAACACTAATCCAGCGTCAAGCTTTACTGAACTCATTTACCTTACACTCTAACGCATTTCCCCTTCTTAGGGATTGCTCACGTATTACGTAATCAATTTTTGGCCTATTTTAAACCCCCCTCCCCTTCGTAATCAAGTTTACAGTAGTTGTATTTGTTACGATAACATGTAACGTAATCACTAGGTAATCAAGTTATATATGAACGATCCCTTACCTTGGTTCAATGAGATAGGTGATGTGAGCGTTATCACCCTCATCATGATCTGTAGCCAGTACAGTACACACTACACTCCCGACAGTACTGTCTTCTGATACCCGGGGCCGGTATATTGACTGGTTAAACTGGGGCGTGTTGTCATTCACATCAGCAACCTGGAGGAGCGGGTTGCTTTAGTAATGGGGGAGAGGGTTGCTATAGTTACGTGAGGCTGTGAGGGGGTTGCTATAGTAACAGTACAGTACATACAACACTCCCAATAGTACTGTCTTCTGATACCCGGGGCCGGTATATTGACTGGTTAAACTGGGGTGTGTTGTCATTCACATCAGCAACCTGGAGGAGCGGGTTGCTAGAGTAACGGTGTGAGGGTTGCTATAGTAACGTGAGGGGGTTGCTATAGTAAAGGGGGTGGGGTTTGCTATAGTAACGGGGGAAATTGTTGCTATGGTAACGAGGGGAGAGGGCTGCTAAAGTAATAGGAAGAGGGTTGCTATAGTATCGGGGGATAGGGTTGCTAGTATTTTATAGCAACGTGGGTAGAGGGTTGCTATTGAAATAGGAGGAAAGGGGAGCTTTTTTAACGGCTGAGGGTGTTGTCTTCCACAAGCAGTAGACAAGTAGCCGGACTTCCTCTCACCTTTATTTCTAGAGTCATCTGGTCGCTTCTCGGGGGACTACCACCGTCACTAGCGACTATATCCACGACGTAGTAGTCGACTACCTCATTGTATACTGGTAAGTAATACTTGCATGATGGTGATTCAGATTTTATACTTTTATATGGTTTTTAAGCATACTGTACAGAAATAAAAACTATAAAACTCATTTATTATTCCTTACACAATTAATTATGCAGCTTATAATTTTTAATCATTTATGAGCCATTTCATGATGTATCAATGTATACTATTTTTTATTGAGTCTTTAGATCTTAGGGTGTGAAGTGGAATGTACTTTGTCCCAGCCTCTAACTCTTATTAGTTTCAGCGATTGAAAATAGGTCGGTCAGCAGAAAATTCATGTTTACACACCATAAATTTGAATCAACGGCAATGGGCGTTCTTTAATGGTCATAGTTAGACTTCTGACTATCATTTTCGGCCGAGCATGTCGAATCATTTTTAGCAGTATGAATAATTGCATTTTGATTTACTGCATCTAACATTTGATCCAACATTTCAAATCATTCACAACACAGCTTTTCAGCATCACAACATGGATTTAGAATCATTGACTCTAGAAGGTAAGAAATGTGTTTTAAAAGGCTTGCGAATGAGAACTGATCTCAATGGACAAACAGCCACTGCTGTTGGTTGGCAAGAGCATTCCAACCGATTGAAAGTCAGGCTTGGCAATGGTTCTGAAGTTGCAGTGAAACTGGATAACTTCTCGCTGGAAAACAACCTGGAAGTGGTTTTGTGGAGCAGCAAGATCCATGACCAAATGGACATGAGGGTTGATAAGGCATCGCAGTTTGCTGTGCCCCGAAACATATTGGTGCAGGGAGAAATAATGAGCCTGCTCAAGCTGACCATGTTAATGGAAGTTCAAGTTATTCGTGAGGGTAACTTCACTTGCTCAGCAGGTGATGCGTGTAAAGACAAGGCTGTAGCAAGTGTAACAGCCCCAGGTTTTTATGCAAGAATTGGTGACAGACCGGCAATGGTCGTGAATGTTTTGTGTGTACCAATTTGTGGCAAAAAGGAATGTAACTTGGAAGCTCAACGCCAGAATAACAAACTAATAAATGACATGTCCAGACTTTGCAGAGAGACAGGGATAAGCGATAATTTCAGAGATGGCCAAAGACGAATATGCCAGAAGTGCAAAAAGATGAGTGCTAGGAGTAAAGAGTTCATGAAGTGTTCAGGCTGCAAAGCAGTGTTCTATTGCTCAAGGTACTGCCAAGTGGAGGACTGGAAAGAGCACGAGAAGTATTGTAAGGAAAACTAGCTGTTTTTTAATGTAAACACCATGACACTATGTATGAGGGAAAGATGGCTCGAGATTATTTTCTTATCCTCATCGAACATTTGATTGGTTTTAATAGCATCTTTAAATTTTTTAAAAATACTTTTTAACTTTTCAAATAACTAAGACGTAGGTAACTGATTGGATTGTTTTTGATAATTATTTATTATTCCTCACGCAATTAATTATGCAGCTTATAATTTTGTAATCATTTATAAGCCATTTCATGTGATTTTTCAATGTTATTATATGCTATTTTTTATTGACTTTTTAGATCTTAGAGTGTGAAGTGGGATGTATTGTGTCGCAGCCTCTAACTCTTTTTAGTTTGAGCGATTGAAAATAGGTCTAGCAGCAGAGAATTCATGTTTGCACACCATGATTTGAATAAGCGGCAATCTTTGATGCTTCAGTCCTCATAATTAGACTTCTGACTAACATTTTGCCGAGCATGTCAAATCTCAAATCATTTTAACCAGTATGAATAATTTCATTTTGATTTACCGCATCAAACATTTCACCTTACATTTCAAGTCATTCACAACACAGCTTTTCAGCATCACAACATGGATTTAGAATCATTGACTCTAGAAGGTAAGAAATGTGTGTTAAAAGGATTGCAAATGAGAACCGATCTCAATGGACAAACAGCCACCGCTGTTGCTTGGCAAGAACACTCCAACCGATTGAAAGTCAGGCTAGGCAATGGTTCTGAAGTTGCAGTGAAACTGGATAACTTCTCCCTGGAAAACAACCTGGAAGTGGTTCTGTGGAGCAGCAAGATCCATGACCAAATGGACATGAGGGTTGATAAGGCATCGCAGTTTGCTGTGCCTCGTAACATATTGGTGCAGGGAGAAATAATGAGCCTGCTCAAGCTGACCATGTTAATGGAAGTTCAAGTCATTCGTGAGGGTAACTTCACTTGCTCAGCAGGTGATGCGTGTAAGGACAAGGCTGTGGCAAGTGTGTCAACCCCAGGCTTTTATGAAAGAAAAGGTGACAGACCGGCAATGGTCATGAATGTTTTGTGTGTACCGATTTGTGGCAAAAAGGAATGTGACATGGAAGCTCATCGCCAAAGTAACATATTTACAAATTCCCTGTCCAGACATTGCAGAGAGACAGGTATAAGCGATAATTTCAGAGATGGCCAAAGACGAATATGCCAGAAGTGCAAAAAGATGAGTACTAGGAAGAAAGAGTTCATGAAGTGCTCAGGCTGCAAAGCAGTGTTCTACTGCTCAAGGTACTGCCAAGTGGAGGATTGGAAAGAGCACGAGAAGTATTGTAAGGAAAACTAGCTGTTTTTCAATGTCAGCATCATCTTACTTGAATGTGTCAGTATGAGGGATACATGGCTTTTGTTGTCTTCCTCAAACATTTGATTGGTTTTAATAGCATCTAATTGTTTTTAATACTTTTAACTTTTTAAATAACTAAGACGTAACTGATTGAATTGTTTTGATAATTACATATAGCCAGCAAGTGAAATGATAACTATTTATACTCGTAAATGTTCATGCCGTTTTAGGGAATTTAATTTTTGTTATTTTGGCATTCTTGCAAGTTTAACGTTTAATTTGTATGTTATTAATAGTTAGTAAGGGCGTATGTGCTTTGAACCGTAACCCCTTATGAACTAAATCACAAAGTAGGTCCGAGAGCGTTTTTCGGTTGTTCATAAGTTCATCATGTGGCGGAGCATAGTTTTAAATTCCTAACCCATTTCGTTTTAGAGTTATTTACGAAAAACCTCTTTTTAGCCCTATGCATAACCACAAAATTGCTCTATTTAAATTAATACTTTATCTAATACTTTATTTGACTCTTTATTTATTCAATACTTTATTAGTTCATGGTTTATAAGAATTGAAGTTTTACTTTATCAATGCGTTGTTTCATTCACATGAGATTATAGGACTGTAATATGGTATCTTTTAGTTCTGTGTTGACAATATTAGAAACCAATTCATATGCTACCATGCATATTACCATTTGGAACAATTTTAAAATTAAATTACTTTATGAATACAATGAATTAGCTGGTTGACTGATTGAAATTTTTGTTCAGGAAGGATTGTAATTCTAAATGGAACTTCCATCAGTCAGTGATTTGACTTCAAATGAAAAGAAAGCTAGAGTACATATTAATCCATTTGACTCAACTGAATATCCAGAATTTTATTATTGGCCATTTCATAAAATCCTACGTTACGCCAAAACGTTTCCTATGCCCTCACCTGATTTCGAGTTGAATGAATCAGGCCATTCAAACTGGCAAGAACTATGGAAAGGGTATAATGACTGGGCTGCACCTCACTGGGATGACGACTATGAGGCTTTCATGCGACTCAGACAAACTCAAAATATCTATAATAAATTTGTAGGTGTTGGTGATGAGGATTTCCCCGAACTCCAAATGAAGACCTTGTTTGCTGCACCAATAGAACGAGCTTTGGCCATTCATTCGCAATCAGAGCAACATCGCCAGATGCAACAGAAACTCTTCGTTATGAAGTACTCTCTGGCACCATACAGCACAAGCTTTGAGACCGATGATGAGGATGCAAAGTATGCTGATGAAAATGTTCGTGTATGGAGGTTGATATCTTGTTTTGGTGAAACAAACCTTGCTACCTTGCATGACAGAATACTTGGTCCAGCAATGGGTTGGTCTCGTCATTATCACTCCTATAAGTATGTTGTTCCCACGAGTGGTGCCTGTTTTGGCCCAAAGGACTGTGACGCTGTTGACCAAATGACCTGGACCCAGACATCACACACTTTAGATTCTGCCAAGTATCAACTGTGTCATGTTCTCAGGGAAACTGGGCAACGTTTGGTTTATATGTACGATCTGGGTGATAAATGGACTCACAATATTGAATTGATTCAAGTTGCTGAAAAGGGCGATGTGCTCAAGTTGACATCTGATGAGCAAGTCAATGCAGCATTGGTAAAACAATATGGGTCTAAGTTACCCCATCTTGATGGTGTTCAGCTACTTGCTGGTGAGGTCAATTGCCCTCCAGAAGATTCTAATGGTTGTGATGGAAAAGGAGATTATGGCAGTCTTTTGAAGAAAGGCAAAAAGTTTCGTTCAGCGGAAGCTGCTACTTCAAATAACTGGCAAGATCATAAGATTAAATTTGCATACCAATTTGATTTGCCTAGCCATTCGAAGCGACTGTCTGAAGCTATTGCTGGGAAGAGCAGCTCATCTGTCGGACACAAGAAATGCCACATACAACTTGGAGGAGGACCTGTACCTGCCCTCAACAGTTTATACAGTGGGAAAAGTCCTTTTGAACCAAAACCACGACCAGGAGAAAAGGTGCAAGCAGTAAATGCCAAACCAGGGTATCTACCAATGACAGAGATCCTCAAAACACGTCCTGATTCTGCCAGTGAAGCTGTTTGTGCTGCATGTGGCAGACAGCCAAACATCATCACGGAACTGCTCCCCTGCTACGTTGCAGTGGATGCAAGTCTGCTCGGTACTGTGGGACAGCCTGCCAGGAGGCTGATTGGGGAAACCACAAGGTCAGATGCAAGAAGATGAAGAAGGAGCGATCTGATTACAAGAAGGAAAAAGTCAGCAGTTAGTTTGGAAGGATAAATTGTTTGAGTTTACTCAATTTGAATCAACATTTACATCAATTTAATAACCATTTACATCAATTTTTAAAGAACAATTTCAATTTAACATAAATGAACACAAATTTAATTTTTATTTTTAAATTGTTTGCAGGGTCATCTAAATAGATGAACACTTTTTAAGTTTGATATGAATTTTCAATTCAAGTATTATCATATACTAAATTACTTATTCAAGTTTTATTACTCGTTTTTTATCAATTACTTTTGTTGTTTTTGAGATGGTTTACAAGAAATAATCTAATTTATCATTATATGTTTGTTATGTTAGTTAACGCGTCTTACCTTTTTAGTAGCCTGCTGGCTGTTTTAATCATTGAGATACATATTATTAACGTTATCGTTCATGTTGATCATTAACATTGTTTTAAATTTACATAATGATCAATCATCAAACCAATTGCAATTTTGCTATACCAGCTACACTTTGATTTTAATAATTTGGTTTTTAACAATTCCTACTGTTAACTGAAATGTGCAGAAATACTGCTTATTTAAATATTAAGTTATTACTTTGTTATTTTGAATATGTTTAATAAAACTTTGAGTTTTCTTATTGTGTTCCCTGATCCCTGCATTTACAGTAAATAAGTTGAAATTTATTGCTAGGTTGTTGAGCGCAAACAAATATAACAGCCGCAAATGGAGTTCGAAACCTCATGATTTTTGCAAGGTGTTTGAAAACTATCTTAATGAGCTGTTAAAGATTTATTACAGGAGCATATCAGAGCTTTGGAACTTTCATAAGAAGTTTGGAAAGGCACAAAGTTTGTGTTTAGTTACATGCGTGAACGTCAAGATTTGTTCATGAAATTTTATGACATTTTAATCCCGATATCTCCTATGTTTTCCCTGATACACATTTACTAACACTTCCAATCCACAATAGTGTCACCATGGCAACCGCGTTACAGGAGATAAAACTGGAACACAGCGTCGCTTCCTTCCCCCGGACACACGTCAGGGTCGACACGAACTGCGGTGAGTGGTTATCTCCAATTCCCTAATTGGATAGGAAAAAAGTCAAATTGGGGTTCAAGTTTTCCGTGTTTGAATGGGGGTTTTACTTGCCCTCCGCCCCTCAATTACTCAATTTCTTTATTAGCTAAGCGAGTGCATTGCAGGTCCCCACTTAATTTCTCGATTAGCTAAGCGAGTGCCCTGCAGGTCCCCCCTCAATTTCTCGATTAGCTAAGCG
The DNA here is from genome assembly GCA_011033025.1 of Beroe forskalii. Classification (NCBI taxonomy): domain Eukaryota; kingdom Metazoa; phylum Ctenophora; class Nuda; order Beroida; family Beroidae; genus Beroe; species Beroe forskalii. The sequence continues at coordinate 369,139 of WFMF01000068.1, read as the reverse complement.
ACTCTGCGTTTCAGGTCCTGTGAGCGTTACGATCCTAGGGGAGCGATCCAACACCAGACTCGCTCCTCTCATCACCCTCCACGACTTCGGGTTCGATCACGAGGCCCAGTGGAAGACTTTGGAGAACTCCGGGGAGGAGGCCATTAGGTTCTTCTCCCAGTTTGTTACCTACCACATTGACTTGCCAGGTTATTAATGCCCGATTATGTTTGATTCTTGTTTGCGCTATACCATTTATTAATTGATCTCTGATTCATGTATTCCTAACCGCTGATTGGTCAATAATTAATGTATCCCTAACCGCTGATTGCTCAATGATTCAAGTATTCCTACCCGCTGATTGGCCAATGATTCAAGTATTCCTACCCTCTGATTGGTCAATGATTCAAGTATTCCTACCCTCTGATTGGCCAATGATTCAAGTATTCCTACCAGCTGATTGGTCAATGATTCATGTATTCCTACCAGCTGATTGGTCAATGATTCAAGTATTCCTACCAGCTGATTGGTCAATGATTCATGTATTACTAATGCTGATTGGTCAAATGGTCAATGATTCATTTCCCACCCGCTGATTGGTCAATGTTTAGGTTGTGAGGAAGATGCAGGTGACATGACTGGTGACTACTCGGACATGGATGATCTGGTTAACATCATCACCCATGTCAGATCAGCTCTCAACATCACTGGTTCCATGGTACTGATGGGAGCTGGCGCGGGGGCTAACATAGGTAATATGTTGTAATTTTCAGGTGTTGCACTGTTGCATGTCCTCCAAAATTCCTTAAAGTGTTAAAATGAGTATATTCAACTTTCTTATTCAACATTCTCTTCCTAGTAAAATATCTTTATTTTAACATCGCCAGTATCCTCTGGCTTTTAAAAAGTTTTTTATCTTTGTTTTAAAGATTTTCAATGTATTTTAATGAACTACATTAGCTCTACGTTACATGGTGAAACACACACGACACGTGTTAGGAGCTATACTGGTGGAAATTACCAACGATTCGGAGACTTGGGTTAAGTGGACCCAGGATAAAATAACGGATATGGTGAGTTTTATAGGGGATGGAAAGGGGGTTAAACTGTCAATCAATTAATTTACTTAGAGATCTAAATCTTTGGTAATAGCGTGAAGATAATAAAACAATAGAATGTTAATAAAACAATAGAATGTTATATTTTACACCATTTCAACCAAACATCATCAATGAAAATTAGGTAACATATTATGAATGTGATGAATTATAAATAGGTTACTACCTAACTAGGTATAAAAATAAGAACCATATATACAACATAAAAGCAAATATACATATATCATTATAATATTAATAAGGTAACATGACGTAATAATTTAAGTAACCTAATAGAAATAAATTTTAGGTTTTAGGTAGTTATACGAACTTAATATCAATTGCTTTGCGTTGCTGGTGAGGGAAATATCTGTCTAATAACTTGAATATCACCTTTGGTACAACTTCAACAAGGTTGATTAAATTAGATTTAATTGAAATCAAATAGCACTTCGAAATAAAGTAGCTGCCAAATATCCATAGCATTACGAAATAATTTAATTAAAATTAATAAATAAATAAAATACAGGCTGAATTAACGAAAAACAGCAGAAATTATAAATAATAATTATATATCATATTATATGAATAATTGATACAATATATAGAAATTAAAAACTGTTGTCATGATATCCAAATAAAATAATGTTGTAATGGTATCAAACCCCTAGTTAGTAACCATTGATCTTAAACCAAACTAACAATAAGTATGAGAATTAAGTTACTCATTCAACTCTTCAAGCTATTGAACAATTATTAAAAATTAAAAAAAAACTGATTAAATACAATTACTAAGAAGTTAGTATGGTAATAGTATAACCTGATTTTGCTAACTAGTTTAAGTTGTGTTTCTCCCAAAGAATTGAGTTGCCATTGTTCTGATTTTTCATTAAAATTTCTTTACATTTATTTTTGAAGAAACTTGAGGAGATAGAAAAATCACAAAGGAAATTGAGTGCAGGAACAATTTTGTTCCAGATACCAATGCCATGAAATAAAAATTGGTACCTGGAGGTGAGTAGGTGATAGTTAGGCAATGAAAGCAGGTTTTTCCTGCATTGCCTAGGGGTATCACATTGAGGATTTAGAAAGTTACAAAGAGAAATTGGATACCTATATTTTTGAATTTTAAAGATTTCATTCATGCAATAAAGTTTCTGCAGATTTTGAACAGTGAGCAAGCTGTGTTCCTTAAATAATGGTTTAGTGTGTTCAAGTACAAAGTTTTTTGGTTGCATTTGATCATCATATGATCTGACTCTAGCACATGTTTTATAGGGTAAAGCGGGGTGAAGCGGGACAATTTGAGACATATTCAGGTGCCACAGTCACACTTTTAACGAAAAATTAATTTTTGGTTGATGATTTTAGCAATGAACCCATCCTCTTTCCATAGAATTGGTCGAAAAAATCTCAACCAATGGTTTTCATATAGAAAAAAGCTGTCCATCTTTCCCCGCAGCATGTCTCACTTCACCCCTCATGTGGAGGTAAAGAGGGACAGTCTCTGTAGCCCTGAGATAACCATTTGAGAAGTTTATTCTTCATCGGACATGTACAGTTCTTTAGAATAAGTCGAATAAACCACTTTGGAACAGAGAAAGATTGAGTCTAATTGGGCAAATTGGAGAATTGAATGAATTGTTCCACTTTACCCCAAAAAATTATTCTTTTAGATTTAAACTTTCAAATTTCATAAAGAGGTTCATATATGGCCAAACATGGAAAATAAGTACCTCTTTGGCAAGAATTTTGGTTTTTGGTCATTTTACAGCCTTTTTAATAATGTCCCACTTTACCCGCGCTCACCTAAAAACTTCGTAAATTTGTTGTATGGGAACCATTTATTGATTTTTCTCCATTCCAACGGTTCAGTTGTCATCTGAGTGAAGCCCAAAATGACGAAATTTAATGAGAAAATGTAATTACCTATAATTAACACGTTGTGGGGAAAGAGGGACACTGATAGTTAACAAGGATAATTATCACAATATAAGCAATAAAAGCATTTGCAATTCATAATTTGTTTATTAAAACATCCCTTATAAGTTTCTCAGGCATGAAATTTTATTTTCATTGAAAATCATGTAATGGGGAAAGTGGGACAGTCAAGTCAGATTAAATGAAATCATGTATTCCTAAGGAAACAATTATGCTGTGGAGGTTGTTTTTCATCAAGATTTTTCACTTTGGTTGTAGTATAATTTATTTTCTTAAAAATAGCACTAAATGATATGGTATAATAATTTTTGGGGGAAAGTGGGACAGTTGCGCAAAAAATTGTCAAAAATTCAATAAAAATCAATAATTTTAATTCGTGATGCTGTATTAAAAGTTTTAATAGGCATTATTGATATTCTCACATACATAAGTCACAAAAACAGGGCGATTTTCGATTAGTTCCATACTTTTTATCAATTGTCCCGCATTACCCCACCAATCCAATAATCAAGATTACATTCCTGTTCCACTTTCCCCACTCACCTGTAAAGTCTTGCTGGCAATAGAATTCCATCTAAATTATAACAAATAAATGTCTAGATCATTATAAAAAATCAATTGTTATTGCTGTACCACTTTACCCCACAATGGGTAAAATATATAAAATATGACTGTCCCACTTTACCCAGTGGCTTTTATTGCATGAAATACTGTTGGGGTGTTGCTTTGGAAAATTTTCGAAAATTTGTCCCACTTTACCCCACATCGGTCTTATGCATCATTTTGACAGTGTTCCTCTTTACCCAAAGTGTAGTCTTCACCATAGCTTTGCATAGGTGAAGGTTTTTTGAAATTTCGTTAAGTGTCCCACTTTCCCCCCAGGTGTTCCATTTCACCCCAATTTGTCCCTCTTTACCTCCTGTCCCACTCCACCCCGTTTTACCCTAAAATTCAGCATGGTCAAAGTTAAGCTTTTTCCCAAACAAAAGACGAAGGCACCGTTTCTGAATGGAAAAAATTTTGTCAATTTTATGTGGGGAGCAGGAGCCCCAGGATGTTATGCCATAAGTAAGGTGCGATTCAAAGAGAGTGTGATAAAGCTTCTTAAAGTGGTCATTTGGAATGAACTTTTTGATTCTTTTAATAGTTATGATACAACTGTTCAATTTTTTGCTCAAGATGCTCAAGGTGCATATCCCATGTTAGGTTCTCATCAAGGACTATACCAAGAAATCTAGCTCGATCAGTTTTTTAACTTTAAATCCATTCAACATCAAAGTGTGGTCACACCCAACAACTCTTGTTCTAGCACATGTTTTTCTTTCACTATTATTAATCCTAGGTCTAAAGTGCATATATACACACTTTTCGGTATTGATGTGTAGTTGATTGCTCATCATGTAGAGGCTGATCTCTTGTAGAAGCTTATTGCCTTTTTCAAAAACTTCCCTTTCAGATTGGCCAGTAACAAAAATATTAGTATCATCAGCAAACAACACAAAGTGACCAAGAGCTGATGATTGCACAATATCATTAATGTATATAAGGAAAAGCAGAGGTCCTAGTACAGAGCCCTGTGGAACACCATAAACAACTGATTCTAGATCGGATTTCATTCCATTAAAATTGGTTAACTGTTTGCGGTTAGCCATATAACTCTTTAATAAGCTAAGTGTTATACCTCGTATACCATAGTTTTCAAGTTTGTATAACAAATTATTATGGTTAATAGTGTCAAATGCTTTACTAAGGTCAATAAAAATTCCAAGAATGTGATTCTTGTGTTCAATATTATGAATTATTTTATCCACAGAATAGTTAACGGCATGAGTTGTTGAGTGAGTGACCTCGAAAACCAAATTGGTTTTCATAAATTATTTTTTTGGATATGCAAAATTTGTAAACACGAGAATAGATAACCTTTTCAAAAATTTTTCCCAAGCATGGGAGTGTAGAAATTGGTCTATAATTTTGTAGCAGCTGAGGGTCACCCTTTTTAAAAAATAGGAGTGATTTGACCAATCTTTTAAGGAATCAGGGAAAACACCAAGCCCAATAAATGCATTGTAAAAATTGGTCAAGTGAGGTATAAATATTTGTTTACAAGCTTTGAGTACTCTTATGGGTATATCACTAGCCTTTCCACCATCCAGCTGTGTAATTATGGAATCAATTTCATCATGAGAGCATGGTTCAAAGTACATGGTTTCACTAACTCGTTTATTGATAAACTTACTAAAGTGTGGGACTTCCAATACAGGAATGCCATCAGCTGAGGGGTTACATTCATTAAGTTTTACTGCAACTGATGTGAAGTACTTGTTGAATGAATCAGCAATTACTCTCCTTTCCTTAACTAATACTCCATTTATCACAAAAAAGTTTTTCACCTTGCTTTTACATTTGCCCCTGAGCTCATTGATAAGTTGCCATGTCTGTTTACTGTCTCCATGACAGTTATCAAATTTTTTAGAAAAGAATTTCTTTTTAGCAGCACGTATAAGAGTGGTCAACTTTTTTCTGTATTTTCTATATTTTTCAAACAGAGTTTGATCACCAGATTTCAGTTTTGAATTTTTGCTGCTTTTCCATTTCTTGTATAAAAAGTTTTTATAGTTTATAGACTTCATCAGACCATTAGTGACCCAAGGATTTTCCAGTCGGTTTCGCTTTGTTTTCAATTTATTAGCTGGGTCCATTCTAAAGCATTCATCTAAAGTTGCATTAATATGATTAGTGAATTCATTAAAACCTTTTTCGTCAGCTGCATACTGATTTCCTTCTAGGATAAAGTTCATTTTTCTATCAAATTCAATGATATTACTTTCACAGAAGTCATAAGTGAATTCCTTTTCATTTTTCTCATCACTCTGTGTGTCAACAGAAAGATCAAAAAAGCAAACTATAGGGAAGTGGTGAGATACCTTAAGTTCATGTGATACTCCAGAGCTTAACACACTATCAATTGATGATACGAGCACATTATCTATACATGATGATTCACAGCCAGGTTTTTCATGAGTAGCTACCGAAATGAGTGGAGAATAACAATTACCAAAGAAAATGTTCTCCAGCTTAGACTTATTAGAATCATTCTTGAACAGGTTAATGTTGAAATCTCCAGTAATTATTATATGACAATCATTAAATGATGAGGATATACTGTTGAGAACTTTTTCAAACTGTTGGTAAAAAGTTTTAGAGTTTCCACTAGGTGGCCTATACACAACACCAAATAATATGGGCTTTTGAGTGTTAGATATTTTTATGAATAGGGTCTCAATATCTTTGCATGTCATGCTTAGTGTTTTTATTCTATCAGAGCAGTTTAAATGTTCTTTAGCATAAATAGTCAGGCCACTTCCTTTATGTTTACCCTTTATTTTTGAGGAGCAAATAGATTGGTATTTTGGAATTTGATATAGATTTTTATGCTCTTCTTCTATATTTGTTTCAGCAATGGATATCAGGTCAAAGGAATTATTGATAGTGGAAAGCTGTGAATAAAGAGAGTCAAAGTTTTGTGACATACCATCAATATTGTTATAGCAGATTGAAATGGGTTCTTTTTGCAACCCAAAAAATTTCTTACTAAGGTCTTTTTTGAGAAAATTTTGCAGTTTTTCAGAATATTTTTATCTTATCAATTTCTTCAAATGCATCTGGCTCATCAACTATGTACTTACTATGGCATATGGACTCAAAGGGTGCATACCTATTGGTTACATCTGTATTACAACTTATACATGACCATTGATCACTAACATGGTCAAATTTAAATAAAGTTTTACCACATTTGTAATGTTTTATTTCATTACAGGAATGACATGTTAAAAATCTCTGGTGAAGATATATTTGCTTCTGACATTCAGCACAAACTTCTCTATTTATAAGATTAATAACCATTTAAAGCACTGTTGAAGTTAAAGATTTGGCATCCCTCATCACTGAAGTTCCAGCTGTGATCTCCAGTCCATGGGTTATGCTTGGGTGATGGGGCTTTCATGTGTGGACGATATTGGCTATTGGGGAACCAGTATGGATATTTAGGTCCATGGCTATTTTCAAGCTGATCAAAGCCCCTATTTTCAGCAATGCTTCCAACTGATGATTTCATCTTCACAATAGCCCTCTTAAGGTTCATGCATAGAAGTGCAATGCCTTTAGAACCTAAGTGAACAGTGTCCTGTTTGACGGTTGTTCCATCAGGGTTATGCCTGCCAAGGTTATTGTTGAGTTTACCTGTGTGATCAACCATATTTTCATGGGAGATAACTGAGATATTCTCTGAGTGTTTGGAAATTTCAATGATGTACTGATTCAGCTCGTTAGCCATTGCATTCAGACCGAAATCTTTAGTTGGTAGAATGGAGCTTATGTGGATTTTCATTTTAGGATATGATTTCAACAAGGCATTACACTTGTCATCAAGATGTTTTGCTATCACTGGAATAGGCAAGTGATTAGAAGCTCGTAAATCATTAATGCCAGTATGAATAACCATATGACGATATGGATATTTGAGGTCTCCTGGCTTTGGAATGTTACAGATTCTACCAGCCTTTACCCTCTCACCAGGGAGCCAAACACCTAATTTGTTTCTTCCACTGCCAAAGTTGATATGCTCAGTATTAGAGTCCCCCACAATCAATGTTGAATTTGCAAAGTAGGGGCAAGCAATCTAAATGTAAGGCTGTATCGTGTTGAAGATGAGTCAGATGGTGGGATTGCATGTTTCCAGGAATCTTGAGAAGAACGTGTAAATGTGAGGAGACTATTATTGGGAAGTTCAACTTTCTCAGACAAAGAACCATCAGCAGATGTGAATTCCATTGTTCTTGTACCACCTACTGACAGTGTGAATATGTTTGATTTTGGGGCAATAAATGGCTCATCATCACTATGTGAGGGACACATGTTTTGGCCATCTTTGTAACTTGTGATGAGGCAGGAGTTGACAGGGTGTAAATGAGGGAACAGTTCAGAGACCTTTTCTATAATTGGTTTAATGACATTTGGAATTTCCTGTGCATCATGGGTTATTGCTCCGTACCGGTATTTGAATTCTCCAACATATAGTACATCTCTGCTCCCACTAGAATTCTTAGATTTTATAGTCTGAAAACCTTTCACATTGTAGAGATAGTTATTGAGGTCATTCAATCCAGATTCATCAAGAAAGTCATTGTGAAGGTTTACATATGGTTCACATTTTGGTAGTGGTGTTTCAGGAATGATTTGACTTGGAGCATTTTGTATTCCAGTTGTAGGAGGGATAGCAATAGGACTAGCAATATTATTCAGGTAGTTTCTGATTTCATTGATACTGGAGTCAAACTTCTCAGAGTTTGTTGAGGATTCAACTTGAAGTGCTTTGATTTCATTAAGAATCACATCATTGATATTCAATAGAGATTTGATTTTACCAATAATGGAGTTGCATTCTGATTCAGAGTTGTGTTCCGATGCAGAGTCATATCCATCCATATCCCCAGATATGGTTGTTTGGGTCTCATTACATGTATGACTTGTTGTAGGTTTTTACACTGTTTTACTGGGGATTCAAGGCTTTCAACATCAATAATTTCATCACAGTCCTTGGAAGAATGTAAGTCAAGAGTATTGCAGAAACCACAAATGAAAACAAAATTGCCCCACCTTTTCTTGTTGATCCCATGATGTGATGAGATTGGGGAAAATGATTCCAAAAATGTTGTACCACAAATAGAACTCTTGAGTTGATTACCTTTCTTATCTCTGCACGCAGTATGAAATGATTTGGAACACACATGACAGGTAACACATTCTTTGATAATATCTCCATTAAAGGGGCAAAGGAACATTTTCCATCAACAACAAGTGGATTACTAACCCTGATTGTACTGCCTTTCTTATTTGCATCTCCTTGTTTGTTTCCCTTGTTGGACATGAGGGGTCTTTAACAATCTGAAAATAGCAAACTTGAGGAAGGGAGGGCAGTACTCAGACTGCACTTACACTGGCGCCCAGAGCACTCCCACCAGATTGTTCAGAGAGTTATGACAGCGAAGGCTATACAGCAGTCTGTGGTGTCACTGTATAGCCCCAACCGTTCACCACAACAATCCATTAACCCAGACTGGAAAAAAGAGGACAGTGTTTGTTGCTGTTTGTTGTAAGATTTGAACCATGGTGGGGCTGGCAATTTGCCAAGTAGGTGATAGCTATAAACTTGATTACGAGGGGGAAGGAATCGGCCCCTAAATGATTAAGTAACATGTGAAGGGCTCCTGATATTCTTCTTATATTCGAGGTGATGAAGCCGAGTGAGCTAGTGAGTGTCCGAAGCAAGACACCCGGAGAGTTGGTGGCTGGGTTACTGGACAAGCACTTCGGTAGGAGATCAGCCCCCACTCCTATTCTTACTGATTCTAGGTGAGTAATACGTCATATAGTCTCACGCTCCTATTCTTACTGATTCTAGGTGAGTGATGTCCTATTTTTACTGATTCTAGGTGAGTGATGTTCTATTCTTACTGATTCTAGGTGAGTGATACGTCATATTCTCACTGATTCTTGGTGAGTAATACGTCATATAATCCCACACTCCTATTCTTACTGATTCTAGGTGAGTGATGTCCTATTTTTACTGATTCTAGGTGAGTGATGTCCTATTCTTACTGATTCTAGGTGAGTGATGTCCTATTCTTACTGATTCTAGGTAAGTGATGTCCTATTCTTACTGATTCTAGGTGAGTGATGTCCTATTCTTACTGATTCTAGGTGAGTGATGTTCTATTCTTACTGATTCTAGGTGAGTGATGTCCTATTCTTACTGATTCTAGGTGAGTGATGTCCTATTCTCACTGATTCTAGGTGAGTGATACGTCATATTCTTACTGATTCTAGGTGAGTAATGTCCTATTCTTACTGATTCTAGGTGAGTGATGTCCGATTCTTACTGATTCTAGGTAAGTGATGTCCTATTCTTACTGATTCTAGGTGAGTGATGTCCTATTCTCACTGATTCTAGGTGAGTGATGTCTTATTCTCACTGATTCCAGGTGAGTGATGTCCTATTCTTACCGATTCTAGGTAAGTGATGCCCTATTCTTACTGATTCTAGGTTAGTAATACGTCATATTCTTACTGATTCTAGGTGAGTGATGTCCTATTCTTACTGATTCTAGGTGAGTAATACGTCATATTCTCACTGATTCTAGGTGAGTAATGTCCTATTCTTACTGATTCTAGGTGAGTAATACGTCATATTCTCACTGATTCTAGGTGATTGATGTCCTATTCTTACTAATTCTAGGTGAGTGATGTTCTATTCTTACTGATTCTAGGTGAGTGATGTCCTATTCTTACTGATCTAGGTGAGTGATGTCTTATTCTTACTGATTCTAGGTGAGTAATACGTCCTATTCTCACTGATTCTAGGTGAGTGATGTCCTATTATTACTGATTCTAGGTGAGTGATGTCCTATTCGAACTGATTCTAGGTTAGTAATACGTCATATTCTTACTGATTCTAGGTGAGTGATGTCCTATTCTTACTGATTCTAGGTGAGCAATGTCCTATTCTTACTGATTCTAGGTGAGTGATGTCCTATTCTAACTGATTCTAGGTGAGTGATGTCCTATTCTAACTGATTGAAGGCGATTCTGAAATCTACATTCTTTATTGAATTCGGTGTTTCGACACTATTTTCCAAATAATCTTCTCTAACATAACTAAAATCACTAGGCGCTATCTAACAGAACGACTCCTTACATCGCTCAACATTTCGAATGCTATGAAGTACGAACAGTCGTTTTACAAGAGGACACCCATACCAGATTCTCAGTTCACTGGTTAGTAAACTAAAGGGTATGGTAATCGGTGAAATAAATATCTTGAAATAAATGTACTTCCACTTAAGGAATTTAGCAAGAATTGGTGGATACTTAGTTTAAATCTATACGGGAATTAATCATTTCGTATGACAACTTTCGGAAATTAATCATTTGAAACCCATGGGGATTGATAATTTTTCATCGGACAAAATCCATCAATTCCACAGGTAAAACGGTTGCCCCTTGCCTTGTTATTTCTGGCAGACAATCGTGGCGTAACGACGCTACAATTGACGTTAGAGCACAGCTACAGTTATCAGGCAAAGACATCACCCTGATTGAGCCTAGTCCCAGTTATCTGTTGCCATTGGAGGAATCAACCAAGCATTGCTCTCATGCTATGATGCTCTTCATTCAAAGTTAGTTTTGTTATAAGAATTTCGTCTTGAACTCAGCACTTTGTTCTTTTGTTCGATGATCCTTTCATTTTCGCTTTGCACAAATGCGTTCTTATGAATCATTTTACCTCAGGTATTGGATTAGGATTGCAGACTGGTCTTGCTAACCCAGCTTGTGTCGAAGAAACTTTCAAGAAAGTGGAGAAAACTCTCGAAATGCAAGACCCGATACTCGTTTAACCTCGCGTGTTCCCGCTTTGTGGCACAGTCACAGTGGTAATGTTGTGTTTGTGTAAGACGCGAAGAGATCAATGAGTAAAGAGGCTAATTTCTGCGCGCGGCTTATGCGTTCGTACGTGGCATGGCTGGTATTTTCATGGAATGTGCAAACGCTGCTGTTCGTCATGCTCGATTTGATGCTGAGTGGTGTCAACGTCATAGACATGGTATGTGCACGTAACCTTAATCGTCATACAGAGTGGTGTCAACGTCATAGACTTGGTATGTGTACGTAGCGTCATTCGTCATGCTTGATTGGGTCCAGAGTGGTGTCAACGTCATAGACTTGGTATGCGGAATGTGCATACGTCGCCGTTCGTCATAGGTGACTGAGTGGTGTCAACCAACATATATAACGGCATGTGCTGCTGTTTTGACCATTAGTCCCCATTTTCTTGTTCGAGTTGTCTTGCTTAGTAGTTGTTAAAAATGTAAATAATCGTTGTTAATAGTCGTTGTTAATAAGGTACCGTTGTTAACGAGGTACCGTTGTTAACGAGGTACCGTTGTTAACGAGGTACCGTTGTTAACGAGGTACCGTTGTTAACGAGGTACCGTTGTTAATAAGGTACCGTTGTTAATAAGGTACCGTTGTTAACGAGGTACCGTTGTTAATAAGGTACCGTTGTTAACGAGGTGCTGCTACTAACAACCGTACCGTTGTTAAGAAGGTACCGTTGTTAATGAGGTACCGTTGTTAATGAGGTACCGTTGTTAATGAGGTACCGTTGTTAATGAGGTACCGTTGTTAATGAGGTGCCGCTGTTAACAACCGTACCGTTGTTAATAAGGTACCATTGTTACCTCGGTACTGTTGTTATCGAGGTACTGTTGTAAATTAGGTACCGTTGTTAACGAGGTACCGTTGTGAATGAGGTACCGCTGTTAACAACCGTACCGTTGCTAATAAGGTATCGTTGTTAATAAGTTACCGTTGTTCATAAGGTACCGTTGTTAATGAGGTACTTTTGTTAACGAGGTACCGTGGTGGCTATAATTAAAATTGTAAGCTTCACTGGCTTGAAACTTCAGTTTTTCTCTTCAACAGTCAAAAATTTTTACCTGGAATCTGGCATGACGATAAGACCTATCTGCTGTGTTTTTGCCTAAGAATAAAATCTGCCAAAGAATGGACAGGAAATAAATCACAGAATTCAGTTTAATGAATCCTTATGAAGCGCTTTTAAATTTTGTTAGTTAATTACTGATTTATGATGAAAAATATTAAAATTGTGATACCTTGATCAGCTATTTATTAAGGTTTGGTTGATGATCGATTTATTTTCAATATTCAATCGTAGCATTTCGTTTAAAATCTACGTTCGAATTCGAATCTGCATTTTTCACCTTAAAAGAAATATGGATCTTTTTTAAATGTTATGTATGTTGGCTGCTAAATTGTAATGTGAAATGCGTTTTTAGAAATCGCCGTTTTCTTGTTTTTCTAATATTACCTTGATTATATTTTGCCATAGATGTGAATACATTTATCAATTCATCATGATGATATTGAACCATTTCATGTTATCTTTGCTTAGCTTTTTCAGTTACACACCATTAATTTGTTCTAACTTCTTACTTCCACTAGATGTAAACATGTCAACAGAGGAGCTGTCTATCGGTGATTTGCTGAAGCTCAGAGAAACCTTAGGTAACACCTTCCTTTCGTATTATAACGGATATTCAAGCCTTCGGTTTTTTATTTATAGTATCAGTATATTTTAATATTTTACTCATGTTATTACTTTTTTGCCCATGAAATCGGTAAGCCTCCATGGAGGTTTTCAATCCTGTCTTATATGCAGATTCCCACGAAGTTTAAAGTTTCAGTATCTTTTAAGTTTTAGTACCATTTGTGGTCCCCAAAAATCTAACACAAAATAGCGCCAGTGTGAGTTATCGATAACAGTGTTATCGATAAGACTGTAAAAATGGTTCGAATAATTTAATTTAAGGCCGGCTAAATAAAGGGTAATTTGGTAGGAGCAACGCCAAAGCATTGAGATTCATAAAATTCATTCAGATCCATGTATTCATGCACATCCTTGTATAGTTGTATGATGTATTCATGCACACCCTTCTATACTTGTATAGTTGTATGATGTATTCATGCACACCCACTTTCTCATGCACCGCTCGTATTTCTGTAATACAATAGTCCACCCCAAGATCAGAGTACAACTCAGATTCTTTCCTCGTATAACTTTTAGATTTTCGTGTCTACGCCTTCCTCGTCAATATGCTGCCACTTTAGATGTTCGTGTCTTCGGCTTCCTCGTCGATATGCTGCCACTTTTCATCGAATCTCCGGGCGATCTCACACACCTTTTCCTCTTCCTTCCGGCAGGTGAACTCAGTAGCTTTCTCAAATATATCACTGAGGTAGGGCAAGTCTGCTGCGATTTTGGGCATAGTGCTTGCAATGGCACCTTCAATCTGTGAGGAAGTCATGGAAGTCAGACCACCCTCCAGATTGCTCATAGCCACCGAGCACAGCTCATTCTGGTCGTCCCCCTGACACTCGATGTCTTGGGAAGCTAGGACTGTGAGAGCTTCCAGTGCCCGGTAGTGCGAACACCCGTGATCATCACAACCAGCACCGGAGCAGTCAAAGGAGCAGACGTAGTGCGTGATAGCCCTGTTCATCTGAGAAGGGAAGAGGAGAGTTACATAGAACACGTGACAGCCCTGTTAATCTGAAAAGGGAAGAGGAACTTTACATAGAACACGTGATAGCCCTGTTAATCTGAAAAGGGAAGAGGAGCTTTACATAGAACACGTGACAGCCCTGTTAATCTGAAAGGGAAGAGGAACGTTACATAGAACACGTAATAGCCCTGTTAATCTGAAAAGGGAAGAGGAGCTTTACATAGAACACGTGACAGCCCTGTTAATCTGAAAAGGGAAGAGGAGCTTTACATAGAACACGTGACAGCCCTGTTAATCTGAAAAGGGAAGAGGAACTTTACTTAAACCACGTGATGGGGCTGTATAAGAAATATAATATCTTGGAATTTCTATTGAGATTAATAGTTCTTGACCTTGCCTTGATCGAATTTGGAATTTGAATTGAAGTATAATCATTAATCATACCGTTGACGTATCATACTCAATGACTGAGTCATAGCATTCTGAGTATTGCTTAGCAACAAAACAGTAACTTACATCACCCATGAATTTGAGGACGGCTTCGAATCGGGAATTATGCTCTGAAGTCTCGGATTCAGTGTCTAGTAGATCATGAAGTTCTGCCTTGTTGACATTACCTCCCACTGCCATCACCACCGAAAGAAAACACAGGATACTTCTAGTTGACATCGCTGCTGCTTGTAATAAAGTAAGATGAATTCTTGCTTAAATTTGAAAATTTAAATAATATTTATGGCAAATAGATCAAATTATGAAAGTGCCTAGGCTTAAAGCCTCATCATTATAGGACTTAGGAGGTTTAACAGTTTTCCCAACTCAGATTGGATAGTCGATGTGAACCCAAACACACGGCAAAGCCATACTGTCGTTGGGGCCACCAACCTGAAAAACAGGTTCAAATATAATAATCATAAAGATATTCAAAATTGCACCCGATCACCAAAAATTCCTCGATCTTTAAAGATATTCAGTTTTAAGTTTGGCAAATGCCTAAATTAAAACTGGATACCTAAGCACAAAATATATAGATTCGATAATAGATAATAGATAGGTCAAAAACAACTAACATAATCATTAAGATAAAATAAAACACTAGTAATTTACATAAAAATAAAATAAAACTCAAAAGAGTGCATTTCTTTAGAAGTAAAGAAATGGACAGGGAGAGGCCAGAAGGGTCCGGGCAAAAGAAAAACGAAGAACAACAAAAAATAAGTTGGGATTTTGGGCACTAAATTTTAGTCTGAAATGCGTACGCAAATTTAGATTGGTGACAAAGCTATGAACTGGAGTCATTTAGTCTCTAAACCCTCTGAGTAATATTTTTATTATTATGTTTTTCAATCACACCGCAGGCCAATTCTGCTTTGTTTGGTAATGGCTATTGAAACAACTCTTTGAATTATGAATCCTTTGATTTACAAGGATTAGGCGCCGAAGAAGTTGAGCCCTAACAATTGAAACTAAAATTTATAACTTTCCCTTCGGACCGGTCAACATCTTTAATCATGGCTTGGATTGTGTTTATGAATACAAAATTTTTGACTTACTCTGGCTTAAGTCTCAGACTTTATTTATTCTCTTTTGACTCTATGGTACAAGTACAAATTATGCAATGTGGTTCTTTAATGACAATCGATTTCGTCGTTCTACGACATCTTCAGGTCTCAAATTTGATTGTATAAAGTAGTGATGTAAAGTGACTCACCGTGGTGTTTCCACATGATAAAAACGGCGCGCACTGAGTGCGCGCCACAGAGTGCGCGCCATTCCCACCATTAAATCTCCAAGGTGGGAATGGCGCGCACTCAGTGGCGCGCACTGAGTGCGCGCCGTCTTTTATGTGGAAACACCACGGTCATTCTTATGAATTGCCCCTTAAAACTGTTTCACATAATTTCCATTCACATAAAGTTCATTCAGTCACTGACATTTATAATTGTATGAGAATCATTAATATGTCTTAAGATTTTGCCGGTGATATATCGAAGCAGATTTTCTACATCTGTATACCCGCATTTCTCAAATCGATTCACGACGTTTGCATCGTACTTCCAAGTTAACACATTTTTGCACCTTTTCGGGGACGGATCAACAGCGAGAACTCGCCAACAAATCCCATTCCCCGAGTGGAAATGTGTCAACCTCAGAAACATTCAAAAAAATTCTATCCCTTTTCATTAAATCTAGGAGGGCCACGCTTTTTAGGCCACCACATATGAGGCCCAACGGGCTTGCTAGATCCCTATATAATAAAACCTCCCTCCTTAGGAACTAAGAAGTTTGACTCCCTCACCCAACAAGCCACTACTACAGCCCCTGATTCTACTTCCACCACCAAGCCTTCATCCTTCAAGCGCTCTGACAAGCGGCATCCCCGCGAGATATCGTCCAAGAAGAAAGTCTCAGTGGTACGGGAGATTAAGGTTGCGAAACGTTCCACGCGAGATCCTAGGTTTGATGATTTGTCAGGGAGTTTTGAGGATAATGTCTTCCAAAACTCGTATCAGTTTATCAAGGAGATAAGGTCGGAGGAGAAGGAGAAGTTACAGGTTGAACTGAAAAAGTGTAAGGATCCCAAGAGAAAGGATCAGATTGTCAGGCTTATTAACAAAATGAACACGGCAGAAATGGCTAATCAGATCAAAACTGACAAGCAGAAACTAAAATCAGAGACGAGGAAACGAGCGTTTGAAAATGTCAAGGCGGGTAAAAATCCGTATTTTGCGAAGCAGAGTGATCTCCGGAAATCAGAGCTTAAATCTAAGTTCGAGAAGTTGAAAAAGGAAGGAAAAGTTGATAAGTATCTTGCTAAGCGGAGGAAGAAGAATTTGCAAAAAGACAAGAAATCTTTATAAATTGTTGTATATATCAGTCAATAGATCGGTTTTATTTAACATCTGATTTGAAATTTAATTGTCAGACTTTTAACTCTTGGGTTTTGGTTGATATAATGTCTATGTGTTTTTATTTCGCTGTTTCACCCCTGGCCCTTTAAAACATCCATCGTCTTAACCCTTCAACTTCTTATAAGCCTTTGAATAATGGCTTATCGTGCACCTCTTCCTTTTATTTGACTTGATACAATCAAATTTGAGTAGGAAATGGGCAGGGCCAAAGACAGATCACTCATTGGCAAAGAAAAGGGTCCTGGCAAGAAGGCCAAGCGACAAAACGACCCCGTTCACTTGATAGATGAAACAGGTAAGTGACCCTGTTCAGTGTTCACTTGATTGATGAAACAGGTAAGTGACGTGGATGCGGCTGAAGATCAAAAATATGATGACCTGAGACGTAAATTTGAGCAATTTTCTGGATGTAAGTGATAGTTACACCTTATCTTCATTGATGAAACAGAAGCTAAGCCACCTAAACGGAAGAAGATCAAAGGCACGGACGGTGTGAAGAAGAAAAAGAAGAAAGCCACAGAGAAGATCCCCGCAGAGGAGGAGGAGGAGACTCCTCAGTCTGAGAGTGTTGTGGAGGGTGTCGATGTGGAGATGGAGAGGGATGAGGAGGTTGATTTGGAGGATCTTAACACCTTGCAAGATACTCTTCTTGAGAAGACTACCGGTTTCGATGAAAATATAATATGTCAGATGGTTTCGATGAGATTTGGGTTCTGATTTGATTCTTTGATTGCCAATTAATGTTTCTAGACCATTGCGTATCTTTCTTTATGTCTCCAGAATGAGTTGAACTTTTCCAGGTTTCGATGAAAACAAGAACTGGTTGGCGGCTAAGAACGATGAGAAAGATGAGCCATCGGATGATGATATGGGTATAATGGGTGATGACTTCGACGGAGAGAAGTTCAATCGTGCCCAAACTTTCGTCCATCGTCTTCCATTTTCGCTTTGATCTGGGATTTTCATTTTGACACTTCTGTGTCCTAACACAACGACAGGAGAATCTGTTAACAGGCTAGATTAGTGAGTAAAGTATCGTACATTACATTGTAAGCTCAATTCAGGTGATGACTTTGATGGGGAGAAGGAAGGAAGAAGAAGATGAAATAAAGGATGGCTTTGCTGCAGACTCAGATGAAGATGAAGAGGATGCCCTTGACCCTGAACAGGTTGAAATGACTTCACTCTTGTTACTGTGCGCAATACATCCTCTAATTTCTTAACCCGTATCCCCCCCTTTTCTCAATATTCCCAGCCCCTATATCTCAGTTTGATAACCACTTCCCTGAACAGGAGGCTGCTGCAGATGAGGCAGACAGACAGGATTCAGCGAGGAAGGTGCAGACGTTCGTCCTGCCAACGGAGGAGGAGAGGGAGGCAGAGGGAGAGTCCGTTGTGTTTCTTATTTACAAGGTTTTACTCATATTCTAAATGCCGTACAGAATAACTGCCGTACGGAGTTCCAATGACAGGAATCGAATTGAACTGATAAGCCAGTGACGGTTAAAAGGAAAATCTTAATGTCCGTCTGTAATTCCAGGAGATTTGGCGCCACCAGATATGCTCGAGCGAATAAGATCAGTGATTGAAATTTTAGCGGACTTCAAGACTCTCCGGGAAGAGGGT
This sequence comes from Beroe forskalii, assembly GCA_011033025.1. NCBI lineage: Eukaryota > Metazoa > Ctenophora > Nuda > Beroida > Beroidae > Beroe > Beroe forskalii. The sequence continues at coordinate 350,443 of WFMF01000068.1, read as the reverse complement.
AGAAACAGGAAAGAGTACAGGTTACTGAGGCTGTCGGTAATTTTGTATCCAAAATAAAAATCTCTTACTTTCAACCGATTTTCCTCCTCTCCCGATAAGCTGTCGAGGGAAAGAAATAAAGCGTCCGTTAAATATAGAGCCAAAGACGGGTGCAATTCGTTTTCGAGTTCTTATTTCCTGCTGGCGTACATCGAAATTTGATAAAACTCCGTTGACATGGAACTAAAGCATTGCTGGATGAGATCAAACTGTTCAGTAATAGTTGATGTCATGACGGCATTTCATTTCAGAGCGGTGTTGAAGAGTGATCTTTGCAACTACTACCAGTATAACGACTTCTTGATGTCGCAACTCATGGATATCCTACCTTTCGGAGAACTCGTTGACCTTCTTGGTAAGTGACGGGCTACTACAGGGGTACTACTGGGAGTGGCTGTTCCTTATTCTCCTGTTTTTCCCCTTCCATTTTCCTAATTTCTCATATTGCCCTATTTCCTCATTTTTCATCATTCCTCTATTTCCATATCAATATATTACAAATATTTCACTACTTATCCCTGTACTTTAGACGCCCAAGAGAACAAGAGACCTGTAACTATCCGAGCTAACTCGCTCAAGACCCGTCGGAGAGACCTGGCACAGGCCTTGATAAACAGGGGCGTCAACTTGGATCCTATTGGGAAGTGGAGCAAGGTCTGAATTTGTTTCTTAGTTTATTCGTGTCCGCAAAACATCAATTTCTCGTGAAAATAATAAACTGTCATTTTTTGAATAAAAAAACCTTCAAAAATGGAAATGTTCACTTTGTACATTCTCAGCAAATTACCACAGTTCACTATGAAATAACTGGAATCTCCTAAGGTGGGTTTGGTGGTGTATAACACGCAGGTGCCACTCGGTGCCACCCCCGAGTACCTGGCTGGACACTACATGCTCCAAGGTGCCAGCTCCTTCGTTCCCGTCATGGCACTCGACCCTAAACCTGGTTAGTCAATGGTCACTCGACCCTAAACCTGGTTAGTCAATAGTCACGATGGCACTCGACCCTAAACCTGGTTAGTCGATAGTCACCATGGCAATAGTCAACATGTTAGTCAACAAACCTGGTTAGTCGTATGGTATCACTGTTCCTCTACTGCTCCTTAAAAGGGTCAAAATCACATGTGATGCCTGGGCCAACAAGATTTCAGTATTTCACATGATCACACAATATAACGCAATATATCATATATTTAAAAGCCCTTAGCGGTGCCCTCACGAGGGTTTTCAATCAATCATCACGCAAGATATCACACAAAATCACGCAATGTCACGAACCCTACCTAAACCTGGAGAGCGGGTTCTGGACATGTGTGCAGCTCCCGGTGGGAAGAGTGCTTACTTGGCTGCCCTCATGAAGAACACAGGTACCTACCATGCACGGTATTCGGTCATTTGACCTAACTGGACATATGGCCTAACACTGGTTATTAGGGTCAGGGGAGAGAGTTAAATTCAAAATTGTGTGAGTTTAAGGTGTTAGGGCTTAGGCTAAATAGTAAATTTCAAGTTAGGCCAAATAACCTATCCAGCTCTCTCCAAATGTGCGCAAGTGTCGTATTTAAATTTCTTTCATTGATTCAAATTTATTTGCTAACTCTCTTCTTATATGTCTCTTTTCAGGAATGTTACTGTCAAATGATGCCAGCAAGGAAAGAACCAAAGCGCTCACAGCTAACCTTCACAGACTAGGTAAAATAATAATTGGGTAAAATAATAATTGGCTAGGTAAAATAATGATTGGCTGACTATTTGAAAAACAATATGTTGACCTTCCCCTCAAGTTTTAGAGTGTGTTAATTGCCCATATCATTGACAGGGGTGCATAACGCCGTGGTGTGTAACTACGATGGTTTGGCCTTCCCCCAAGTCATGGGAAACTTCGACAGAGTCCTCCTTGACGCTCCATGTAGTGGCACTGGAGTGGTCAGTACTCATTTAACCATTCGTCAAAATACACACCAATCTGGAGTGGTAAGTAGTGATTTAACCATTCAACGAAATAAACTGGAGTTGTTAGTACATTCCTCGAAATGCACACTAAGTAATGTCTGTAATTAACCATAGTGAATGTATAAATCGTGCCTATTATTAACAATTCTGTCCCACACTTAGGTCAGCAAGGACTCGTCAGTTAAGCAATCTAAGGATGAAGCTGAAATCCTGAAGATCGCTGAAGTGCAGAAGAAACTTCTCCTCGCAGCAATCGACTCCGCCGATCACTCTTCAAAAACTGGTGGTAAGTGTCAATAACTTTACCGATTTATTACGGGCGGAAAGAATGCAGAGTTATGTTGTTGCTTTGAAAATTGATCACTAAGTGCGTAAGTTGACCGTTAATTCGTGTCATGACGATCTTGAGATCTTAAAACTATACGGTTATACAAATGAGAATTAACAAATAATTCAAAATGTGTTAGAGATGTTTTCTCCCACTACAACAACCAAAACATTTCCTTGTGTTTGACCTCCTCCTCCCAGGTGTTGTTGTGTACTCCACGTGCAGTGTTCTGGTGCAGGAGAATGAGTGGGTTGTGGACTACGCTCTCAAGAAAAGACATGTCAAGCTGGAACCACTCGGGGTTGATATCGGAAAGGATGGTTTCACAAGGTACGTGCAGCACATGTCAATGATTGAACTTTCAAGATTCTCGATTACTTGAAGAAGGTTGTTGAAGAATGTCGACTTTGCTCCACTGATATGTAGTGGAAGTTCCATTTTAAGAATTCGAATCAATTGGAAATCATAATCTCGGCCTATTGTTTTTTAACCTGAAACCGTGCTACAATTTCCCTTCCATTTAGAATAAACAACAATTTCACTATATCACTTCAGGATAAACAAGTACCGGTTTGACAGCTCCATGTCGCTCAGTAAGCGGTTTTACCCCCATACCCACAACATGGACGGTTTCTTTGTGGCGAAGCTCAGGAAGATCTCTGCTACTGTCAAAGGTTTGAGAATAAAGGATTAAAGGGGTGTATCAGTTCCAGTTCGAACTGCTGTTTTGTGTGCACGGCGTAAAGAAATAGAAATAACATGTCTCAGTCTGTACGCCGCGCAAACTTACGACGCGCACAGTTCGAACTGTATCGAATTGTTATATTATTGACTGAGTTATTCGGACACTGATATCCACGCCTCGTGACACCAGAGTAACTGGTCTCTGGCCAAGTTATCAATCCCTAATATTCGAATCCTCTTCAGCTCCCAAAGAAGAAAAGGTGTGGAAGTCTGGTGGGAGCAGTGACGATGAAGAGGCTGAGGACGATGATGCGGAGGCTTCTGATGACGAAGTAGATCAATCTGGAGAAGATATAGGGTCTGCTGATGGTGATTTAGGGTCTGATGGTGAAGATGTAGCGTCTGCTGATGGTGATGATGTCGGATCAAATGATGGAGAAATAGATCAGTCCAAAGAAGATGACTCAGCGGAAACCATGGATGTTTCCAATGATGCCACAACCACAACGGACAGCGCCAGTGATGCCCTCAAAACACCCGAGGAAGAAGTGACTCATTCAGAGAAATCAAAATCTGATAGTAGGACTAAGAAACCTAAAAAGTTGAAGAAAAAGAAGTCATCTAAGTAGAATTTGGGGAGTTTCTGCTTAGATTGGTTACCTTTAATACATCATGGGTTTCTTTTATATTTATTCAGGACTAATGTGATTTGGCAGTGGAAGGTCTGGTAAAAAGCTCAGTCAATTGTGGTCGTGGAAGGTAAAGATGCACTGGTACTTTTCCCTTCAGAAAAACTATTTCTCACGTATCTTGATTCGACTTCAAGACAACAATAAAAGGGTTTTTTATAATCGTGGATCTGGGAGGGAAGTTCGAAACCCGGAAGATAGGCACTGCTCGTCGAACTTCCGGTTCAACGGACTGAAGTCCAACGGTCAAGAAACTCGAATCTAGATTTACTGCTGTCGAACCTCTTGAGCTCAACAGACTGAGCTTCGACACCCGGACTGTCGAATTTCCGTCCCCAAACTCCCGCGTTTGGTCTGTTTTCGTATTTTACCACCATTTTGACGAATTGCTTTTGACTGATGAGCACACAGATGAGTTCACGGGAATGTTTTTAGTTTTTACCGATAAAGGGGCAATTGGAACTGCATTTTGCGCGTCTTTTTGTCTACGGCTTAAGTTAGCGCGGCGACAATAGAATTAAAATAGATATGATTATGAATAACATAAAACATTGCTGCAAGGGTACGCGCGCAAACTTAAGCCGCGCACACAAAAGACGCGCAAATTGCAGTTTATGCTTCTTTGTTTAAGTGTTACTGCTACCATTTACGAAAATCTGTCATTCTTTTTAATTTATTGCTTACATGAACTTCAATGTTTTAAACAAAATCTCAAGTGTTGTTATTGTTAATTTTAAGCCTCAATAGAGATTGAAAATACCAGCACGAGTTGTGCTATTGCGCACGAATGTACTTTTCAATATAACAGGCCAACAGGGGCGTGTCGAACTCCAACGTGCTCGTCTTTTTTATGCGCGGCTCACTGCCTGTTATTAACACTATTAAAGTTTAAACGCGCACGATAACGATTACGCCGCGCATCAGAAAGCCGCGCACATATAAGATTAAGAGTTCGACACTCCACCGTAAGGTAAATGCATGGGCAAACAGGGGCGTGTCGAACTCATATGTGCGCGGCTTTTCCATGCGCGGCTCACTGCCTGTTAACTAGTTACAGGTTGTGAACCGCGCATGGAAAAGTCGCGCCCATATGAGTTCGACACGCCAATTGCATCAGCATATGCATACTCATAGTAAAAGCAATACTTTGCAAGTGCAGCTGCCAGTGTCACACTCACCCCACATGATAGCATTACCAATGGGAGAACGGAGATAAGGCTTATAATCATATTCATTTAAGCTGCAATAAACCACAATTTCCTTCGGTAGACAAACTTTTTTATGTTTTACATGAAGATTAAAATGAATCTATTTTCCAAAACAATCATACAAAAAGATCCAGTTAATTAACATACAAAAACTACAAATTAGAAAAACATATTGCATAGAAATTTCACATCTCTGAAAGTGTTCACACGTAAATTCCTCGAAAAAATAACGAAAAATTAAGGCAAATCGTTCATCTAATTCTATTTCAAATCCAATTTCATTCCCATACTTTTTCTTACGCTCTATATTTTAATTTTTTTCAAACTATAAGAAAATATTAAGTAAACTTTAAAGATATTTTTTGTTGTATTGATGCATGATTTATACTTTTCTTAAATACCAACATGAACATCGCATCAAGCATTGCAATTGCACGATTGGTTTAAAAAGAATTAGAAAGGGTAATCAATATTCCTATCTTTAGAATTCCTATCTTTAGAATTTTTTGATGAAATAACTAATAACTCTTCGAACATCGAAACAGAAAATATTATTTCCAACGCAACGAAATTTGGTCGAGAGGGTTTAATTCAACTAAATCCACAGTATGAGTATAAGGCTTTTAGTTTTTACATTTTGCAGTTGCTCAAATTAAGGGCGGTCTCGACCTTAATCTTAATTGAGGCGCGGCGCATTGCGCCGCGCTCGGTACTTTTTTGCGGCGCGTCATATGATACTGATGATAGCGCCGCATAGAAAACTGAGTATTCTTTGTATAGAAAGTACACTTGTGCGCTGTCATGCGCTGCAAAAGTACCCAAGCGCGGCGTGAAACTTCAAGTTTTAGTTAATAAACGCCACGCCTCAAAAGGTAAAGAAATATCATGTTTGTAACAGTGTCCGGAACTTAAAGTTAAAACCTGAAATCTCATTCTCAAAGTCAATTGATGTGAATAATTGAGGTTCTAAAATTCAATTTAAATCTAATTTCCTCATATCAAATAAATAACAAAAGTTCGGGCAATCATAGCTTAAATCATCTATAAATCCGCCATATGACGCAAATTTAAAAAGTAAATCTATTGAACTATTAAGATATTTATGGTTTGCTTCAGGCCGTCAAGAGAATAACTTTAATAAATTTCACGTAAATGAAAATCAATAAGTGAAGGAATCTATTCCCAAACAGAACCTTGCAAATAAAATTGAAAATCATCCATGACTGTCAGCAATATGCTGACGTATCCCGTAAGGGGCCATCCATAAAGGACGTCGGCAAAAGCCAATGCGGACGTTTGCGGACATAGGGGGGGGGGTGTTTGGACAACTGCGGATGTCCGCAATTGATGGAAATTTTGGTCGATTTGACAGTTATTTCACTAGAAAATCGTGAAATTTCGGGCCAAAAATGATGACCCAAAAATACTCAAGAAAAAAATGCGGACGTTTGCGGACAAGGGGGAGGGAGGGGTCTAAAATGGCCGAAATTTTGCGGACGTCCTTTATGGATGGCCCCTAAAAATTTCACTGTCAATCTAATTAAATTGCCAGGCGGCAAAAATGAATAATATTTGGCGGGTATAATATACCAATTACCAAGAAATAATCTTCCCATTGGTCATATCTTGACTTCAGCACTGTTGAGATTGAGGTTGGGAACGGAAGTTCAATATGCCAGATTAAGTTTAAAAAACTACAAGTACAAGGGTATCTTCAGTTTCACATCATGAGATAAATTTGGCAATTATACTTTTAGAGCAATAGCGTCTTTGTCCGTCCATCATTTAACTTTCACTTAAGGGCCTCAAAATGCTCCACAAAACTGATGCATATGTACTGGTCTTGAAGTTGATTATGATTGCCAATGTTCTGATAAGAGTTTAGAAATCAGTGCTATCACACAATGTACTATATAATGACAACTTTGTGTGGAACGTCAAAGAAATATACGGACTGAGACATCACCGGAGAGTGTCCACTTGGGATTCGCTTGGCGATCTGATTGCTAAAATATCCGCTGGTTCTAAGAGCAATTGGGACGCTGCACAAAATCAAATAGATATTTATTTTCAAAGTCCTCGCAAACAAGAAGTTTTAGTGAGGCTATAGTCATGATTATAGTTTCACCAATGGATGACGAATAGCAATGAAGATAAAACTAAAAGTAGGCTTAACGCTACTTTTGAAGAAGAGTTTTTGCCCCCACTTTTGACGGCCGCCTCAGTGGCAGGGGGAACATTGTTGTCTGTGGGTTCTAGGTCATTTTCTGTCTCATTATCAGGTTCGTTATCTTGATCCGTTTCGTTTGATTCCGGAGTGCCGCTTTCCTCGGTATCTTTTTCAGGGGCCTCAGTTTCTTTTTCAGGGGCCTCAGTCTCTTTTTCAGGGGCCTCGGTCACTTCTTGAGGGGCCTCAGTCTCTTTTTCAGGGGCCTCGGTCACTTCTTCAGGGGCCTCGGTCTCTTTTTCAGGGGCCTCGGTCACTTCTTCAGGGGCCTCGGTCTCTTTTTCAGGGGCCTCGGTCACTTTTTCAGGGGCCTCGGTCACTACTTCAGGGGCCTCGGTAACTATTTCAGGGGCCTCGGTCACTTCTTCCGGGGCCTCGGTTACTACTTCAGGGGCCTCGGTTACTACTTCAGGGGCCTCGGTCTCTTTTCAGGGGCCTCGGTAACTATTTCAGGGGCCTCGGTCACTACTTCAGGGGCCTTGGCCTCTTTTTCAGGGGCCACGGTCACTTCTTCAGGGGCCTCGGTCACTACTTCAGGGGCCTCGGTCACTACTTCAGGGGCCTCGGTCACTTCTTGAGGGGCCTCGGTCACTACTTCAGGGGCCTCGGTAACTATTTCAGGGGCCTCGGTCACTACTTCAGGGGCCTCGGTCACTTCTTCAGGGGCCTCGGTCACTACTTCAGGGGCCTCGGTCACCTCTTTAGGGGCCTCAGTCACTACTTCAGGGGCCTCGGTCACTACTTCAGGGGCCTCGGTCACTACTTCAGGGGCCTCGGTCACTACTTCAGGGGCCTCGGTTACTTCTTGAGGGGCCTCGGTCACTTCTTGAGGGGCCTCGGTCTCTTTTCCTGGAGCCTCGGTTTCCAATTTTACATGAGCGGTGCTTTCAATAAGACTCTTTTCTGTCGTACTGCTTTCCACGGTTTCAAAAGTGGATGAGGAATCTGAAACAGAAATTTGCTTGTGATCTCGTGTATAGACATAATATTCGGAAAACATTTAAGGGTCATTTTTGAAATTCATAACATTTTGCCCCATATATTTCTAGAATTTGAATAGAATAGACATTTTTATCTTTCAAATTCAATGCACCTTAATTGTCTACTGTGACAATCGAAATATATTTCGTAAGCAAAAATAAAACTTCAAAACTAACCAGAATTGAAAGTTGTAGTGAAGGGTTGTACGGAGTTCGTCTCGATGCCATTGGACGTGCTCTTTTCCGTGGTTTGTTCCGGAGTGGTGATGAAGGTCCCGGTGTAGTCCTCAGTGGGTCCCACCGTTTCAAAACCCTCGGAGAAGGCATCAGGGGGAGTGGTGCGAGTGGGAGCCGGCTCGGTCGTCAGAGGCCGGACCCTTCGTGGAGTGGTGGATCTGAGGTGTCAGGCGGCGTGAGATAAGAATAGATAGACACAGATAGAATACATAGACAAGCGCCCTCGGGTCCATTTGGGATACTTCCCGAGGGCGCAGCCCAAGGTTTGACCCGTTGCCAGAGGGGCGAAGAGTTGAACCAATATGGATCCGGTCAGGCAAGTGTTTGTGTATCATAGATACCGATGTAAACGTCAGAGGGTTCGGTAATCATAACACTGAAGTTTGACTTCAAATCCAATAAAATCTAAAACATCAAATGGAAAATTTTAGTTTCAAAAGCGCGATTCAAAACCTCACTAAATCTACCTGATTTGAATCCTTGTTTTGGTCTGATTTGATTCTATTGTTATCTCCGTTCTTATCGGCTTCTTTGTCGTCGGCTTCGTCTCCACCCCCTCAACCGTTGACGATTGAGACGTTGTCATGTTGACCGTTTCCACCTTTTCCCTCGCTGATTCCGTGGTCAGTGATATCCCTGTCTCATTCTCACAACAGGGTGGCGTGGTCGTCTCGATGGGAGGGTTGGTTGGTGTTTGGGTGGGTGGTAGCGAGGGGGTTGAAGATATGCTGGATGCTGGGGTCGTTATAACCTCTTTAGGGGTGGTAACCTCCTTAGGAGTGGTAACCTCAGTCTCCGGCTGCCCTCTCGTCACGATGGGAGTGGTTGTGGCCACCTCTGCTCTAGGCTCAGTAGTATCGAACTCCACAACCACTTCCCTGCCACCACCTCCTCCTGCACTACTACTGGAAGTGGTGTCAGGCTGGGGGGTTGTAATGAACCCTGTCTCAGGGGGGAGTCGCCCCGCAGGGGTCGTGGTGGCTTCCTCAGTGACGATTCCAGGTCGGGCGGGGGATGTCGTCAGATCGTCTGCAGGGATAGGGTAGGACTATTAGCTAAATTTCTCGATTTAGCTAAATTTATTTAGATATTTTAATTTTCAGGACAATTTAGCTAAATTTTTCGATACGTGCGTTCGGATGGGTTTTAGAGAAACCAACGAAAAATTAGCGACTTTAGAAAATCAATTGATATAAATTTGAGTTTAATTCCTGTTTACAGTTCGCCTACCTTCCACAGGGACCGGTTCACGAGTGGGGGTGGGCGTGGTCACCACATCTTCCAACGTCTCCACCTCCCTCTCAAACGCAGTAGTGGACGGCTCCTGATCGTTCCTGACAGCCTCCGTCGTCAGAGGTTCCTCCTTCCTAACAGCCTGCGTAGTCGTAGGTTCCTCGTTTTCCTCGATCCTGACAGCCTGCGTAGTCGTAGGTTCCTCGTTTTCCTCGATCCTGACAGCCTGCGTAGTCGTAGGTTCCTCAATATCCTCCACTCTCATTTGGGTCGTAGGTTCCTCGATATCCTCTTCCTCTCGTAGTTGGGTCGTGGTGGGTTGGTCACGCCCCACCATGTTGGCTGTTGTTGTGGTGGTAAGTTCGTTTTCAAAGTCGAAGAGGTCAGTTGAAGGAGGGGTTGTTTCCAACTCTGAGTCAGGAGATGCTGGGGAATATGCGCATAGCAATATTTCATTGGTTTATATCCTCTACATTCTACAAATCAACAAATATGATCTAGCATATTTAACAGTTTAAAATTTTCAAATGACACAACGTATTAATTGGTACCTCACTCGAACGTGGTTTATGATTTTGCTCACCTGGTTCTCTATCATAGCATCTCATTGGAATGGCTGTGTTCAAGTCAAAGCAGTGCTCTTCCATAGGAAGGGATTCGGGAAGCTGAAATATTGAACCATCATTATAAACAATTCGTAAAATGCTAAGAAAACGGCAGTCTGGAGGAACGCCGACTCAGCTTAGGTGTACCTTAACGGCGGACTCATCCTAACGCATCGCTGAATAGTTCCGCTAGAGTCAGTGTTCGTCCAGACTGCTTAGAAAACAACTGCAGAATGACACCAGCATCGACATAAGTCATAAGACTGAATTGTTGAAAGATAAATAACGTCACTTAATAAATTACGCCACTAGATAAATAACGTCACTAGATAAATAGCGTCCACTAAGGATTAGTTAATTCCCCCTTACCTCGAGCAGTCTAGCGTATGCCGCCGTGCAATTCTTAGTACACTCCGTCATCTGATTGAGTGTACTTTGACAGTGCACATCGTAGCTCCAGTACTTGTCCGTACACTGCTCCGAGGCGAAACAATCGTACGTCACCACCATGCAGGTCTCCGATTGAGCTGAGGGGAGAGCGGTGAAAAGGTGCAAAACGCCTTTATAGATAAGACAGCTTTATAGATAAGAAACCTTTATAGATAATACACCTTTATAGATAAGACGCCTTTATAGATAAGAAACCTCTTTAGATAAGACACCTTTATAGATAAGACGCCTTAATAGAAAAGAAACCTCTTTAGATGAGACACCTTTATAGATAAGACGCCTTAATAGATAAGAAACCTCTTTAGATAAGACACCTTTATAGAAGAGAAACCTCTTTAGATAAGACACCTTTATAGATAAGACGCCTTAATAGATAAGACACCTTTATAGATAAGAAACCTTTATAGATAAGAAACCTCTTTAGATAAGACACCTTTATAGATAAGAAACCTCTTTAGATAAGACACCTTTATAGATAAGAAACCTCTTTAGATAAGACGCCTTAATAGATAAGACACCTTTATAGATAAGAAACCTTTATAGATAAGACGCCTTAATAGATAAGACACCTTTATAGATAAGAAACCTCTATAGATAAGACACCTTTATAGAAAATAAACCTCTTTAGATAAGAAACCTCTTTAGATAAGACACCTTTATAGATAAGACGCCTTAATAGATAAGAAACCTCTTTAGATAAGACACCTCTTTAGATAAGACACCTTTATAGATAAGAAACCTCCATGCAGATCTCCTATTGAGCTGAGGGGGTGGTGTGAGTAGTGAAAAGGTGCAGAACAATAGACATACTGTTTTATCATAAGACTTGTAGTTGTATACAAGGTTTAAGTTAAAGATATATGAAATTTCAAGACAAATGAAAGTTGAGAATAGCAGTAAAGAATTAAAGTAAAAGTATGAAAGTGTGAGACAAATGAAAGTTGAGAATAGCAGTAAAGAATAAAAATAAAAGTATGAAAGTGTGAGACATAATATGAAAGTTGTGAATTGCAGCAAAAATTAAAATAAAAGTATGAAAGTCTGAGACATAATATGAAAGCTAATCGCAGTAAAATCCGAGTGCCTACCTTTCCTGACGCAGCTATTGGCGACATTCTCCACGCCAATCTCCTGACAGGCTTTAGCGATGAGGGCGTTGCCGTGAGGTGCCATGGAAGCCAGACGGTAGTAAGACTCCATACACGTCTGACTGCACTTCATGAAGGAGGAACTGGCTCGTTCTGCCGCACACTCCCTCAGAAACACGTCCAGGTGCTGCAGGAGTGGGAATGGGGGCTTTTCAAACACAAGGAAATGTCTTGGTTTATGATAAATGTATTCATAAGTGACACATACAATTTAGTCCAGTTTTATACTCTAGATTCAAAAGTTGACCATGAGTCAGCACTAAAGTAGCTCGAGTTTATTCCCTAATCATTGCCAAACTCCATCAATACCATATATCCGGATGTTGGGTGGGAATTGGCAGCGTGCGGTGCAATTTAAACACTAATAACACCCTTTCAGCCTGTCATCACTAGTTCACAATGGATTCGGAATGGTGTGTGCCGTCTAGGCTTGGTTCTGACCATTGGAACACAATAGACAGTACTCAAACAGAAACTATTTGGTTACCCGTCATCAATTCACCACAGTAAACAGCGCTGATGATATCTCCCTGACCCGCGTATTTTTGGTTGGTCAGGTCAGGTAACTTCATGGGATATGGAGAGATAAGCTTGTCAACAAACCAGAGTACGGACTTCCAGTTTCACGGTTGAAAATTGATTTTAACTGGTCTGAAGGTTAGATGAACCACTTGAACTCATCAAACATTAACGACTCACTCGCAACGCTCCTTTGGCGTTAGAATGAAATAAAATACTATTTATCGCGTGTATTATTTGCAAATAACGCACGAAATGCGTTATTTATAGAAATAGAGCACCGAACACGGCGTGGCAGTGATATAAATTCATATTTAAACAACTCTGCCACATTATTACCACTAAAAGTAGCACACACAACTACATACAGGTGCAGTCGCCAGTCACGTCATTCTCACTGTTCAGAATGGGCAAATTATCGATGAAAGGAACCATAATAAATTTAGCAGATCAACACGATAACATTAGGCAGATCAACACGATAATATCAGTGTCAACAGCCCGGATGTAACTGGGTAATGGGTATTAAGCAGTTACGTTCACATCCAATCAACAAGTTTTCAATGGAGCGTTTCAGCTGAGAATTAAAATGCTCTTGACTTAGGACAAATTGTAATAGATAATGTTGTAGGATAGTCCAAACAGCAGATTTAGCAACACGAATGGAACGTTGCAAGTTTGAAACCCACGGTGGGGTAACCATTAGGGCTATAAAAAGAAGTATAAGACATATAACGAGTAACAACACAAGACACACGACTCACCGCTTTACAGTTTGGCTCATACGCCTAGGAGAAGAACAGCCTTTTACCAACCGCATCGTACGCATCGTTACTAAGGTCGTTACTGAGGTCCTCTTCAAAGAGCTCGTAGGGGTTGAGGTCTCCCTCAAACACAATGTTCACATCTCGTTCTGCTTCTGAAACAGGGATTAAGTTGCAGCGGTGCCAGTTTGAAACCCAAGATTAGGTATAGTACCCATAAGGGCTATGAAATTAAAGACATAACACAAGACACACGACTCACCGCTTTACAGTTCGGCTCAGCAGTGCACGCCTGCAGGGAGAAGACATCCCCTGCTGGTAACTTACCCTCCTTGCCACTTGTAACTAACCCTCGTTGCCATCGTTACTAAGGTCGTTACTGAGGTCAACTTCTTCAAAACTAACCCTCGTTGCCATGGGGGTTGTCATGGTAACAAACCCTCCCTCAAACACAATGTTCACATCTCGTTCTGCTTCTGAAACAAGGACTAACCCTCGTTGCCATTACAGCGGTGTGGCCATGGTAACTAACCCCTCGTTGCCATTAACAAACCCTCGTTGCCATACTAACCCAGTGTATGGTAGTAACCCTCGTTGTAGTGTCATGTTAACTAACCCTCGTTGCCATGGTAACTAACCCTCGATGCTATGTAACTAACCCTCGTTGTCAAGACAAGAAACCCTCGTTGCCATGGTAACTAACCCTCGTTGCCATGGTAACTAACCCTCGTTGCCATGGTAACTAACCCTCGTTGCCATGGTAACTAACCCTCGTTGCCATGGTAACTAACCCTCGTTGCCATGGTAACTAACCCTCGTTGCCATGGTTACTAACCCTCCTCGCCATGGTAACTAACCCTCCTTGCCATGGTAACTAACCCTCCTTGCCATGGTCACAAACCCTCGTTTCCATGAAAACTAACCCTCGTTCAGGTGATATCTCTCCAGCGAGGCAGCTCTCGTGTTAACGAAGAGAGAAAGTACTGCGCCCAATACCAGGAACCACTCCATTCTGTCAGTTTCACTACTTTTGACAGAAGAAGTAAAATTTAAAAGAGTTATAAAATTGCGAAAAGGTTTTATTCATTGGAATATTAGGCAGTTTTTTTCGAAAACAAAAAAATAGAGTTTTTAAACAATTGACGCAATGCAATATAAATAAAAGCTGGGAAATAACGAAATATATAAGTGAAAAAGAAAAGGCATTCGATGTAGTCAGCACTGTACAGAATTAAGAGAATTACTATACTCCTGTTTGGTACAGCTGTAAACGAGCCACGGACAGCAGCTAAGACTGACGTCAGCATCATCAATAAAAGCGCCAACTTTATGACGTCAAAATATATCCCTCTCTTTCGTGCGCGCGCGGCCCTTACTAGAAAACTTAGGAGCGGATAAGACAAAATAATTAGCAGTGACGTTCAAAATGAACGATAACTTCACTCTGAGCTTTTCCATAAGATAGCGCGCATAAATTATTAATTACTCGGGATACCAGATAGGTTGTAAAATGTAAATAATAATAATGATAACCACACTCGTATGTTAAGTTTAACAACAATATGGGTTATTACATCAAGATCATATTATAATCTAAATTTGCTGTTACAAATGAGTTACAGCTCTAGCTACGTATAGTGACTGTATATTGCCGCCTGTAAAATACATGCACTTCAGACTACTTAGTATATATAATATCATAACCCAACTCTTTTTATTTCTTTACATGTTGTGTTCTAGGAGTTCACTCCCTCTTCCGCCGTCCAGCCTTTCGTCAAAACTCAGCACCTTGACGGTTAACAAACGTATGAAGTTAACACATCAAACACATGGCAGTTTATCGTCATCAATTTACAAGTTTAAACTATGATGATGACATCATTTTCGAGAGGATACTATGCTTTAACATACTATGATATTTTATGTCTGTGTGTGGCGAGATAAAGTCATAAAACTTTGTTTTTATTTTTGATAAATTAACAGAAAAAGTACTGGGAAGCAATAAATTTCTCAGATGCTTGAAGAAGCCCAGAAATACGTAAATTGGGTAACTTGTAAAAAAACGAGTAATTTACATATCCTGCAAAATGATTAAAATCTAAAGCTAAAAGGATTTAAGCTAAAATTCCTGATCCGAGAGGTTTTACCAAGGTCATAAGGTTTCGGTACTTCAGCGACCTACAACAGCAGATTCCTGATCCTTACAAGCCTATATTTAACCTAAACACCGGAATGTGAAGTTTACCTCGCAAACCCAGATATATATTTTTACTAAACCCACTAATTCCCAGATTACAAAGACCCTGACTTCAGTCTTACAAGACTTGGTATAATAAGCGGACTATCATCTTATCATCAGTGATTACATGAGTGTTGACTTTTGACTTGCCTAAGTTATAAGTCACTCAAAGATGGGTTTAGTTGGGAGTGAATGATGGGTTATGTTAGGAATGATTTCACTATCATTGTCAAGAACGAAGAATTGATGAAGTAATAATTGAACACTATTGTTTTGTACGCATCGGTATACAGCATTTGATTCTCACTGTTCAACCTTAGGGCTATGACTTAATCGAAAATTCATACAAATGCAAGGTTTTAGAGGAGCCGATGACTTAAGATAGTTGATAAATAAGTTGTAGGTATTGTCAAAAAATAAATCTCACAAAAAATAAAGAATTTATATTGAATTTGAGAATTTAGTTCATGAATGCTGCTACAAAATCAGAAATCTGGGATGATAAAAACGGATCAATTAAAGTACAAAAATAGTACGAAATAAGAATTATAAATGACAAGAAGAGGTGAAGTGATATACGAGTGTATAAAGTCTATTTATATCTTCTAATCATCTTTAAACGTCAAGATATAGACGAAATAAGAAAATACAGATCACGCGATATTATCACACAGAGGCGTGAGATATATCTAATCACGGTCGTGCGAGATAAATAGCTAAATAGACGTTGTTATCAACGTCTTCAATTGACTATAATTTCAGCAGCGTACCCACTATAGTTCATTTGACATTGACATATTCGCAATAATATAGTGTACGGTCTGTTGGCCACGAAGTAGCGTGCTGAAAGTGATAGGTCGATGTAATACCAATTTTGGGATCCCACGGATTCTGGTTTGCAAGCTAAAAGGTCGATGATATTATTCTAAATTAAGATCTACTGGACGTTTAAATACTGAGGTCATCTCGACATCCCAAACGGCCAGACATTTGCACATGACTCGTATTGACAGAAATGGAAAGTGTTAATTCTACATCTATTACACTGAGATGTAGTACTGCTTAGATATGCATTAAAATTAGATAAGCTCTAAGAATATTTAACTTTCTATATTTACTGAATCTGTGAATACATACAAGGAATTGGGAACATAGAAGTTGATCATCCCGGTCGATATTATTGACTGGGATAAAAATAAAAAAATCAAATAGTTGTCAATTCAACGTAGAACGAGGATTTTCGCAGATGACAATACAATTTAGAAAACGTTTTTCGAAAATGAATTCATAAAAATAAGCCCAGAAATATATTTCGGACCCATGTGTTTCAAGGAAAATCAGATTTCCCAAGCTCGCACTTTGCAATTTCGGTGAAATGTCGATGCATAGTTGAGGCTTTAACTCCCCTGCATACTTGGGACATTATATTCGCAATTGAAACTTGGAATGTTAGTTGTTACGGCATTTTTGTAACTTTATGACCGAATATAATTACTTCCAGCATGTTCGAGGATTCTAAAAGTCGGCAAAACAAACATATGTACAGGTGCTGAAAATATGTAGCGCGCCAAAAATGCCGTCTGACATCGTCAATTCACCATTTCAAATCATGGAAATGACGTCACTTTGAACCGTCTTCTATTCTTCGTGCGATAGTTTTATAAGTAAGGATTCAACAAACAATATGATAGGAAGCCTCAAATCTCGCAAAAACAGTTTTAGGACCTGGAACATGAGCTGTTAGTAGACGGAATAGTATATTGGCATAGTTGAAATGAAATTCCTTTATTTTTGATCGCAAAAATAAATCAATTGAGAAAATGATAATAAATTTAATAAAACTTGTAATAATCACGAATAAATCAACCAGTAAAGATAATTAAAACAGCAGGCGCGTGATTTGTTCAAAAAATTTTGAAACTGCTAATGGAAGAAATTAGTTTGATCCTGCCCGCTGTGAACCATATCTACAATGTGAAATATTTTGCCGGGGACTGGACCTACGATCCCTAACTCAACATCAAATCATCATTGCATAACGCTTACGTAAAATGGCCTTTAAAGTCAGGAAACCATATCTACAATCCATTGGAATTTGATAGAGTACATTCATGAACTAAAGGAACTCATTCTAACAATTGCGCTTGTCAGCAATTCAGCATTTTCTAGACTAGACTTGATCGATTTGTCTATACCTCAAGGCTTCCCACGCGAAATCAGACTTGAATGACTTCATCAGGTCGAGAAAATATGAGTCTGCATTGAGAACCCAAGGGAAACAGAGTTCCGCACAAAGATAGCGTTAAACAAAATTGCAAAAACCCCTAGATCCCCAAAAAGCAGTCACATGCCATTGCAAAGACGCACAAAGATTTTTTTCTAGGAGGGTGGGGGCCTGGGGGGTTGAAAATTAAGGTGGGCCTATAAGCTTTCCCAAAAGCAAGAGTTCATTTTTCGGATATCTTATTTTAATTTTGCATAAGAATACAACTGAGACATGTTTTTGTGTCTTTCATTAAAAAGATGAATTTCAAGAAAGTTTCTTAATTTTATACATCTTTTCGGTGTTAAGATTTTTGGGAAAATCCTGCTAAAGTGAGTTAGTGGGCCTAGGCCCGTAGGATTTTTCTAAAAGACCCCTTCAAGATGTGGGCCTTGTAGTAAACATCCTTGGACATGATAGATTCATTGGCGAAGATTCACAACCCGTGTGACCCTTCTACCGCCAAATTTGGAGACCTTCTACGAATCGGGATGGTCCTGTAGCAACATCGAACTGATGTGAGCAACAAGTGCATTAATATCACAGGCTTACAGATGTATAGCAGCAAATGTAAGTCGAATTACAACCAATAAATCTTTATTATTATATCCTCTCTTCATATATAAGAAGCACCAAAAAAGCTGACCAGCATTATATAGAAAGAGTGTAAGAAGTTTAAGCCGGTCAAAAGAGAAGAATAGGCGGTTCAATGTCATCAACAATGAACTGCTGTAACATAGCATGTCACCTGTCTGAAAAGTCTATTGCTCGAGCACGACCGATGTAATCCTAATAGTGTTGAGTGGTAGAGCAGCACTTGTAAAAACACGCACACGATTACTGAAAAATGGTGGTAGTTGCTTGGTTACCAATTTATCATGTAAAACAAACACACACATTTTGATCACGTGACGTAATCACTTTGTTATCTATAGCAGCGTATGATCACGTGACGATAATATCACGCGTTGCGTTGCCAGGGTATACCTACATATCACGCGATGTATGTTGCTTGAGTATATAATGTTGCTTTATATAACAGGTTGTGTGTAAACTTCACCGGAGGTTGTGTTTTGCGGGAGAATCAGGTACGGCAGCAAGGGAAAACCTACCACAGCGTTACGGGGGAAACCCTCCACGGCAGAGAGAGACATGTCAAAAGCCACGTTATATAGCAGCAGCGGGTTGTTGGTGTATAATTCTTATATTTTATTGCATATATTTAAAACATTTAGGAAATTGTCAGGTTTCAGCTACACTAACATTCAACTGACAAGGCAGAGAGCGCGCGCAATATATATAGTTAGACCTTTAAAATAGGCGGTTCAACGACACCAATTCCTCATTATAACCAATGAAAATGACCTTATTTTTACTGCAGAGCTAGATATATAACGCAGGTGCTATACTCGGAAAGCACTGCAGCAAATTTCAACTTTTAACGCTACACCGGGAGGAAGCCGGCTTCCGAGAAGCTGCCTGAAGCAACGAACACAAGAACTGGAGATGCCGTGCAGAAACATCAGACTGCATGGTGTCAGAGATACGCCAGCTTAACTCATGATAATGACGATGCAATATATTGACAGTAACCCAAATATTCTTCGAATGCGACCTAGTGTAATGCTAACTGTAAAGTGGGGAGATTTCGACAGATCGAAGGCGCTCAGTCCAGATATTTCGGCAAAATATTTACACATAGGGTGCTATATAAAACACATTGTACAATTGTCGAGCTAAACTTTAAAAAGTCTTGGAAAGAACGTAAGTACGATGTACCTTTGTTAGCTGGGACGTGGGAATGTTCTAAGTTTTCTCATCCTTATATCACACTTTGCGTGTAGGTCACGTGACACACATACTGATTCCCATAGCAACAGAAGCTGATAACTTCTGAGTTTAAAGTGCACGTGTCATGTCTGCGCGCGGGGTCGCGCATCAGAGATCCGCGCAGGATCGCGGGGCAATGACGTCATAATGGCACGTTACTCTACAAATATCACGCGACTGCGCGCAAATATATCAAGTCGCAAAAAATAACAAAAGATCAAAGTGTGAAAATATGACACGTGATTGTAAAATACCACGCTGCGATTCTCACCCTGGCCAAGGCAGTTATACCTCCCATATATATCGCATGTTATATTGAGCAGTTTCACTGAATGACAAAGTTAGACCACTTTGTTAGACCGTGGTTATTGGTTACAATTTATAGAGTAAATTAACACATTGTTAGCAGGAACATGCGCCGCGTTGCTATGGTTACACACACGTGACTACGAATGTAATGAGCGTGGGAATTCACACCACGTGACTATGGTAACACAGTCACGTGACTATGGTAACACAGAACACGTGACTACGGTAACACGACAACACTTCCCAGGAAGTTAAACACGGCACCAGATGAGCCGAGAATAGAATCGCGTTACTTTCATTTTGCACTACATAGAGCATACCGTTAAGTGCATATATATGTTTACAGATCGGCAACACTAATATGGTAAGAAATGCGAAGAATGTGACAATATCTAAGTATTTATTGAAATCATCAGTCTAAGAACTTCGTCGATGATTAGAAAGGTCAAAGAAGTAAAGGACAGGTACGTTTTTGCTCAAAAGATATCATATGCTTTCCTATATAAAGGCGAACAGCTGGTGCGAAAATCATGAAATTTATGAATTTGAAGTTTTTCTGAGACCCACAGTTCAAACATCACCAACAGATAAAATGGGACACAGGTGTCATTGGAAGAATGACTGACTAACCAGTAACCCTAACTTGACTTTTAAAAAAGGGAACTACTACAAGAAGGGGAATGGGCCTGCGATGGCTGCAGGCGGCGCCCAGGAGAGGACGCCACTGGCCGAGGCAAGCGCTCCCGTGCTTCAGGACGGGACGAAATTCCCGTTCCTTTAAAAAGGGAAAGTCAGGTTAAATTGAGACAAATATAGCTTGTCAGTTGGAGGAACTAATACTAAAAAACCCTTCTCTCCTACATTTCTCAACCTTTGTAATTATATAAATCTGCCTTTTGACCCCCGCCAAAATATGACATCCCCACCCTTTTATTTACCTTGTCTCTGAATTTGAAAAATTCGACTTAACCCCACCAAACAATAAGACTAAAGTCCGCTCGGAAATCCGTCATTTTTTTTCCAGCGGACTTTAAAACTCCGCGGCAGAGTTTCGAGCCGACTCCAAGCAGACTTCTCTCGGATCCAAAAAAATGTTAAACCGGTTCACTCTGACTTCAGTTTACCGTCACACTCAGATACCACATTCAATCAGGTAATAGTACGAAAAACGCTGCCGTCAGTACACTGACACCAGTTTTCCTGACACCAGTTTTTCTGACACTAGTTTCCTGCCATCAGTTTTCCTTACACCAGTTTACCTGACACCAGTTTTCCTGACACCAGTTTTCCTGACAATAGTTTGTCCTAACACCAGTTTTTCTGACACTAGTTTCCTGACACCAGTTTTCCTGACACCACTTTGACACTCTAACACAAATTTTCCTGACACCAGTTTTCCTGACACCAGTTTGTCCTGGCACTCTGACACTATAGTCTTCCTGACACCAGTTTTCCTGACACTAGTTTTCCTGACACCAGTTTTCCTGACACCAGTTTTCCTGACACCAGTTTTCCTGGCACCAGTTTTCCTGACACCAGTTTTCCTGACACTAGTTTTCCTGACACTAGTTTCCTGACACCAGTTTGTCATGACACTCTGACACTAGTTTTCCTGATACTGGTTTGTCCTGACACTCTGACACTGGTTTTCCTGACACTAGTTTTCCTGACACTAGTTTTCCTGACACTAGTTTTCCTGACACTAGTTTTCCTGACACCAGTTTTCCTGACACAAGTTTTCCTGGCACTCTGACACTATAGTTTTCCTGACACCGGTTTTCCTGACGCTAGTTTTCCTGACACCAGTTTTCCTGACACCAGTTTTCCTGGCACCAGTTTTTCTGACACCAGTTTTCCTGACACTAGTTTCCTGACACTAGTTTTCCTGACACCGGTTTGTCCTGAGACTCTGACACTAGTTTTCCTGACACCAGTTTTCCTGACACTAGTTTTCCTGCCACTTGTTTTCCTGACACCAGTTTTCCTGAAACCAGTTCGCTTTGACACCAGTTCTGCAGGGTTCACTCTGACTTAATTTAACCTCGACGCATGTACATCGGCGGATCAAACTTCGTCCTGTACTGCTAACACCTTTTCTTCAACAATGTTCACTGACACCAGTGAATGGCTTGATGATATTAAGATATTTACTTTTATAATTCAAATTAAATGGGGGTCTTACTAAATACATCATTTTTGGTCCGAAACTGATTTATATCTAACACAGTATTCTAGCATTTAGAAAACCAACTCGACCTCTGGCTGCTGGATGATGACGTTAATATGGTCACTGATCAGAATAAATAGGCGGTTGAAATGAGTAATGACGTCATTTCTATTGTGCGCACTGCCAAATTGTTCAATTTTCCCGCCAATTATTCACGAGGATAATTTGACGGCCCTAACCTAACAAGGCTATATTTTTATTCCAAGAGCTGTCAAGCCAATGACAAGAATCGAAGGATTCATGTATAAATAAAGAGTATGGTATCTGGTTGTCAATCTTAAGAAGACTTTCAATCTGACTCACAATTTCAATTTCATTCTTATTAAGTGTAATCGTAATCTTTAAGTTCGCATAGTCGTCAAAAATATATAATTATAACGGCGACCCCTTACTCCAATAAAACATCCAACAAAACATAGAAAATAAAATAAAGACGTCGACAAAATGATGAAATGCGATAAAAGTGTACAGGCTAACATAAAAATAAGAAAAAATTAAAGTTACAACAAATTAAAACTGACACCCACATTCACTCGTTTAGTACTGTCAAACGCTTCTGTCAAAGGCTATGCGAGTTAGTGTTTCACTGAAAAATATGTGTGTGGGTTGAGACTCCACACTCACTCACACGCAATATGGACACTTGTTGACAACCCGGTCGACTGAAAGGTCGTCCTCGAAAAATAGACGAATTGACTTCATCAATTCACTACTGTAAACCATGGTAATGACGTCACGTGGAGCCGCCTAATGCACGTGCGCGGCTCGTGAGTGTGTGCAGGTATTTTAAGGTGAACTACCCAGCAAACCAACACAGCCGCCTCCTGACTCCTGGACACTAAATATGCGCATTTTATGCGGCTAATTGAAACTGTGCGTGCGCTGCCCTGTGCGTGCGCATGTATTACCGCATGCGACGCATTTTGTCCAATGCGTAACTTATTAGTTTTACAAGCGTGACGTGTCTAACAACAAAAATATAGACCTCCACGATATTGATGCCTAGAAATTAGAATAGGTTTATAAAGGGGAAGGCGTAAACTAAGAAATTTAGACTGCTGATGTCACTTAGTAAAGGTGTTATAAGCGTGTATGTCACATGAAAATCAGGCGGTTTCTCGTCCATTGACGAGGTGAAGTCATGATATAACTAACCTATGACCAGCCTGCCATATTCGTTAATATAGCGTACTCTTACCCCTTCACATACGTCACAAGTCACGTGACTCAAAAGTCACGTGGGTGGAGGCTTATGTCAGCATAAATAATGAATTGAAACTGGACAGCCAGTCGGTATGTAAAAGCTGTCTAATTCTTATTCAATGTTCAATATACACGCTAATTTCCATGTGAAGTTTGGCTTGAACTTGAAGTTCAAGTCTTATAGGCAAGCTCATTTCTTCGAAATATAGCAATATTTCAGTTGGAGTTCTCCGAAATTTTAGTTGGCACTGTCGGGAACAGTGCATCAACACTTCGATATTCAACACAATCTAATATTAGTGATAATTATAATAATTATAAGCTCATAGCATAATATATTCATGGTGAACATCTGAAAACAGGGTTGAGGATACATTTACAAGACGTGTCTTTGACACTTCAGGGTCACGTATCAAGATGCGTACGTACGTGTCTTCAACAATTATTTTCGTGCGCGGCTTATTTCGACGCGCGTTTTTGCTTCATATTTTTTGAATTGAAAGTACATCTTCGCGCCGCATGGCAAAAAGCACATTTGTGCGAATCAGAAAGCACAGCGCGCGCCTTAATGCGCCGCGCACGAAAGAATCGGGACACCACGGGTCGGGTAAAATCTAAATCATGTTAATAAAAATAATTATAAACAAAGGGTTACCTAAGACACAGACCAAAGGCAGAATTCCTTCCATAAGCCTCTCATGCAGTGACTTAAGATTTAAGATTTAAGACTCATGATTTATGTCTTATCTTAAAAGAATTGTGAATAACAAGGTTTCACAGTGATCTTTCACTTCCACTTGTTTTCATCTCAGATCTTCCACTTCCACTTGTTTTCGCCTCTGATCGTCCATTTCTTGTCAGGCGTCGCCTGACCCCCGCTCCGCGCGTGCCCCGACTCGTTTCCAGTTTTCCACTTCCACTTTTTGGCTTGTCGGCGTTCTTCCAGCTACCCTGCCACTTGCTATGATAGTTTTTTACATTGATTGCATATCATAGACCAAATCCTAAATTATTTTGTTGCTTTCAAAAAGAACAAAAAACAACTAAAAACAACTAAAAAACAAAAATACAAACAAATTGCTCTGAATCAATAAAGCAAAACAAAATAAGTACAACTTCTTTCTTGCTTTTTATTACTTTTTCCCGACTTTGATTCTTTGTTTTTTTAAAACTTCGTGACCCCCCCTCCCTTAATTTTCAACCCACAGGACCACATTTGATGTTGACCAATCAGCGTGCGAATTAATCGTCGTCTAGCACAAGGATTGGCCAATGTCACTACGATTTCATTTTTAGGGTCCTACGGGTGTCGAGCTAATACGCCGAAAAATACTGATGTTTGGCATTATCATTACAAAGGAAGAGTCATTGATCATAAAATCAAAGCTGTATTGCCAATACATCTTATATCACTCAATGAAACTGGTCTTTATGGTCACACCACTCACATTACAGCCGTATCTAAACCCCACGTTCTTGGGGATTCTATTATTTAATTTGCGTATAAACTGGCAATATTCAAATGAAAATTAATCATCAGTCACCATATAAATCATAATTACCAATTTGACCGTATCCCAACTAAAAGATCCTTTTCGGTCGATCCGTATCAGAGTGACACTTGATGATGAAGGAGCATGAGATGAGACGAAGTGTCACTGATTCTGAAGCTTTGATATATTGATCTAGCCGCCACGAAGGCTTGTACAATGTAAATCCTGGTTATCGTAGACATTTAGATCATGGTCGCATTATCGTCAGTTGTTTACTCTTTCACTGACCGATGAGCACCGATATCTCAATATCATGAACAGGATGGGGGAAGTTAGATAGATTCCTATGCAGTTAACCACAGAAACACCATGATGTTGGAAGATGTAGGAAAGATTCCATCAATGATAATCCATAGTACGGGTGTAATCTGACTGTCAAATTCTCGAATAATTGCAATTCTATGAATGTACACTATACAGAACGGGGGCACTGTTGAATCCAAACTCTCAATGTTTTCTGAGAGGCTTCTTACATTGTCATAATGTTATGTAAACGCGAAAGCACATTCTTTTGCATAAAAGAACCGAGTGTCGGTTAGCTCTGGTTCTTAATAAACAGTTAAAACACGGTCAAACCCGCCAACTTTGTCCTAAGAGTAACCGTAAGATGAAAGAGGGGGTGTTGCGTTAGTTCAATAAAAATAGGCGCTTAGGAGACACGCAATTTATGTTGAGTTAAATTGATAAGTTCGTGAAATTTAAAGCGCCTACTTATTTCTGTAATCTACACAAAAACTCGTAGTTATTAACCTGACTTATATATTATGTTTGAATATGTTGAATTCCCCGAACCGATACCATTCACATTATTAAAACTTCAATACACGCAGGTATCATCCGACTAAGGTTCACAAGATAGCTAACAAACGTAATGTCCAAGGCACAGTTCATTTAACCTCCATTTTGTGTTCATACCAAAAATTCTTTGAACATATTCCTTACATTTCTCAAACTTATATAAACTACCGATACTTGCAAACACCATAGGCACAAATTCAATCGCAATCTTGCTTCAATAAAACGTTCTATAAAAATCACGCTTTTGTAAAAATCACACTCCATAAAAACCACAAAGTTTGATTTAAAAATCACACTGCAGAAAAACCACTGTTATTATTTATATGAAACCACGCTGTTGGATAAGCACGCTTTAACCCGTGCTTCAATCGTCCTTGATCAGTCTGGAGAGGGCTCCGTGAGTTAGAGTCGTTCTGAACACGTTGATGCTGTCTGAGAGGCGCTTGATCTTCTTCAACTTACCAACCGAGATAGATATGGGGGAACCTGTATCTGAAAATGACAGGGATTTTATCTGGTAACTGACTATAGGAAGATCATCAAAACTCAGATAAATTCAAAAAAGTGTCAGTAAAATGTATTCTTACAGGCAAGATTTATCTATTTTATCCTTACTTTTACCCATAAATTTACACGGATTTAGGAATGATGAACAATATTCTGTACCTAAGTCAAAATGCACGACTTACCGAAAGTATCCTCTCCACTGGAACTCTCTCCATACCCTCCTCCACTAACAACATGCTGGGTATACCCCGGATCCGAGGTAAAACTCTCCATATGTCTGTCTTCCACAGCCACCTGACTATACTCTGCTGGGGTGCTGTGAGCCCTGGATTCCCGTGTTGTTTGCACATCAGCCGTAGACTCTTCACCCGTAGAAGATGAAGTCTGGGGTAGTGGTGAGAAGACCAAATCTTCATCCGGTGAAGGGGAGGTGTTGGCAGCTGCAGCTTCGTCAAAGAGATCATCTATCATTTGGGTGATGGAAGATGCCAGTTCGAACACCGGGGTGTCATTGCACGAGAAGTCGGTGTTTGAAGGGACTGGGGCGTGAGATTCTGGGATAGGGGAGGTGGAAGGAAGGGTTGATTCAGGGGTTGATTTTTCCAGCCTGACGTTTTCTGGTTTCAAAGTTGGGGGTGCTTCTTGAATGCATTCCTGTTCATTGCTGTCAGGTTGTGGAAGGTTCGGAAGAACAGGTTCAGGCTGCTCAATAGTCATCTGTGTTGGTTCTTCTGAGATTGAGGGGCATGTCTCAGTTCTCATCTGTGTTGGTTCTTCTGAGATTGAGGGAACTGTTTCAATGCTCATTTGTGTTTGTTCTTCTGAGATTGAGGGATCTGTGTCAGTTCTCATCTGTGTTGGTTCCTCTGAGATCGAGGGATCTGTGTCAATCCTCATCTGAGTTGGTTCTTCTGAGATTGCGGAATTTGCTTCAGTAGTCATCTGTGTTGGTTCCTCTGAGATTGAGGGATCTGTGTCAATACTCATCTGCGTTGGTTCTTCTGAGATTGAAGGACTTACGTCAGAACTTATCTGTGTTGGTTCCTCTGAGATTGAGGGGCCAGTGTCATTTGGAATCATCGTGTGGCAAATATTGTCAGGGCAACTGTGTCCACTGAGGCAACCTCAGTGGAAATTTCTAATTCCATATTCTCGACAGTGTTTTCAGCATCCAATTGATTCTCATTTTCAGTGTTCAACAGATTCGCATTTACTGTGCTGGACTGATTGACGTTTTCCGTCGCATTTGTCGGCTGATTATCAGCAATTGACACAGGAACATCTGCTGCAGGGACTTCCAACAAAACCCCCGGAGAATTCGGATCAGTGTTCTCATTATCCAGAAACACGTTGCTATCCACGGATTCCACTGAAATGATGGATGTTCTCCTTGTCGACTCTACAGAAACCGTCCGCTGCCGGTACCCAATACTCGTTATTTTGGACTGCGTGTCCTGGTAATAACTCGTCATGATATCATCAGCCAGGGATGTTTTAGTGCCCCGAATGTATTTCTCATATTCCTCATGATACTTTGAATTGTTCATGTTTTGTTGGTCCTTGAGGTACGCATTCTTGATGTCTTCCGTTGTTGAAGTCAGGGTTCCCTTGATCTGTTCGTTGAATTCCTTGTGGTACTTCGCCACGCTCATGTTTTCCTGAGCCTTGACCAGCTGACTCGTTACCACATCATCAGGAACGGACGTTTTGGAGCCGATGATCTCCTTCTTAAACTGCGCCTGATACTGAGACCGACTCTGGAAGGACTGCAACTGTTTCAACTGCTCCACTGCAACATCGTCAGAAACGGAGATCTTAGTTCCCTTCTGCTTATTAAAATCAGCCTGATACTTAGCCTTGCTCATGTTACTGTTCTCCTTCAGCCGTTTGTTTTCCGGTGTCTCCGCCACCTGGGTATACCGCACGGTGGGGTAGTGAGCGAGACAATATGGTTTCTTATCGTACCCCTTGTAGTTCTTCATGTTGAGTAGCATGCCGCACTCCTGGCATTTGAAGCAGAACTTGTGCCAGGACCGGTCCAGACATATGACTTTCTCTGTGGGGTAGACGCATTTGCTGCATGCCGCACACAGAGATATCATTCCTTGCTAGGAGGAAAGGGGATTAATTGGGTTTCAGACAGGGGAGGGGTTAACTGGTTTAAAAAAGGGGTTAATAGTGTTTTATATTAAACGGGAGCTATTTGTGTTTTAAACGAGGGTTAATTGCATATCTAACGGGGGTTAATAATTGCACGAAGGTTAGTTTTATCTGAAAAAATGCTTATTCTATTCGAAGAGAAGGGAATGAATCACAGGGTATTTCAAGTTTCAAACTCCAAGGCAGTTGGAACTGCAGTTTGCGCGTCTTTCGTGTGCGCGGCTTAATTTTGCACGGCCTATAGAAATATAAACTTCTTGTCTGTACGCCGCGCGCACAGAATCCACGCAAACTGCAGTTCGAACTAGAACTGTCGCTGTATAAGGGCTGGGAAAGTATAGTAATTTCTAAGTAAAGGGTTAATGTGATAATTTGATATTTGGCAAAGCGATAAAATCTGAAAGGGATTGAAATTGACATGACTTAGTCCCATTATGAGGGTTTTCAAAGTCAGAATAATATTCAATGTTATACCATACCATATATGGTAAATGCAATGGATATTCCTGACTGGTTTTTGACACGTGATCTCAAACGTAACCACGTGGCATTATACTTAATGGTTGGGTGTCATGTCACAGCAACGAACTTGCAGCAAAAATATGTGTCAAGATTTTAATATAAACGACCAAAGAGCTTCGTTTAATGCGTCTTCTTGCACGAGAAATAGGCGGCGCATAGGCTTAAATTCACAATTCTAAACCATAGCAATGACGTCATCCCAGTGACAGAATACCTCTCGTGGGTCGTCGAGCGCAGATTTTCACTGCTCAATTTGGTCGCCACCGTTTCAAGAATTTTTTATCCGTCGAAAAATTTCATGGTATTTCCCATCTGAATCTGCTTCTAAGATCAATTTGATAATGTATAATTTGATCACAACAGCCCGCCGCAGGCTAAAAAATTATAGGGTGTTTCCTATCTGAATCTGCTTCTGAGATGAATTTGGTAATGTATAATTCGATCACAACAGACCGCCGCAGCGAAAAATTTTCATGGTTTTTCCATCTGAATATGCCTCTAAGATCAATTTGGTAATGTATAATTTGATCACAACAGCCCGCCGCAGGCTAAAAAATCGTAGGGTATTTCCTATCTGAATCTGCTTCTGAGATGAATTTGGTAATGTATAATTCGATCACAACAGACCGCCGCAGCGAAAAAATTTTCATGGTTATTCCATCTGAATATGCCTCTAAGATCAATTTGGTAATGGATAATTTGATCACAACAGCCCGCCGCAGGCTAAAAATTTAGGGTATTTCCTATCTGAATCTGCTTCTGAGATGAATTTGGTAATGTATAATTCGATCACAATAGACCGCCGCAGCGAAAAATTTTCATGGTTTTTCCATCTGAATATGCCTCTAAGATCAATTCAATGGTAATGTATAATTTGATCACAACAGCCCGCCGCAGGCGAAAAATCGTAGGGTATTTCCTATCTGAATCTGCTTCTGAGATGAATTTGGTAATGTATAATTCGATCCCAACAGACCGCCGCAGCGAAAAAATTTTCATGGTATTCCCATCTGAATATGCCTCTGAGATCAATTTGGTTTTGTATAATTTGATCACAACAGCCCGCCGCAGGCGAAAAATCGTAGGGTATTTCTATCTGAATCTGCTTCTGAGATGAATTTGGTAATGTATAATTCAATCACAACAGACCGCCGCAGCGAAAAATTTTCATGGTATTTCCATCTGAATATGCCTCTTAGATCAATTTTGTAATGTATCATTTGATCACAACAGCCCGCCGCAGGCAAAAATTTTTATGGTAGGTATTTCCCATCTGAATAAGAATTTTGAAAAATATCAATCAGACGCAATGTTTCAGCCGAAAGTTAGCTTTTAGAAACTAAATATTTCCTTGTGTTTCAATCGGTTTTCATTGCTACTCAGTGTCTGAAGCATTTCATGGATTATCTATCAACATGAGAAAAAAGAATTTAATAAATATATCGACCAGGCGCAATGTTATAACCAAAACTAGATTTTTTCATAAACTGAATATTTCCTTGTGTTTAAACAGCATGTTATTAATAATCGACACATTTAAGCATGTTTAGAATCTTAGCAAAACAAACATCTACCGGAGGAAAAAGAATTTTGAAAAAATATTGCTCAGACGCAATGTTATAGCTAAAACATGGATTTTCGTAAACTAAATATTTGCTTGTGTTTGATCAGTTTGTTATTAATAATAAACATATTCAACCATATGTAGAATCTTCGTAAATCATTCATCTACCAGAGGAAAAAAGAATTTTGAAAAAATATCGATCCGTTCTCAAGTTATAGCCAAAACAGTGTACACAGTGAATATTGTAAATATTTATTTGCCGGCGACCACGCCATCGAGCGTAGCCCTGACGACCAGCGAGCGTAGGATGAGATTTTACCTGTAATTGTATTGTGGTCGTCGAGCATGGCGACCAACACCAGCGAGCGTAGCTTTTTCAGCTTTTTTCTGACGACCAGCACATTTTAGAGCTGCGTGTGCCTTTATCATTTGGACTAACATTTGAACGAGACTACTTTGAAGTTTACCTACGTGCTCAAATATTACAAATAATTAACGTATGGTTAATACAAGTTTATTTCAAACACAAGCAAATATCCCACGCATTATTATAAATGTTTTGAGTACGTAATCACTAATTTTGCGGTCCAATACAGCTGCGAGGGCTTGAGGCAGTCATCGTAAATGTACTACAGACTTTTATTTTGTCAGGATGATTCTTCACGACCTAAATAAAGCTGTACAATTGTCAAACACAATGAAATACTTAGTTATTATAAGTCACGGTTATAATTTGGCGGCTTTTGAACAGTATCGCTAGTTATCAAGTCGTTTATGCTAATTTCATTGGGAATTTCAATGCTAATTTCAATGAAAATTCGGTCGTTTCCGGACGTTTGGGTCGCCACAAACGTGGCTGTTGGTTGTCGAGCGACGCTCTCTCGCTCGCTAGGGTTCTGTCACTGGGGACGTCATTGTTAACCAACTATTACTCCTGTATGGATTACAGGACAATCGTCACGCATTCACACCAAGCAAAAACATATCACACCAAATTTTCACCGGATTTGTGCTTTACATTTGCACTACAGAGCTAAAGGTGACGATAGGCGACTTTTGCGAAACAAAAAAGGCGTATTGAGCAAATTGAATAAAACTTTCAGTCTCAGGATATTTCAGGCATTGTTAGGGCATAATGAAACTGAATTTTCGATTCATTTTTGAGCTCTAGAAGCTGAATCCCAAAAATATCCCAAAATTTCATTAAGAAACTCCAAAAGTCCAAACATAACAAAAGCTATAGAACTTTACGTTTGTAAACTTTTTTGGGACACCTGGTATGTGATATATTATTCAGAAAAGGCTAAAAGGGTTGGCACATGAGCTAAGTCTTTAAAAAATAATATATTTTGTGTGGGGTGTGAAACAGTCAGCGGGGGGTTTGACCTGCACTTCTCATTCCCCTTACTAATACGTGTTAATATTAGGACTGTAAGTGAAAGATATATATAATGTACAGTCTTATATCTGACAACACCTATATATTGAGAGTGCTCGGGTTAAAACTTCAGGCAGTGTTATCGAATATATATTTAGCTACGGAGAGAGTGCCAGTCAGCAACTATATTGAGAGAGTTGAAAAGGTCTCGCACAGAGAGAAGGCGGGTAAGAATGACGTCATTATCATGAGTTAAAGTGGTCTAATGATGACG
Organism: Beroe forskalii; assembly: GCA_011033025.1. Lineage (NCBI taxonomy): Eukaryota > Metazoa > Ctenophora > Nuda > Beroida > Beroidae > Beroe > Beroe forskalii. The sequence continues at coordinate 318,552 of WFMF01000068.1, read as the reverse complement.
TTGAGTGGAGTACGCGAATAGCTGTTTAGTGTCCGTTGAGGTTTGAAGCAGCCTAGAAGCACATACGGACCGTTGCAGGTACTGTTTCAACAGCTTCAGGGATCAAATTCCGGAGTAAATACCGAAGTTTTCAGCGTAACAGGCAATTTGTAAAACGAAAGTTTTGACTTTAAAATTTTTTGCCATCTTTTGAGTCCTACGGCTTCTTATACAGCTATTCAAGGCCACATTTCAATGAAAAAATAATTGAATTACATTTTTTCATACCATCTAAATGCATTATTGCATTAACCCATTTTTAGAATGAGTGATGATTACCAATTTGAAGATGAACTCAGCGGCATATTCTGAATCAATTACCTAATTAATTAATTGCTGCACATGCTGCTTGATTTGTGTGCAATGTGATAAACTTCCATAGAATCGTGTCGTCGCGCGCGACGAATACAAAGTGGGGAAGTTTCGTAACGCATATTCGCTCCAATAAAACCTATGTTTTTGAAACCTTGGGTTATATAAGTTCTAACGCAGCTTTTATCAGTTTATTGGTCAAAAGAAAAATAGACACGCTTTCCAACAAAACATACGAACACAATAAAATAATCGAGTATCTTTTAATATAAAACAATATGAATCGTATTGCAATGTATATCTAAGAGGCTACCTTAACCAACCCTTGATAAGTTTTATAAGTTTATTAATACTTTAATATAGCCGGAAAAGTTTAACAAGTAAAACTAAGCAATAGAAGAGGGATAATATTATGTTGTAGTATGTTTGTACCTGGGGTTGGGCGGTTAGAATTCAGATTTTATTATTCTACATAAATGCACATATTAAAGCTATTGGACTTCCAGGCACAACTTTTGGTAGAAAAATGAAACTACTGAGTTGAATTATTATATCTGATAGCAGGGAGTCAAATGCAGTCAACTGAGTTTCAAGACAGCAAAAACAAAAATAACAAAACTTAAAAAGTCACAACTTGGACACTTTAGCGCATACCTTACGCTCATGGAAAGCCAAAGGAACGAAGAACGATGCGTAAAACTCAGCATTTTAAAATACCAGCAGGTCATGATGCCTCATGGCCGACAAAGCTCTGCATTAGTCCTCCAAATATCAGAAACTTAATAGTAACTTTGTATAATTAAAGTTCGAAAGGTTGCCCGGAATGACAAGATCACACTTGACACTTATACCTGAGTTTATCGTACACATCAACATATCCACGCGTAATTAGCTCCTTGACGCCGGATTACGAAAAATGGGCTTAGAAAACGTTACTTTTAAGCCGTTTTGTCGGGTCCTGTGAATACTCTCTGGAGTTTTTAAATACGTCGCTGCTTTGGCTTTGCATTGGTTACTTTGCCATTGGCTGTTTCACAACAGTTGTATGCCGCTAGAGAGAGATAGAAAACCTTCAAAATATCGCGTGGCAGGCTCTACGGCAAACACTGCAGTACATACAGCAGCCTATAAAATGAACATCTCAGTAAACCCAGCTAAGCAACAGTAGTCTACACACTGAAAACAATGAACATCTCAGTAAACCCAGCTTAGCAACAGTAGTCTACACACTACAAACTATGGGCACATTACCACTTGTGCCAACCGCCGATTCGGCGCCTATAGGCGCCGAATCGGCTCTAGGCGCCTATAGGCGCCTATGTTTTTTTCGGCGCCGATTCGGCGCCTATAGGCGGTGCCGCTTTTCGGCGCCTATAGGCGCCTATAACTGACATTTTTCATTTTTCGGCGGTCATCGGCGCCTATAGGCGCCGATGAGCTACGATAAGCGCCTATGGACCGCCTATCGGCGCTGTCGGCGCTTTTTCGACCGCTTATCGGCGCCTATGTTTTCAACCGTCTATAGGCGCCTATAGGCGCCTATAGGCGCCGATACTGTTTCTTCGTCCGATTTTGCGCCGATTTTGCCTTCTAGCAATCTGTGTTCTTCCGCCTTTTTCGGCGCCTATAAACATGAATTAAAACAGTCCTAAATTGGCGTGCGCTTTCGTTTCACGGTATGTCAGGTTAGGGTTTGGGGTTAGGGTTAAGGTTTGGGTTGGGGTTAGGGTTAGGGTTAGGGTTTGGGTTAGGGTTTGGGTTTGGGTTAGGGTTTGGGTTAGGGTTTGGGTTAGGGTTTGGGTTAGGGTTTGGGTTAGGGTTTGGGTTAGGGTTTGGGTTAGGGTTTGGGTTAGGGTTTGGGTTAGGGTTTGGGTTAGGGATTGAGTTAACCCTGACCCTAACCCTAACCCCAACCCTAACCTAATCCCAACCCTAACCCCCTAACCCTAATTCAGTCTTAAGTTTAGCCCTAATCCTGACCCAACGATGTTGCGGGCCAATTTAGGATACTTTAATTCATCGGCGCCTATAGGCGCCTATAGAATTTAGGCCAATGAATATAGGTCATAGACTCGGAGCTCAGCTAATAAAACTCATCCTCGCCAGTTCATGACTGTCTTAATTCATCGAAAAAAGAGGAATAACATAGAAAATCAATATCGGCGCCTATAGGCGCCGCCGAAATATAGGCGCCGATAAGCGGTCGAAAGCGCCGACGGCGCCGATAGGCGGTCCGCAGGCGCTTAATACCGATGACCGCCGAAAAATGAAAAATGTCAGTTATAGGCGCCTATAGGCGCCGAAAAGCGGCGCCCTATAGGCGCCGAATCGGCGCCGAAAAAATTAGGCGTAGGCGCCTTGCCGATTGTAGGCGCCGAATCGGCGGTTGGCACAAGTGGTAATGTGCCAAACTATGAACATCTCAGTAAACCCAGCTAAGGCACAGTAGTCTACACACTACAAACATTGAACATCTCAGTAAACCCAGCAACAGTAGTCTACACACTGAAAACAATGGCCGGCGGAATTTGCCGTAAAACTGCTCGAAATACCTATATTCAAGCCGTATAGCACGGCTTCAACACTCTCCAAGGGTGTTGTGTGCATACTTTAGAGATATATGAAAAACACAACAGCTATATAGGCATATGAAGTGCCATATTTATTCATAGATATATAGTGAGAGGCATGTACGAACGCCGTACAGCTTCACAGATATAAATTCATTAAAAACAAGTGCTAAATCAGGTGCTAACTCTGGCTGTACTACTCACTATCTAACTTTATATCCCAACACTGCCAGAATGAAGACTATAGGCGGCTATACAGCGTTATAATTCTCATTTAAAACTATTATAGTGGCGTCCCTCTCAGCGGCTATGTTGGTAGCTCGACCAAAACATGCAGGAAGTAAGCCGACCATGCTGCCTTGAGGCATTGACAACCAGCCAAATGCGAACAAGATAAATAAATAGGTTTAACCTTTGGTTTTCAGCAATGGGCCAAAATTGCATTTTCATCACCTGAGATGCCGTATTGTGAAATTGAAACCTGCAGGTATTACACTATTACAGGGGCAGTTCGAACCGCACTGTGCGCCTCTTTTAGTTTTTTGAGTGCGCGTCGTAAGTTTGCGCGGTGTACAGACATATCGTCATATCATAATCAATTACATGTCTGTGCGCAGCACAAACGCCGCGCGCGCACAAAATACGCGCATGAACCATGAAACTGCAGTTCGAACTGTCAACGTTACTTTTTTCCGTGCACATGCAGAGTATATCCAGAGTACATACAGAATCATACAGCTGTTAAGAAAGCAACAATGACTGGAATAGACACATTATAGTAAAACCTTTCCAACCTTTGTTTTTCGAGCAACGGGCCAGAAATTTCATCAGCCGAGTATAACTATATACAGCTGATACCGGCATATACAGCTGTTAACCTCCGTAGCACGCACACACACAAACAAAACGGACAATATTCTCCTGTGTGCCTGGAAGGTATACATTCCTCCCTGCTAACTATATAATGCGTTTTAACGCTGCTGGGAATCTGGTAAAGTAGAATCTGGTAAAGTAGTGATGCGCTATGACGGAAGACAGGAAGGAACACAGGGTGGAAGGAAGGGGGAATGTCGGGTAATAGTATTTTTAGCTTGGCACGTACAAGGGTAAATAAATAATATGTGTGAGTATACGCACGCACGAAAATATTAAAGTCAAATAGGTATGTTCTTTCGATAGAAGGTTCAAAAGTGATGTCATTGTGATAGTTTAAAGTGGTGAAATGATGACAAAATTTACTGCGTTTTCTCTAACTAAGCTCGTGCGTGACCTTCATTTTTTTACTTTGACACTCTATTCTTCTATTGCGCAAGCGATAAGACATTCAGGTTGAATAGCTCAAAAATAATATGATTAAACGCTTTTGTCCTAGGAGCCCGTTGAGAATAAGCCAGTTAGAATACGGTATATTTTCCAGCAGTCACGCGCGGAAGAAATATCTTAATATACTGGTTGAGTCTACAAATCAAGGAATTACCAACTTTAAGCCGTGAGGTCACGATGCTGTTTTGATTAAACAATTATTATTTTTGGTAACCACAAGGTCTTTAAAGCAAGTTCCTGAAGAAGGCAAGCAAGAAGAAAATTAGAATATTTACGTCTATCGCTATCAAATAATTAAACTATTAAATTAAAACTATTAAATTATTAACTGCAAACAACAATCAACAATATATATAAGCCATTCTAATTCTACTAACAAATTAACATTTGAGCCTAGCAAGAAGTACAAAACAATTATAAATTTAGGAAGAGTAATACATAAAATAATAAAATAATAATAAAATAGTCAATTTTATATTTTAACGCCATCGGTTCACAAGTAAAATTCATGAATATGCCGTCACTGTCAGCTCCATATTAGGATATTGATGGTAGAACAAACGACCAATTAGAAATCATGTCGAACTCAGTGAGTATATCTACGTGAGACAGGCTGTACTCCAAGACTGCAGGCAGTGCAGCTTCTACAAAACATCGCGCACGAGAAATAGGCGGGTAGGATGACGTCATTATCATAGCTCAATGTAGTGAGTTGATGACGATGAACCGTCTATTTCTGATGTGTATACAAGACTACAGGCAGCTTCTCCTACAAGACTACAGGCAGCCCAACAGAAAGCAGCAGGACTCAGGAGGCGTGATGATGACAGGGAATAATATAAGAATATATATATACCAACACGGTATTATATATAATACTGGTGAAGACAACAATGGGTCACGTTTAGCGGGTAGGCGCGGACAGATAGTGACGTCATTATCAGGGGTTAGAGTGGAGTGGTGTCGAGGGTATATTCGTCTAGTGTGAGTGGGCAGTATTATGTGCATGTATGTTTACTTTTAGTTTACCAGCGCTGTTTCAGGGGGAGAAACTCTGAAATCACACGAGGAAAAATAGAGAAAAATGGAACTTGAAAGTTGGAGATTTCTACGCTTTGAACGAATGATTTATAATTTTCATATTGCTAAATTATGAAGTCACACAGTTACATCAAATGCTTTGTGCTTAACGTAATATTTCAGTGTCATTGAAAGTTCACCAAAATGAAAATCTCCCTCCCCCCCCCCCGGCTCAAGAAGGCGAAAGTTACTACGAAATGTCAGGTACGTTCCTGGAAATATTCATAAACCTCATACCTATAATAGCACATACCAAGGAATGATTTTTATTATATCATTGACATGATATAAAAACTTGTTAGCTTTTTGGAGACTTTAATCCAGTATCCAATATGAAAGGTGAAACAAAGAACAAGGATTGCGTGCTTTTATGCTGTTTTTACCTTTTTATGGCTAATTTAAAAGAACTTCAAAATACTGCTGAGATTTCTCTATCACTTAATAGTGCACCACTTGCAGAGCACTATCATTTCACAGTCTCGGCTTCGCCTCAACCGTGTAAGTTGCGGCATACGGTCACCACTTCGATATGTAACCGAATTATACCCTGTCTAGAAATAGAGAAAACGTATTTCTTCCGACCACACAACAGTATTTTCTTCCACCCAGAAGAACCCAACGCCTTCATAGATATTCGAGTGCTCCATTCTAAATAAAATTTTATTCCAAGCTTTTTGCACTGTAATTTCGAGGTGACCTTTATACCGCAACTTACACGGCCGTTAAACAACAACGAGAGTAATATTATGAACTTATAAAGGAGCATTGGAATTAAAATATTATGTGCCTGGCAAAGGACTTCTTGGAAGCGCGCAACACTAGCGTGTGTTTCAGATTTGACAGTACGGATAACTTAGGTAGTAAAGGTATACTGATACACAACACCCCCATAAACCCCAAAATCCCCTATAAAATTCTTTTTTTAAACAAAGAAGGCGAATAGGAAAGGAATAAATCTCCAAAAACAGATAACCCTCAGCTGGAATCGTCGAAAATACAAAATCGCCGTTCCTGCAATAAAGAATGAACATACCAAAATACCAATATACCCGCATTCTTGAGGCACCTGGCAAACATATATAGGTAGAGCATGCTTGGCTCCAGAACATAACCTTACAACTTTAGCAGTCGCGTGCAGCTGACAGGCGGAAGGGTGTGACGTGTCTGGCACGAGTGTAGGAGGGCCACTAGATGAAGTATTAAACTGCCTATCTCTCACGCGAGGGTAGCAGGTCTACCAGGTCTTAAGTTCTTGAGAAAAGTAGTTATACTGGCTTCCGTAAACAAATTCAACTTAAAGTTAATTACTAATTACTTGATCACGCACCGGAATTTATGATAATATATGGGGTATGCGAAGTTTTAAATAGCTAATTAATTAGCTAATATATGGGGTATGCAAAGTTTTAAATAGCTTATCAACTAGCTAACAGAGGGAAATACTGAAATACTTCATGCATGGACCCTTTTCTTAAGAATTGGTCCAAGTATGAACTTATGAAGCATATCCCTTGGATCAAATTAAAAAACGTCTGCCTTCAATGAATCATTGTTGAACGATTCCAATTCAGCAATTCCCAACAACGGAACCCCCTGCAACCCATCACACGACAGAAATCAATAGTAAACTTCAGGTGTTATATTTTCAGGCTCCAGCTCCTGAACGTTAAACTATAACCGGAGAACGATAAAAACTCCGATTATAATAATAATATAGGTCGTTAAACACATATAAAATGGCAATACTCACAACAATCCCAGGTATTTCACGAGCACGTTTTGCCTCCTGTGTGCGTGGACGTAAAGAATGTGCTAATCCAGCGCTAATCCAGGATGTATGTTCAGATGGCGTCATAGTCTCACTTTCCAGCACGCCTGAAATGGAGAAGTTGATAATTTGGCTGTAATTTGAACTATTGGAAGACGGAAACGCGCGGCTGCGCTACTGAGTTTTGCCATTTTGCAGTTTAGGTATGGTGTTAGATTGGCCACGGTAAAAATTGAAATTTATGACAAGAAATGACTGGAGAGAATGAGGATTTAAAAAGATTTTGATGTCTACAATCCGAGAATTTGATGTCTACAGACTTACACTTTACAGGCATATTTGATCCAAGCAAGTGGCCTCTCATGAAGCTTTGAGACCACATGATGAAGTAAACTATTCTAAAGTACATGATGATGTCTTAATAATCTCATATATATCAGACTATCAGAAATATGATGAAAGATTAAAAACCAGTCGCGCACACACACAGTGCAATATGTCAAACACGAAAATAGGTGGTTGAAAGTGACGTCATTATCATGGTTTATAACGCGGAATTATATCAAAGCGAAGTGCTGTTTTTCGAGGGTGTGGTAATGGTGTGTCATGCAATGCTAATTATCTGATTTGCTTATCATTTTCAGATATCACAGAACGGCGCTCTGATACATAGCTCACACGCAGCGTGAAGGAACAGCCGACTTCCGTCATCAATTCACCATTCTAAACCATGATAATGACGTCATTTTCACCGCCTATCATCATCAATATAGTGTGCTACGTACAGAGCATAGAGCCATAGACCATAGCAAAGATTTTTTCAATCAATTTCATATATTAAAATACATATCGATATATCTATATATCACAGATGTAAAACTTGATCTATATGTGCAGTGTAATTGCAATATATCTTGAGTACGTCAAGTAGCAGATATTCATTCTATATATGTGGCTCTCAAAGCTGTAATAAGTACGAGAGTGATAAACGTTCACGTTTCCATTGGTTTGCTGGTAAAACTCAGTGCTCAACATTTTGTTCTTTTTTTGTTCGCAAAGAAGTATTCGTGACTGTATTTCTTCCCTTTCCCATAAATCGCCATTCGCCTTTTTGTTTTACAAATTGACAAAAGGTTGGCAGAGGTGATGGTTTATGGGGGTTGTGTATACTAACTAATTTATCTGTGCTGTAAAATCTGAAATAGGGGCAAAAAGGAGGCAAAAAGAAGGCACAGACAGACGCAGCAGTCATTGACAAAAAAATTAAAAAAAAAAAAAAAAAAAAAAAAACGGGCGCAATTCTTGTTACTGAAGTAACTTAGTCGTGGCCTCATTATATTAGTAAAACAGTGAGTAATTCTTCAATTGAAGTTAATTTATATAAGTACAAAGTAAGACATAAAGTATGCGTATATCAGGACTGTCGAACGAAATAAACCAAGCAGCTAACCGTATATGGATAGAACGTTGTAATTTCCAAGCAAAAAGTCGATGTGAGATCAATGTTTCTTTACAGTGTTCGTTTATGATCCAGATTATATTGTCCTCTTCAAAGAGATCTTTCCTGGTTTTCGTCCCTGAGGAATTCAGTAATATTAGTTTCCTGAAAAAAATAACTCACGATTTTATTCATCTGTTACAGAATAATTTCTCTACCGAATATCACGTTGTTCGATCCGACATGTTGAATTCTGACAAGAATGAAATGCGAATAAACTGAATTAAATTCTCATAAAAAGAGGCAGGAATCTTTCGCTTTTACACTTCATCAGTGCCCATCGTGAGAATAGCTAAGTTGAATTCTAATACCAATAATATCAGTACATATTGTCTCCTGGAGGACAGATACGCTCCGTAGTAACTGACTAATGGAGTACTATACGCCGCACATCAGAATTAGGCGGTTCAACGTCATCAATTCACTAGATCACGCTATGATAATGACGTCATCCTACCCGCCTATTTCTCGTGCGCGATGTTTAGTCAGTACTCCTTCCAACCAACTGCCTCGATCCATGTCTCTCATCGGCTGTGCTATCACCACCAGATCTTGCTTGAAAGATTCCCAATTTGCACAAGTGCCTGAGTAATTTAATGCTCCCATGGTAAGTATTGGTATGCTCCTTGTCTCACGGCTTCAAGCAACACAGGGAGGCAGTTGATGTCAATATTTGACGATTTTAAGCAATGACAATAGCATCATTTTCGGCCACTTACTATTTGCGCGTGACCCTTATCAACTATTCAAAATACTTGAGATGTTTTGTTTATCGTTACATATATGCACGCTATGAGAACGTTTATCTATCAAGAATATCCATACTTCCAGCGAGAACCACAGGTCGTTGACCACCAGTACAATTACCTAATTAGGTGGCCTAATTACGCGCTAATTAGCTACAACAGCTTGTGGGAACGACTGAACGGAGTGTTTGGATGGTGGCGATGTGTGTTTCGAAACCATTAGTGCACTTTCTGCCCGCTTTACCTTTCATCGCGACCTAAGTTTTTTCCGTGACATTTTGAAGTATATAAAACTTTACCTTCGTGGTAAAATATACGATTTTCAGGTCAACGTGAAATCTTAACGTTTGTCATGTGTGATTTTAGAATTTTGTTTCAAATCGTTATTTTTCCTGCGACAGAATTCAGCGATCTTCGCAGCTCAAACTAAAATTCATGACTTTGCTTTAGTCGTTCAGAAAGTATGAGATCAATCCGAAGTAGAACATTGTCTCTAGTCACCAGAGCAACCATATGGTGGTGACACAGCGCAAGGTGGGTCACTCCAGTCGGCACTGGATATACATATCAGAAGTTTCGATACATGTTATATCCCAAAACAATAAGAGACTGTTAAAGTTCACAAGTACTGCATGATATCGGGCACATTGTTTCTATTATTTAGTTATTTCATGCTTACATCCTGTGCATATGAAAGGAAGGACAGTGGATGCAATGCAAATTTCTTTCATATCATTTCTAATTTCTTTCATATCTTTCTAATTTATGAGTTGTATCTTTTTGTTTCAAATCCTGAGGACTTATATAAGTCCTTCCCTCTTTACTCATAGTCCATAGTCCATCCCCCTCTACGCGCACGCACATCTCCTAGAAAATGGTGAATGTACCTAAAAAACCTCTCTCCTCACATGTTATACTTGTTTTGCCAAGCCCTCCTTCCTATGATTTTATAGCCTGCGGGGCATTTAGCCGCTCATATCTCATTACTTAATGAAAACCCCTCTTTTTCATGGTTTTCTGGGGTATCTGGAGATGTCACGTTAGACGCGTGCACGAGAAAGAGGCAATTCAGCGTCATCAACTCCCTACATCATGATATGATAACGACGTCATCCTACCCGCCTATTTCTCGCGCGCGTGGTTTAGACGCGTGCCCTCAGACTCCAAACACAGTTAGCCCCTCAGTCCGTGCATGGATAACCCACCATTCTACATGACGTCATCATCATGCCACAGAGTGGTGAATTGGTAAAGTTATCAGCGCATGAAGTTCTGTGCGTAAAGAGAAGCCTTCTGAATGTCAAACATATTATTAATCATTAATATTGAAATGATTAATCCGTCAAAATCATATCGGAGTTTTGTGACAGTTTTTAGGAAATCATATCATGTTCAGAAGATTATAGCATGCGATATGTGTCCAAACTTCAAGCTTTCAATGACCCGGAGGCAAGAAGACCTTTGGTGCTCCGTCATTTTCCTAGTTACTAACATCTTAACTGAGACTTTCGGGTCCTCTCGTTGCAACTTGACCGACACTCACGTTAAAATTCACATACTCTGTAGAATATCCAACCTTCCTGTTATTGACACATATTCGATATTTTATTCTTTTATTTGAAATCTTTTAACAGTATAGGTACAGCAGCGTTACTTTTATGATTTGTCAAAGAGTAAGATTGAAGATTATTTGCCAGTTTACCCAATCAAATTCGAAACATAGAACTAATATAGATCTGCCATATTTCAAAATGATACGAGCTAATCAGAAATCAATTAAACCAAGTGTCATCTTTATCATCTTCATACTCATGTACAGAAATGAAGGTCCCATTTGAAATTCATCAATGCAATCGATGATATGTCAGTCAGAGATATCAGATCGTGATATGCAGGTTCCAAATTTATTATTTCTTTCGGATGGGCTTTGGATTTGAATTGGAAATTTTATCATCGTATTTCTTATTTTATTTTTGTACTCGATCGTCAATATTTCATTTTTGTACAATATGTCAGTTTTTATCAATATTTCATTTTCTGTTACTCATCCATAAGAGTATAAGCTTACAGGAATAGGCAATGCTTATGACCATGTCGTAAACATATTGCTTGAATAAGAGCCAATGAATTACCGACTAAATCTCATTATTTCTAGGGTTCTAAGAGCAGTGAAATCCTCTTTAAAATCATTAGCCCGTACTAACTCTTATCATTTACAAACGCAAGGAAATGTTTTATCGGTAGATACAAGCGTTCTCTAGACGCTAACTCCGGAATAAATACCAATACTCAGGCTCTGCTGACATAACCTTTACAGACCACAGCATGCCATGCATTGGGGATGCTGCAACTAACTGACAAGAGGAAGTTACGCAGATATCAGGTCTTAGACTGGTCACTTGATGACGTAATGAGACTATTGTGTCGTAAGGACTAACACATACAAATATACAGAGAAACGCAGAGTGCAGTGTTTTAATCATCATCTTCTAGCTGCCGAATGTTAAGAACATCTACTGAGATTTCCCATGACATGCTTTGATGATGTAGTTAAATTGCATGGTCTAAATGCGCGTGAGCGCATCCTGGACTTGGGAAATATTGAACTGAGGGAAATAAGATAAGCACCCACCTTTATTAATGCCCTGTCTTCGGATTCACTCGTTTACTGCCCCATGATAAATGATTCGTCAGCATTGATAATAATTCTAGGAAAATATAGGATAAAAACAAATGGTTTGAGAGTTGTATTCTTCATTCATTTCACATAATATGTACGTTTTGAACATTACTCTGAATTTACTCAGATTCTTATTTGTCTTGGATCTTTGTCCTCTTTTCTTCCTTGATTTGCATACCTGTGCGTACGTTAAGATGAGCTCTTTCTTCAAGCATTCAACATATTCAAACTTTTTCCGCATCCATGTTTTCTTCAGAGCAGACGAATGTTGCACGAAGAGGTGTTCAGGGGAGGCCAAAATCTGACATTATTTGACATTGACATTAGGCGTGAGAATTGTGATTGAAGATGACAATTCAAATTTTAGGCTTTTGTCTGTTGACGCAATGAAAGAGACCAGCGTTATATCAAATCTCAAGAATTTGCCTTTTAAAATTTTAACACCCATGTTCACCGTGGTACTTCAGAATTCTCACGTGACAAAAAACAGTGGTAACAATTCCTGGTTATGATGGTAACGCGCTACCAGTCGCAATGGTAACTTGATGATATAATGGTAGTCAGTAACTCCAAGTTACAAAGTGTTAATAGTACGTCTCCAACGCTCACTGCTCCCACTCACTGCTCCCACTCACTGCTTCCACTCACTGCTCCCACTCACTGCTTCCACTCACTGCTTCCACTCACTGCTCCCACTCACTGCTCCCACTCACTGCTCCCACTCACTGCTCCCATTTACTGCACCACTCACTGCTCCCACTCACTGCTCTCACCCACTGCTCCCACTCACTGCTCCCACTCACTGCTCTCACTCACTGCTCCCACTCACTGCTTCCACTCACTGCTTCCACTCGTACTCACTACTCCTACTCACCGCTCCCACTCACTGCTCCAACTCACTGCTTTCACTCACTACTCCCATTTACTGCTCCCACTCCCAGTCCTCACACGACCAAATTGTGGCTTGTAATCGAAATGCAAGAAAAATTAACCAATTTTCGTCATATAGTAACCATTTCAAACCATCGTAACTGCTTCATTTGTCAATCTCTCGACCAGCTATATCATGTTATATTTAGCGACCCTTAATAATTGCCGACTAACCATTGGACTACGTTCTCGACAGGAGATAGTGCGCTACTACTATCCACTTTATTAGCAACCGATTTGTAAAGCGTATCGTTTGGAGGGGGGGGGGTGTTCTAGTTTGATATTTCTAATTTCTATTTAGATACGGTTGGAAAATAAAGATATGCAATTCCTGTTCAAATGTTATAGGCATGGCCTTTTTTATGTGAGAAATTCTGTGAAAACTAAATTCACGTTTCGGTCAAAGTGAAACAGTGTACAATTTACGGAGAACAGTAAAAGAAGATACTGATATTCTGAGAAGCTCCCCTTTAAGATTTGTTGAAAGTTTAGCCCACGGTTGTATTATGTTTTGTAACATGGGGAGTATCATCATTATTACAGGGCGCATTTTACATCATTTCCGATTCGTTTACAACATCCGTTTAAGCATGATGATATTTGCTACACTTCCATGCGTTTCGTGGTTCGTTCCGTTTATGCCTGCTTTTCGTTTAATGTAGTTGAGTTTGAGAGAAGATATGCTTTCATGAATGTTTTTAGACTCGCGACGATGAAAATTATTGCAACCTCGGAAACTATGTTGCTACCTCAGATCATTCTAAGAATAAATTAGTTGTGAATCTTCAGTGTATTTCAGGATTACATGACCTCCTGCCACGCCCTATCAAGTATCAAGCATGATTCCTCTTTTGACCATCCCTAGAAAACCTGGAACCATTACGTTATTGACTGCGAGTACAGAACACATTTCACGTATTTGTATACAGCTTATATGGAAGATTCTCAATAGTTACAACGAACCACAGCCTCTCAATTAAAAGTTCATTATCTAAGAGAGGAGTTTTCTGGGTATGTGAACTAATGAACATATTGGTGGCACGGAGAATAGAAATAGGCAGGTTGACGCCACCGATTTGCTATTTTAAATCATGATGATGACGTCATTCTTAAACCGCCAATTCTTCGCGGATGACCGTTAATGAGTACATTGGTGGAAGAAAGGCAATGTTCTGAGGGCTTTAAGATTGTTGGAAACGAGAACTAATATAGGCTAAGTTGTGGAATAATCCTGGAAGCTCGTGTATGTACACTTGTAAACAGTAATTACTAGGAAATAACTTGGAAGCTGTAATTGCGACTAAAATAATTACTCAATTAACATACAATTGATATAATGGCGGGATGGCAACACGCGGCGTATAAATTGTACTGGAATACAATTTGGAGTGCGCAGGGTGGCTATATCATGGACATTCAGTCGTCTCAGAGACACCTCAGTATAAGGTGGATTCAGTTTAGTAGTATGCAGGTGCATTTGGTTAGTGGATTGGGTATGTTGGTAATGAAGTATAGGGATCCGGATTTATTATTGGTACACTTTGTTGATGGATAGTAACTTACTTGATGGAAAGTAACTTACGCTATATCATTATTAGGTTTGCGCTGATTTAAGATAAACGATCAACATTATTGCACTTTTATTAAGTTTTAAATCTAGATATAAAGCGTGTCTCAGATTTGTTTCCCAGGCACACTTTCGTGCCTGGCTCTGTAGGGAAGATATAGTTCTCTTTGGCATATAGAGCCAGCCACACGTTTCCCAAACATTGGGAGTTTGAATTTAAAATAACAAATGAAAAATATAAATCATATTTACATAATTATGAGCTATATTGCTTAGATTTTATCTTAAGTTCAGATTTCCTCCTTTTGGAGTCTCCGAACTCAATATGTGAACCAACACTATAACGCCAAATCTCACACGAGCTTCAACATTACCTCACACTTGTCGAACATATACTAAATCGATCCGAAAATGTCACGTGATACGAAAAAAAGTCCTGATTGGCCGAGACAAGGTCACGTGTTAGAGATACAGTTTTCTGATTGGTCAAAAGTCGGCCCGAAATTCATGTTGTTGAGAAGGTGTTATGAAAGTGAACTGTTTTAGAACTATGTAAGTCTGTACTGATATTTGAACGGAGCTTGTTTATGTATGCTTGTTCAGGGCAGTAAGAGATTGTATCATATTTGAAGTGTTACATACTGAACTAGATACTTAAACACATAGTTTAAATTCCATTGTTGTTTTTAAACGTATTTGCGGTCGCGTTTCTGCTTGCTGAAGATCGAATGAAATAAGTAGTAAAAAAGTTGTTTTTCCGTGGATTCATGAACAATTTTGGAACATAAACATTAGTTCCATCTACATGATAAATCTCTGATCTTATCGAAAGCTCATTTTTAACGATCATTCTCTTTTAGAAATTAAAAAATTTAAATGTCTGACAAAAAATGTTGAGATCGAATAAGTTATAATCTGGCAGTCATGCGTTCAGAACAATGATCATTCAACATAAAATCAATCAACGATTCTGCATATTTTACGTTTTAAGCTCTAAAATCACACGAATTTTAAAATTCATTTGAGGAAGATATGCTTGATTCATATTGTTTTTGTACCAATAATTGAATGAAACGTGCCGCTGGTTTCTTGGTTTATGAAGTAGATTTTCTGAAACGACTCTAAATTTCCAATATCATTTCCAATGGATCTGGTAATTGGGGCACAATGAGCAATTACGAAATGCAAAATGTACATTGATCTTCCGCTTCTTTGAAAATTAAGCATACATAATTTAAACGACAAATACCATATAAGTGCATTGGCAAATTTATGTTTGTGAAAAAATTGTCTTCACGAGCTAATCGGAGGACTCATCGCTCTGATTTCCATTCTATTTCTGCTCTTTCAACTTTTTAACTTTTATTTATTATCCCATCCTCCCGTTTTCCGTTTTCTACCAAGTTTTTTTTTGTTTTTTTTTTTTTTTTTTTCTTTCTTAATATTAACGTTCCATTATCTCAATATCGAAGACAGAAAAATGAGCTTCACTTCATACCAAAATTGGTTGACTGCTCACTTAATCTCTTATATTACTTACAATTTAAAAAGCCTGATTCACTTTTATTTTTCCCGAATTTGTGCGTGGCAGGTACAACTTAGTATAATATTCTGACTTAAATTCAGCTTAAATTCCGATAGATGTATGTACCTGTGGTGTTTTGAAGTAATTAGGGACAATCAAGTAATATGTATTCCCCCAATTAAATTCACAGCTGCATAATTTGGTGAATTGAGAGCCCTGACATCACACATATGCGTGATTTGTTGTTTGGTTTGACAGCTTTATGTTTTTGGTGTTATTCTCACACCAACCCTTCCGAAATCGTTTCGTTGGTAGCAACCTTTAAAGCTTTAATTTGGAAAGCCATCTGTACAGACCCTAGAATGTGGCTAGTCAGATATTGCAAAACATTGAATTCAACTCATGTTCCCATGGTTTGACACCCCACACAGGATAAGAATTTGATGATAAAACACCTGATATCATTAAAAGGGACATGTCCGACTGACACAGGTCTCCCCCAGACACCCATGACCCATTGACCCAGCCTTTGACAGTTATTAACAGATGGGGACCCTGCTGATATATTCTTAAAATACCAGAGATCAGGATTGCCATATGATTAGGATATATTAGATCATTGCGAGATTATTTCTAAACATCGTCATTTTCTGAGAGTTGTTGGTCGTATGGTTTGTGTTTTGGTGGTCCAATATGTTAAGTCATAGAAAGATAAGTTATATACACGGCCGTGTTGTTTTCGCGCGTGCTGCATACGTATAACCATCACTGATGGAGTTACGAAACCAGAGATGGAGTTATATAAACACGCGCGAAAGTCTCTCTCTAGAAACTCCATCAGTAGATTTCAAAACTCCATCAGTTATAGTTTTCGAAAGTCCATCTCTAGATTTATATTCGGATTCTGTCACGCTGAGTTACCGAATGTTACAAAACTTAATTAAACATGCTTACACTGTTTATTTACCCTGTTTATTTACCTTTTTTATTCACCCTGTTTATTTACCCTGTTTAGTGTTTATTTACCTTTATTTACCCTGTTTTACCTGACTCGTTAACTCTATTTAGCAAATGTACACATGCACAAAAACGAACACCAAATACCAATCAACACAACACATTGTAATTACTGTGTACATTTGCAAACCGTATATGCTAGACAAGTGTGTCACGTGACGTCTGCTCGTAACACAGGTATAGAATGGAATGTGGCTGCAATACATTTTTGAGAGTAATTGCAATTGCAAATGTCGATGTACACCTTGAGTGGTACCTAGTTCTTTCGTTCTCAATTTTGATATTGTACACTATGTTTGGTCGGTCCTTCAGTGTTCACATTCCGATGTATTGGTCTGTTGCTGATGATTTACACATTACCAATTACGCTGTACTCGCATAATTACCATTCAAATGTGAATGGATTCTTGAGAATGTGAGAATGTGTGAGTCTTTAATATTCACTTCGTGATTGTATCTTTTCGATTTGTTTGTACCATTGATTTTGCAAAAGTTTATGGAAATGAACGTTTTGATGGAACCTACGTTCTTATGCTGATTGCTGCCTCTTCAAAAAAGCTTCAAAATACTTCAGTCAATTCACAAATGTGAAGACTAATATAAATAATTCATAAGGTGTCCTTCTAGGGTCTAAATCTGTCCAAATTAAACTTACTTCGAATCGGCCGTGTAGGTATATACTATATAACCACGCGCCAAGAGAGAGACTTCTGATCTTCACATATAGCACTCACTGGCGTTCGTACTATATGAGCAATTAGACACTCACTGCGTTCGCGCCTAATTGTAATTCACCACGCTGCGCGTGGCGAATTGCAAAAGTCTCTCTCTAGTCGCGTGGTTATATAGTCTAGAGACACTCACGTGTTCAGATTTCGGGCAATCTCTTGTCTCATCATTCTTCTTTTCTTCTTTCTGTTAGATTCCATCCCAACGATTAGCGATCAAACGTGTAAAAATCGAAAATTAAAATCAAAACGTAGTCACAACTAAAACGCAGCTAGGTAAATGAACATCGTACATTCACACACGGAAACACATTACACTCAGAACTGGTGTACCAAATACATGGCAGCTGCACACGCGAACTGTGATTGGTAAGCGAACTGAGCGCTCATTGGTTCGTTAGATATCGTCACGCGATTTGATTGGTTGTTGTGATTAGAGCGCGCGCAATCATCGTAGCGGTTCAAATTTCGTTTGGTTGTGTGTACATTTGGTTTTACGAAAATGTACTCTTTACACCAGATAAGCGTTTTTCCTAGAACTTATTTTGCGAAACCACAGACGTCGGAGTACAAAATTGTTGTTTATCTCTTCTTTGGTGGTTCAGATAAAATAATGATTATCTTTCAAACGTTCAGTTTTCTTGCATCTTACAAAATCAAGTTATTTTCTGAAAATTTTATTGGAAATCGTTGTGGTTTGAGTCTTTTCTCCTATTCAATTTAAAATGTCGTATTTTATTTGCCGTGGAACAGTGATTGATTAGCGTTCATTAAAATCAAGTAAGTAAATAAGTAGATGTTATTTCTAAGTTTGAACTAGAGAACTAGAAGTGAGCCATGCATGAGATGATGTTCAAACGATCCAGATATTCTAATTTTACTATCCTTTGCAGTCCCTTTTGAATTGCAGCCCCTTTTGAACTGTAGCCCTTTCTGAATTGAAGCCCCTTTTTGAATTGGCTTGCTCTTGCAACATTGCCCTTGTCAAAGGCATTTCTGATTTTAACCTTCTAACATGCTAAGGCAACATTCACTCTTTCAGAATTTTTTTTGCATAATATAACTGTCTGTATTGGACAAATATCTAAATATGCATGAACCTGTGCTTTTCTTAACGAATTCTGTATAGATAGAAAATATACCTTGCATTGGATAAACCGTTTTTGCTTAAAGAATGCAATTATCGACTTTTTACGTTGAAGCACTATCGTACGAGCTATAATTTGAATTTAATGCTTTTAAGAGACAGGTAGTTGCCATGGTAATTGTTTGATAATTGTCTGAAACAATTCAAGCAAACTTATATGCGACTTATTTCACCGCAACAGTCCACTTTTGATCCCCTTTCGCGTAATTTCACCACGAACTTCACTCAAAAATCAGGCGTATTCCACCTCCCTAATGCCCCATCAATTAGTTAATTGACTCTCATTACTGACACTTAGAAAACACCTTGACGTGCTTGCATCACGCATTTGACATAGTGATATGTATGTCTGACACACATATCAGGGGCTGAGCCGTTGGTTTGAGCCCGAAAAGCGGACGTTTTGATGTACTCAATTTGCCATTCTAAAGCATGATAACGGCGTCATCTTCAACCGCCAATAAAACGTTGCCATTATATTCCAATTAAATCCTTGAGCTCTGAACAACATGAGAAGCGAATATGTACAAATCTCAAGTTTGGTTGATATCAACCTTGCCAATATATATAAAATAAGTGTTTGGGAATCAATAACAGACTCATTTATCATTTCGCAGTTTGTTTGTCTGGGTAACCTATTATCTTATTATAACGCCTGCTTCAACCAGAAGAGAAGCCGACATGCAGGCTGGTTTTCTTTTTTTTCTTCTGCCAAATAAACAAATATATATGCCAATACAATTCCTCCCTAACCCTTATTTTTCTTTGTTTACCCACCCACTTTCTCTGTGCTCTTAAAAGATGGGTAATCTCTTTTCTTCTTGATTTGTTGGATGGATAATGGATTTTATAAACTTTAAAAACACGAACTATTTCTATTGACTCGTTCACTTCTATCCACTTAGAAGCCTTGTTCCGCTTGTGAGTTCCAGTCTCTCATTTTTTCAACCTAGAACCAATTACATGTTCGATGTAATAGTAGGTTGATAAATATGTGCCTATTTGTACAAAGAAATTCCTATTTAGCTATTTGTGTGCAATGATAAAACGCAATTGGCTAGATTGTTTTAGCTGCAATTCACTCAATCTGCATTGGTTTTCCAACATTGAGAAAAATGGAAAAGTTTCAGTCGAGAAATGCTTTTCTTTCTGAAATGGCTCCAGCTATTTTATCTGAAGTTGCACGAATTATTGGAAAGACTTTCTATGTTTTCATCGCTATGAGCCGTGAGGCTGTGGTATGCGACAAATCTTAGCTGTTTTTCTTCTCAACCTAAATTGAATTTGTTAAAAAATTCTTCTTAAATTTACTCTTGTACTTTCAAACCATACATCTGTTAAATTATTCTGCATCATTCCGGTAATGTCTGTGGACCATTGATTGATCCATTCTTTCATGGAGTGAGGAATAAAAAAGAGTGTCCAGTGTGGGGTAGAGACTCAGGAGTAAAAAAGAGTGTCCTGTGTGGTAGAGACTCAGGAGTAAGAAAGAATGTCCAGTGTGTGGTGAGACTCGGGAGTAAGAAAGAGTGTCCAGTGTGTTGTAGAGACTCAGGAGTGTCCAGTGGGTGAAAAAGAGTGTCCAGTGTGTGCTAAAGAGGGAGTTAGAAAGAGTGAGTGCTAGCGAGGAATAAGAAAGAAAGTTTCTCGGAAGAAGAAGAGGAACAAGGAGAGAACAAGGGCGGTATGGAGGAAAAGAAGAGCGGAGAGTTGAGAAGAGGGAAAGGGAGGGGAAGGAACAAAGATGAGGGAAAAGAGAGATGCATGGAGAGGAGAGTGACAATGTTATTGCTATAATATGCCGTTCTTCTCTTCTTACTAGCCGTTCTCCTCCGTTACGGGCCGCTCCTAACACAACTATATGCAATGCTTATCACTAAGGTTATAAATATATGCATTTGTTTATCGTATTTTTATAGTATACTGGTATTGTTTACTAAGACTAGTATTATTACTCATCTACTAACACAATATATGTTTACTAAAATATTAGCCAGGGTAATGCATTAAATTCTTGAATTTAATGCTTCACAACGCAGTGAGTTTTCACAGTGAGAGAGTTATTCTCACCTATTGTCAATAAAGAGGGCCAGGCCGAATGACGTTCCTCCAGTTTATAAATATTGGTAGCTAACGTCTCGCTCGAATATTAATGGCAGTTCGATGTCTTAGAATTGAATACTAAATGTCAAGATAATGACGTCATTTTCAGGTGAATAATCATCATGGGTGATAAACGTGGTCATGGTTAACTGTTGCTTGGTGCTAAAGCTGAGTTTAGAGTTTGTTTTATTTCAGTATTTACTCTCTTTGTTTCATAACATTATTTAACTTGCAGTGGTGTAGAAGGTCGATTAACATAAATAATTTATTCTCAATTAAATATAATTGATTTCAATTTGTTTGCTTAGTTTGCAGGGCAGAAATAATACTATTACGATGGTATCTTTAAATAATGAGTTAATAAACTAAACAAGTTAATAAATAAGTTAATAAGTTAAATAATGAGTTAATAAACTCTATACTGAATTAATTGCCCTCGCCATGGTAACAAAACTGAGGGTTTAATTCCCACATTACGTATCGTAAACGTCACTTTATTATTAATAACCGTAATGAGAAGACACAGGAACCACTTAGCATATGTTTCTGGTTGTAAAACATTTTAAAGAGTTGGAACTCATGAGAAATCGACACTTCAACGTCCCCAAT
The DNA here is from genome assembly GCA_011033025.1 of Beroe forskalii. Classification (NCBI taxonomy): domain Eukaryota; kingdom Metazoa; phylum Ctenophora; class Nuda; order Beroida; family Beroidae; genus Beroe; species Beroe forskalii. The sequence goes on along the minus strand of WFMF01000068.1, from coordinate 296,910 downwards.
TCATCATTTTAAACTATGATAATTACGTCACAACAGGGTGTATGTTGTTTTGTGCAAGACTTTATGATTTTATATTCTCCTTTTCGTAAATCATTCCCAGTCACCCTCCCTTTCGTATTTTAAAGTTTTGACATGCCTTCCTTCCGCCGCTGACATATTGCAATTTTCGTATGACTATTGAGATTTAAGCAGGCTTATCGGCTTCTATTGTGATATAAGTACTTTCCATTGTATCGGTAAATCCCACGATTAAAATGATTTAATAAATTGCGCACCCTGCTTTCGATGAATGACCCGGGTCCTTTTAAAGTGATAATATATGCCACAATGATACAGTTACAAACCATTACCAACTTTTAATAGAGTTAATTGAGGGTGAAGCTGTGACAAGCTGTCAACTCAATAGCCGTGAGTAGGAATAGACGGTTTGGTGTCACTAATTTACCACTTTTAACGTGATATATTGACCTTATTTGAAACCGCATATTATTTGATTGTGACCAATGTTGTACCAGCCTCCATTTGCCCTTCAGGGTCCACTATTTAGAGGAACACCCCCTGCAAAAACGTGGAATCGTCTTGATTTGCGGAGTTGTGGTGAAGTTTACTTAGGTTTATCTTGGTATCCTGAAGTTTTCAGCAAATTTGCCTCTCAAGCACTTTTCGTGTCAAGAGTGATGTTACAGATTTACTGTTCTTAAAAGTTCATAACTGATCTTTGACACCGCTTTAATCTTGTCCACGTCACCCTGACATCACTTCAATTTAACACCACTTTACCCTGAAACCACTTCACCCTGACACCACTTATTGCTGACACCAGTCATCACTTCTTCCTGAAATTACTTCACCCTGACACCACCTCACTGTGACACCACTGTACCCTGACACCACTTCATTTTGACACCTTTTCATCCTGACATCATTTCATCCTGACACCACTTCACTCTGACACCACTTCACTCTGACCCCACCTCACCCTGACACCCACTTTACACCCTTTAACTGACACCACTTCATTTTAACACCAATTTACCCTGACACCATTTTACCCTGACACCACTTTACCCTGACACCACTTCATCCTGACACCACTTCACCCTGAAACCACTTCACCCTGACACCACTTTATCCTGACACCACTTCACCCTGACACCACTTCATCCTGACACCACTTCATCCTGACACCACTTCACCCTGACACCACTTCACCCTGACACCACTTTATCCTGACACCACTTCACCCTGACACCACTTTATCCTGACACCACCTCACCCTGACACTACTTCATCCTGACACCACTTTATCCTGACAGCACTTCACCCTGACACTGCTCCATTTAAACACCACTTTGTGCTGACACCACTTCATCCTGACACCACTTCACCCTGACACCACTACATCATGACATAACTTCATCCTGAAACCACTTCATCTTGACACTTCTTCACCCTGACACCACTTCACCCTGACACCACTCCATCCTGACACCACTTCGCCCTAAAAAGTGCACCAGTCAACACATTTCCCTGACACCATTCCCCGACCTCACTCCAATCTCTGGGATTGCTCGCAGTCAAATTAGAGCCAATGACTCCCTCACAAGGGCATGATTGTCTGTATGAAGTGTATTATATAATGCTATAATAGCTCACATCCCTTTATCTAGCAAAAATATATTCTTAATTGACACGACTCTCACAATCAAAATACAGTCTTAATTGACACGACCCTTATAATACGTCCCGTATTATAATAAACAACTTGTGCTTTATTCATAAAAATTAAAATACTTGTGCTCCTTCTTCCCTCAACCTGCTGTTTACTTCTCTTATTCAAACCTTAATTTTCTCTTTTTTTCTTAACTTTTCTCTTTTTTCTTGACTTTTCTCTCTTTTTTCTGCATGGAACTAGAATTACGGGGATGTTTATTCGGGGATTTAGTTAAGGGATGATCATTGTGGTTGGCGAAATTTTGGAAGTGCGGAAATATGGAGATATTTTTCGAAACATCTCCAAATTTATCTAATTTTGCACCAGGTAAATATATAAATGCCCCTCGTTAGGTGAAACTGGATTGAGAAAATTAGAATATCTTCGGTAATTGCTCTTCTTCCGGCACTCAATTATCTGTTTGGCGTCACAAAAATTTACCAACCCTTTCCTTAAATATCTGAATTTCTACAAAGTAAGGAATCTAACTTAAAGTAATCTTCCAGCTCATTTCCACCCCTAATCTACTTTTAGTACTTTCTCTCAGGAAGGCGCCCAATTAACCGTTAATCAGTCCAGTGAACCGTTAATCAGTGCCCACTTCATCCCACAATCCCATTCTTTATATAGATTGTCTATATTGGTTAATGTAATTTTACTAAGGACCCGGAGAGTGCTCTAACTTGAGGTAGTACGGTATGCAAGGCATTCACTGAATTTTAGGTAGACTGCTCAAGTCGGAGGGTTCAGAGTTTTACGGGAGCTTCCAGACAGTTTTTACCCCTCCCAAACGTCAAATAGTTCTAAAGATAATTGTTATGTTGTCCGTTTTGTGTATCCCACAAAGCATCTACCCAACTTAGTCACGGTTGATGCACAGGTATTATTCTGACGAAATACAACCCTTTACCCAGTCACTATGCTTCCCCGGCGATGGTCAATTTGACCTATTTTCTCCTTTGAAAAGATCTAAATACCTTCTTTGTTTCATCGTTTATGTGATGCCCCGTGGCTCGCATTATATATGCACCGCACACACAAGAGCTGGTTTTCAGTGACGTCATCGTTATGACTCAAGATGGGCAATTGGTGACGTCACATCGCCATTTCTCAGCCCGATTTCGATCGTACACAAGTACACGCACACACTCGATTGGAAAGCTTCCCCTAGAAAATGTAGGAGAAAGAGGTAGGTAGGAAAGCAGAGAGCTTGACCTCTCCCCCATCGATAGTACAAAGCGTTCTTTTCGATATTTGTCGTACCATTTCCACGCCCCTTTTTTCGTGGTTTTTGTGGAGATTGTGCTTTTGTATAGCTTACGATCCATGATAAGAACATAAGATTGGGATTAGCTGAGCTTTTTAAGATTGCCCGTGTACTTTTTTTATGTTGATAAAATTCTTGAAAATGTAGATAAGCTTCCTAAGAAAATTCTAGAATGTATTAGATAATTGAATAATGAACAGGGTCTACTCTCACCTCTGGATTATGAACATGCAACTGGTCACTGAGTCAAGAAGCATATTGATTATCCGTAATACAATAAATTGCCAAATTCTCGAATTGTATAACTTTAAATTACTGTCGGCATTTCTTTGCGACAAATTACCCTCACTCAGACTCCTTACCACTATATTTCTCCCTGAACATATCCTCGTGGTTACCTTTAACTCGGGGTATTATGGATTGGTGGATATTCTGATATTGCGCCGATTTTCGATAGCCTATCACGTGATTTCCTTCGTATGCGACATCAAATATGGAGCAATCAGATGGTTGTATTATATCTGACGTTGGCTATGTTAGATCCAGTGACCACTCTTTCGCCTCAATGGCTTTACTCTTCGCCCTCGAATTTTTTGATCTTTACCCTTTTAGTTGTTAAAGAAGTTGTTGATAAGGATAAGAAATGGAAAATTAATGTGAAAGTGCCCCTCCGTCTGTCTGAAAGAGATGTCCATTGAGAAACTTTTTTAACTGCGATTTTGATAAACTCGATTTTGATAAAATTGTGTTCTCGTAATGTTGTGTTCAAATAAAAACCCGCACTTAGAAAGTGCACCAATTACGTGATGCAGTTCTTAAGTGTGCTCACCGCTCAGTTTAATACAACCGTATGAGCGGTACCTAAGTGTGTCTTTGTGGATGTGTCGGGAGTTCTGTTCGTAAGTATCTGTTTGTATATCTGTTATCATTAACTGTTTGTATGATGTAAGTACCTACTTACCTGTGTTTTTTTGCCGAAGTACCTACGCCGGTGTTGTATGTTTTGCATGTGGTTGTATCTTTGTTGAGTTTTATATTATATTTAAATGTCTTTGTGTAAATGTGTCATACAGTGTTGCCTCACATAGTTGACTGATTACAGTCATTACCCTCCCCCCAGCTCCAGTAGTGGTATTGTTCAATGATTACCTACATTACCTAGGAAATGACTGATCAGCCACACACATACGCTTTCTGTTGCCCGTTATATTATATAAGCCCTTATTTATCGCGAGAAGCTCCAGGCTCGATATAATGATGTCAAAGAGTACCTACTTCATTAAAACTTGAATAATCATTAATGGGTTTTCTTTTGACCGGAGTCGTTCTTTAAGATCCAAATGTGCCCATACTGGTTCTCCAGAACATTTCTATTTAAAAATGTGATCCATTCTACGAATACAACATCCAATCCCCTTTACAAACTTCTAAACTAAGATCCTCTTGGGAACCATGTTCTATATCTCGTTGAGCACCGGTCATTTGCCTCAACCCGTGTTCAGATATAGTCGTAGAATGCATCTGCAGGGATACAACACTGAACACTACCCGGCGGTGGGGCAGTATTGATGCTCTGATGTGGTATTTGATCTACAGAGTGTGATATATGAATTCTCTGGTATACCAGACATGTAATCTAGATTTAATTCCATCCAAAGCTATATTATAATCTCGCCCTGTTATTTTCGTCAAATGATAGCTAATATATATCATTTTGTCAATCTCTATTCAACTATTTCTCTTCACCTCTGAGCATGATGGAAATTTAAGACGGTGTAATCTCTAAACTTTGCATAACAAGAATAATTTTGATGATAATGATATGTCGTTCTGAAATCATGATTCATCGCCCACCCACTCTCGCTCAAATGATTTCCCTTCATCTCCCATCTCGGCTGTTCATGTATTTCCCTTCGCCTTTGTGGTCTGTTCATTTGGGATTTTGCCCTTTTTGTTCTAAGTAATTTCTTTATTTCCCCTTTTCCTCCATTAACTTATTAAATGTCTAGTCACTAGCATTGCACGGAACATTTTATTTTATCTCTCGGATTATTTTATCTTTCTATCCCACACGTTTAATCTCCCTATCTCACTTATTCCAACTCAGTACCTACCTCCTTTTTCTTCAGTATAGTATCTCTCACTTTTTACTCCAGTATCTCTCACTTTTTACTTCAGTATTTCTCACTTTTTACTTCAGTATCTCTCACTTTTTATCTCCGTCTGTCAGAGTCTGCGGCCCGCCGGCCGCCATTTCCTAACTATGTATACGCCTCATGGACTTTTGTTTTAGTGTATTTCTCGGGATTTGTGAGATCCCGTGTGTGTTTTACGCTCTGTCGCTCTATTTCAGTCCAAGTATGCATTCTCTTTACAACAATCAAATTTGAGACCTGGGAAGTCGTGGTAGACGGGATTGATTGCAGAAAGAACCGCATCGTATCCATTTGTACCTGTATCACTGAGTCAGGAGAATAAATTAAGAAATCGAGATCATTATTCTCTTTCACTAATTCTGGTTTATATGAAATGTCTTTCATAGTTTTATTTTTTTCCTAATTTTTAATTTTTAACCGACTACGCGATGCACAATTCGTGATAGAAATCGTGCCTAGTGGTGAATTTGAGTATACTGGTATATTGTACGTTTTTAATCCAAATATATTGACAGATCCTCATCCCTCATCTATTTTCCGTGTATACATGAGAATTTGAATATTTTAGGCGCGGTCGTCGGCACCGTATTCATCTACTTAAATAATACTTGCGTAGTAATTTGATCGTTTTTCTTGTGCCTATTTTTTGGACATGGTTTTTCGTGATTTCTTATTTTCTGATTCTGTGTGTCGTTACTGAAATTCAATGAGATTTAATTAAAAATCAAAATCATAATGTTTATGGCTCTTTCATGTTAACACGATGTCGCTTTAAGCAATCATAGAACCATGGTTAGGGGCTTGAACATGTTATATTGAAAATGGTATCAGTTAGTTGCACAACTTCCCTAATTTATTAAATTTTGCCTCCAATCTTCATCCTCCTTAGAATCTGGCGACACGATTTGAATCTGCCCCCTGTTTATGAAAACATCAATTCAACACATAACCTCTTGATAATGACGTCACACCCAACCACCTACTAAATAGTAAATACTCCATATATACGATGATATTTTACGATGATCAACTACCTACTCACCACCTAACCAGTCTCCTAGACACACACCGTAGGAGACATATAATAGCTATTAATTCACTAAACCATTACATGGTTATTGCATTATACTTTACAATACCTTCCTCCACCGTTTTGTAACTGGCAGTATAAAAACTCGTCTGTTTTTTTAGTATTTTGAAACGTGCCAAGTACCACGCGACTATTAGTAAAGACGAGATTAGTTTAATCTTAATGGCAATTTTCATTGGTTTCGACAGAAAGTATAAACACAGTTTTCGTAGTAAATAATACGACGGTTACCGAGTAAGTCACCATGGTTACCATCACATGATTTGTATTAGTCATGTGACTGTCGTTAGCTAATTTGTAATAGGGATGATTTGATATAACACTATTTTGAAACGGGTGCGACCGTCGCAGTTTTTTTAACGATATATTTGTTCTATTTTTCTGTCTCAACATTTATAATGACTTAACAATTCGTATATTTTCATATTATCATGACTCAGGTATTCTTCCAACACCAGTTTAAGCCGGTTTTGGTTACATCTGCTATATTTTAACATCGAATATAATATTTCCCAATGCCTTTGAATAAATGCCCCAATTTCCAGTGCCTTTAACGATCCCCTCTTCAGTGGATGGGGTTACCAGGTTTAACAATAAACTCACTGGTTCAGGTGGTAAAACTATTCTCCGTGATATGGTATTTACAAAAATTTAAAGTTACTATATCGAAGTTAAAATCATCGCGACAATATGATAATTTGATAACTCCGAGACAAAATCCACTACTGGTGGTGTTGCAGTATAATATTCTACGTTTGATTCTCCGTATTATTTTGTTGTTTCCTTCGTAATATTTTGTTGTTTCCTTCGTAATATTTTGTCGTAATATTTTAATATTTTGTTGTTTGTGGATGTCCGTGCTGAACGACATGTTAAACAAGCAACTGAAGCTGAGAGGTTCTGTTCAGTCCGAGCAGCTATTGTGTCTAACGTTGGTATATACAAAGTTTGTTTCTCAACACAACCCCAGATTCACCAGTTCATCCTTTTCTGTTCATTTCTCAGTCAAAAACTTTCCAAATATTATTGGTGTTATGTTATCTACACACATTAATTTCATCCACGTGCCCTGAAATACGTATCCATGGTAACGTGAGAAATATATATTAAAATTTCCTTGTTACCATGGTAATATATAGGTTGAACCACCCCAAGCACTGGAATCTCATTGCAGGCCTTATATATTTGTAAGCATTGCTTCGCCAACCAAGTCCGATCATTAAGTCATTAGGTAAGATCTATAACGTAGGTTAAAACACCAGCTTAATACGTCACATATTCTCTCCCTCTCTTAAACCGATACAATGTTTCAATATATATCTCTGCTGGCCGTTAACCTACATCAATATATAATATACGGTAACTAGACTGATGGAGAGTGATGATGCACTATCTCGTTTTTCATTCAAGACACAGAATTTCCGGGCTATTTTCCGAGCTAAAAATCGGTTGTGCGGGCGCCACTTTGTGCAAAAAGTGCGGAAGAAGGCAAATTTACACAGGTCCTTCGGTCATTTATCGTTTTTAGTGCACCACTTTTTTCAATTAGACAAATATTATATATTATACAGCCACAGTTTAAAATATATAATACAGTTCGTTATGGACGCTATTTATCTATTTACTGATCGTGAAATATATTGCAACGTGGTAAGTTTGTCAGGAACATATATATATTTCCCGGTAGTTGAAGCTGTTGCGATAGATAGATTGGGGAGGGAGGGAGTGCCAATTAAAATATGTTACGTATTTACAATCTAACAGTCATCATTCTATCATTTATATTTTATATCAGTCAATATATTCCATCATTTCCGTGTTATATAACACGGTGATGAGCCGTTTTCACCTTGTTTGGTGCCTGGGGTATATATATTTTATTTTGAGTCTCAAAGTCTCCTTGAAGAAAGGAACAGGTATATGAAATTACGAAATTACTAGACTAATAATCAACCTGCTCTAGGTGTAAATTTAATCAATTATAGGCTCCATTAACATTTTCATTCTGTATCCGTAATAGAACTTAACTTAAATTTGTGTACGTAGACAAATTTTGATTAATAATGTTTAACACATTAATCAAAATTTCCGCTTTGATCGCGGTATTTGTTGATCGGAATTCAGCGCGTAAAATTGATTATCATTCTGCTCCGTAGATCTCATTATTCTTATACCCGAATTCCCCAGTTTAATTTAGCGACCACTTTTACTTTAGTATTTTTAATATATAAGACCTAGACGAATATATGAATCAGAACTTTTTCATTTCTGTTGACTGCTGAAATTTAATTTATTATTTCGAGGTAGGTTTGTCAAATATTTGCCTCAGGGACCTAATAAATTCAAATTACTCTTTGAAATATAAAATTTGAATTTTTTCGTGCAACAACTCGGCCGTCTGAAAACGCTTCGTCCATTTAAACTTTGATCATCGAACTTGTATCTTCCGTGCTAACTGCAATGTGTCCAATTTTATGTTTTGTTTCGTTATTTTTGTCATAGTTACCTCTTACAATTCCTAAGGTTTCATTTTTACTGGAATTAACACGGTATAGACTATAGTAGGTAGGTCGTGGAACTTGCAAGTGTAGAGATTGGTTTAATTTAGTGTATGAAAAGCCAGCTACATGATGATTCAGTGATAGGACTGTACTGAGTTAGACTAGGTGGTAGGTATATCCTCAAAAATGCGTTACAAATTCAATCCCGCCAACATTTGAAGTGGCGAGAAAATTCAAAAACATTGATTTGAAATGTTAGCTTTCATGGAGTCCTTGTACTCGTCTTCAGTGATTAGAATGCTCCTTCACATGTACTTTCATGTATTTTATTTAGTGTATACTCTACTCTCCATATCATATCAGTTTTATGTTAACTGCCCTCAAATGAAAAGCATTCGACGCGGACAATTAACTTTTTAAACCTACTTTACGTTGGTTGTTCTATTTTAAGATATATTTGTATTGTGTCGCTGGTACTAAAAATATAAGGGAGAATTTTATCGTTATATTTAGTAATATTTTTGAGTTGAATGAATTATATATTTCGGTTTTACCCGAACTAATTCGGCGCAATAAGTATTGGTCGACTACTTCGTGCAATTGAATTTTTAGAACTTTCCTGGTGGGGCAGAACTTAAAGTTTCAAGTCGATAGGTGCTTCCGATACTGCCCTAAGTTCAAAGTTTTGATGACGTCATGGTGTCAGCACTCGAAATCACCAGCACTTTCAAATGACTTCCAATGATTTAAATCTGATATTGCGTTTCTTAAACTTAGAAGTTAGAAATGAAGCTACCAAGGCTTCTAATTTCTTTTAGAAGTTTAGACTGAGGAAGATTACAGTTCTCAAATATTTCCAATGAGTACCTCGATTCCTGAAAGATTGCCTTATTATTTAAATCGTGAATTGTCTGCGCCACTAAGTTCCGAGTCTGGACCTACTCCGATCTTTCCCATGATCTACAATTAGGTTTTCAGTTGAGACTGACGTTATTTTCATAACTCAGAACACTGAATTTACTGTCTGTTCAGTGGGTGCCATATGAAACTGTCTGATTGGGTTGTTGAGTGAAAAGGCTGCTAATCGTCTGGGGGTCTTCCATGAACGCATTTTGACACACTTACGAACACTGTCACGTGACATTTACGAATACTCTACAATAATTTTGTCCATGAAACTCGGACCCTTCTTCTTAAGTGAAGCGATTTGCGATTACTCTTGGACATTTACGAGTACTCCCTAAAACCCTTCTTAAGTGTGCGTGATTCACTGCGTGAGGTGCGTGACCCTTATAAGAGTGTGCGTAAGTCAAAGACTACTCCTAAGTCAGTTCGTAAATTGTGCCAAGTTACGAAAAAATCCTACGACCACTCTGGAGGGGTCTTACGAATACTCTTGACCCATTTCTCCTTAATAAGTTGATGATAGAGTTGGACTTTGGCACGGTATTTCATGACACATTTTGAGTTTAGAGGCATAGAGCATTCCGGCTCCCGAGTCCGACCTCCAAATTTATCACATCATCCACATTAAACAATTTCATTCATAGCGAAATGATTTGAAAATGATGATAAAACGTTAAATGACAGCCTCCTGCGTTACTTGAAACGATGATTGTATACAAATTGACATGCCCTCGATATGCTTGTATCTATCAAGTCACAATGATTGCCTTTCATTTTTATTCTATTATTGAGGGTAGGTCAGTCATGATGCTCGAGATGGAAAAAGTACAAAAAATTTGTTTGCCATCTGTAAACGATCACGAGTAATATGGATCAGTTGTCAAGTGCTTATGTGAACTACTGGACTATCAAGACAGCGATCATTATTGAACTTGAATGTGTAGTTCATACATCTACGGCCAAATACTGCAAAGGTTCAGGTCTCAGGAGCATGAATTTTTCAACGCTGCGATTGAAAATGAATAAAAGAATCGAGGTACGTTCACAGTTCACTGAAACTGTACAATGTACATCATTGCTCAAGCAAAAACTGTTATAGGTACGTATAACATCACATTTAGATCAAATGGGAAGGTAAACGGGCTATAAAGACAATCGAAGCAATATCATGCCTAATCACGTTTCATGTTATCAAATCGGAAATAGCCAATATCATGGACAACTCAAAATGTACCTACCTATAACAGAACCGAACGTTCCCAAAATTAAGATGTATTTTACTTTTAGAATACATCACGGTAGACACCATTGTGCAAATTCAGCTAAATTTAGACGGTGAACGCAGAAATTGAACAATTATTGTTAAATAAAGAATTGACAGCTGAATGGAACATTCAAAATTTAAAAGCATAAAAGCACAAACATGATGAAGACGGTCGACTGTAGAACCAGAAAACGCTGAACAGTGAACGAAACAGCAAACTAGAAGGCAACACTACAAATAGGTACATGAAATAGCCATACTAAAAACATGTAACACTCATACCACAACAACTTTCCATATAAGGAATAATGAGTGTACTCTCCCGCTCTCAAATGCAGAAACTGCGTAAGTGCGTGAGAAATACTCAAACCCTATTGGTTGGTGTTCATTACACGTGACTATTTGAGAGAGTATTCGTAAATCAGAGAGTATTCGTAAATCAATGTTCGTGGACAGTGCGCGTGATATTTTCGGATCGCCCAAACACGGTTGAATGTTTCATGTACACTCTTGGAGAGTATTCGTAAAATTGGTACCTTATTCGTAAGCGCTACGAGTACTCTTAGACGATTGTTTCATGGAAGACCCCCTGGGAAACATAGGAGGTTGCGAATAATAAGGAATACCAATTACCAGGACCTAACCACAGACACCATTGACCGAAATGTAGACCACTTCATCAGAAGACAAAATCTTCTAAGGCAGTTACTAGATTAATTAGTTAATTATCTTTTACAAAATTCACGGTTTTGGAACTTTGGAATTCGACATACCATTCTAAATTACAGTCATTAATTGTTATGCGAGTCATCGCTTTCACTTGTTATGTGTTTCGTCTCTTGCACCTGACATTTTAATTTTCAATTTAATAACACAATCATAGATTCAATCTGAAGTTCATTAAGCAAAACTTAGACCCCATTTCACAAATAATAGCCTACGGGCATCCCCATTACTATCAGAGGGCCATGCTGACTCCTGAATATAATATCAACTACTCAATTAGATGAATAATGAGTCTCATCCTGTGCTAATATTTCTCATTTGGTGGTTGATGAAGAAGTTGACGGACTCAATTTCACCTCAATTACTGCCAAATCCTTCATCCATTTGGGGACGTGATAATTTAAACACTTCTATGCTCGTACGACACCTTTATTTTCTCACAGTAACATCTTCTGTTAGTTAGTTGTGTTGCTGATGCGATGCTCCCCCGTGATAAGTACATGAAATTCTCAATTTTTATGCTTTTATGCAAATATTTTGCTCATTTGTCCTCATTTTGTAAGATTTAAATCAATTAAGATGTGTTTCCTCTGTTCTTCCATTCCCCTGTTCTCTATGGTCCTTCCCGGTTCCCCTCAACAGTTTCGTCTTCTCTCCCTGTCCAATTTCGTCTCATCTTCCATCATTTCCTCTCCCATCGCACCCTTCTCTTTACAATCTTTTCCCTGCTTCTCTCTCCTCCTGTTCTTTCTCCACCCGTCTCGATCTTCTCATTTCCCTCTTACCATGACCAACTGCTCCTCCTTATGACTTATAAATCTCCTGTCTTGCTCTCATTTCTCACTCATTTCTCGCTTTTCCCTCGATCAAAAGTCAGAATTCGCCGTATTTTGACATCATTCCTGACATCTATTGTACACTAATTATTGGCTTCACGCCACTAGTATGCGATATGAGAGTGACATGGCTATCATGGCTTAGCAAGGCGTTTCAGTGATCAAATAGTGTCTACATTTATCACACGGTTCTCAGAATCTCAGATCGCTCGGGCAAAGAGCTCGGTTATTGGTCTGGGAGTGTTTTTAAGGGCACCTCTGCATATCGTTTAAATCCCGCGTCTGGTACGGTATCTATTATACTTCAGACTTTCAGGCGGACCTTCTGTTTGATAAAAGGGTCCTCCTGAAAAATAGGCGATTGGGGGAATCAATCAAACATGTTATAGCCATCGTAATGACGTCACGAACTTAAGTCTATTATCCGTGTACGGTGTCTTTACATTTATATCTTGTCTGAGTATCTGAGAATTGTTAATGCAAGGAATTCGTAGGTTATTGTCTGTAGCCGATGATTTTTTACGGTTTATATTTTTCCAGAAATCCGATCATACGTATCGTATCCAGAATATAATCCGTTTTTATCAGCATAAATTCATTATGTTTTTGTGATGGGTTTCCGTTCTGTACGGCGTAAAGGTGTTCGGCACTCAATACGTATTTTTCGCAGAAACTGTCTCTTCAATTTTGAAATTTGTCTTAAATTTCAAATCAGCCGTATTTTCACGTATTTTTCGCGTATTAATTAACAAGCTGAATCGAAATTTTTCTGTCATATTAAGACACGTACCTATTTGTAGAAAAATTTGCATATTTTCCTCAGAAACGTCTCGTGGTAGGAAGTGAGGCGGGTACATAAGTCCGTCTGACAAGGGATATATTTACTAAATATCTACTAATGTTTTCCTTAGTCTTGTCCTTAGTCAGACTCATTAACTTAACGAGGAGGAAGTAAGAACTATGTATCCAATCATGATACAATCACGAGGCTGCCTTCACGAGATCTCCGCTTAAATTGGACGATTAATTGACACGTCCTGAGGGATGAGGATGTGCACCTGAGGATTTTACACCTGAGGATTTGACTCGCTGAGGATTTGACACGCCGAGGATTTGACTCGCTGAGGATTTGACACCTGATGATTTGACACGCTGAGGATTTTACAGTTGACAACTGACGATTTGAAACGCTGGAGAGCTCTTCTTCTGTTTGGCATTTGTCCGGACAGCTCAATACCAAACATTCCGGCCACATTGATAACTCGCTACATTCCTCGAACCAGCTCTTAGTTAATGTGGTATGTAGATGAAAATACTGCGGAGGAATATATTGGTAACAGTCAAGACGCCCTTATAGACCGACACGGAGGTTAGACCGATACAGTACTTGCAATTTATACCGCGCCACACCGATACAGTTTACGATATTATGTAAAACCGAAATACTTTTACCACAAGTCTGGACAAAAATATAGAATATATCATGCGTACGTCTAGATTATATACCCGTGTTAGTTTCCCCACGGCACTCCGTGGATTACCCAATCACGGCGCAGTATTTACGAATCAGGCCCTCTGATTGGTTCAACTTCAACGCGCTATGGGTAACCCAGCACTAAATGATATGTACATTTATGTTGCGTGTTCTATTTAATATTCGTAAAAGTTGGGAACAATTGAGGACATTTAAGCATTTAGCCTCCCAAGCGCAGATTTACTGAATTGTGCACGTCTAGATTTTGACAAGCGAACTGAGTTTATTGGACGGGTATAAGCTATGTTTTGACAGGTCAGCTGTTTTGGACAGCAAAACCATCTACTTAACCGCTTTATATGCTGAACGACCGCGTCTCAGTTTAATTGGTACCTTAGCTACATGCAGTTTCTCAATTCTACCTACGGCACATTTTTCTTATGTCTTTGGTGGATCCATTTTTCATCATTTCTTCAATATACCAAATGCTCAGTCCTCAGATGTGCGTTGAATACCTATTGAATATATTGAATAACTATAACCAGGTAATTCAGTGACAGACTCCCAAAAACCATGACTTAACATGGTAAATTTGACAGAATAATTGACTGTAAATACGAGGAATTTTCCATAATCTAATTTAATTATTTTTCATATCATTGGTATTTATGCGTAGCATATAAATAAATATGCGGTTCGACGTTTTCTTTTCGCCGCTCTAAACTCAGATTATGAGGGCAAATTCATCCGCCTATTTTCTTTTGCGACTTATGAAAATTGAAAGGTGTATATCACTACTTGACTACAGTTTATTTGCCTAGCTGCGTATTGACTCAAATCTATCAAAACCGGTTGAAGATCTATAAATCAAATTTACAAAAAATTTGACAGTACACCTACACACATTTTAGGATGTAGGTGCTTAGGAATAATACATTTGATTCAAATGTTTCATCAATTTATATTCCTTGCGTGTAGTTCATTGATGCACATCGCGATAGATAAGCGAAATTGTTTCTCGTTACACAAGAATTCATATCAGACCTTATGTTACATGAGTTACATTCCAAATTCAACGTTTTGATGACGTCATTTCCATGGATTATCGTGTCCTATTGATGACTTTGAACCGCCTAATTTTCCCCACAAATCAAAACGCAAATGTTTTACATATTATAATTCCCCGGCTCAAAAGTCTCACATTTATAATATTCTTCTTGACAGTTGTTTTTATTGGATGCTCTTTCCTACATCATGTCACTTGTTTGCTGCTTTAAAGAGTTCGAGACATCTACTGGTCTAGCATATTTTATATAAGTAGGCATATATTTTTGTAATCTGTATGTGTCCAAAACTCCACAAGCTGCCCAATGTCCAAGCTGGCGTTCATGAAATATAGGTTTAACAAACTTACGGTGCTATGACGGTTTTTATGGTTCAAATGATGAGATCACGGACTATTCTCTCTTTCAGCAGAGTGTTCGATGTCTAAAAGGTGCATCCCATTATTCCTGATTAGGTCCAAGCATCTGACTTATGGGAGAAAAGACACACGCCCGTTCCACACTGATAGAATTGATATATGTTTTGCTGTTTAATATAGTATCTGCGTTGGTGTGCCTATAATCTGTATTATGATGATCTATTGGGTCCATTACATTTATCAATCATCATTGATGAAGCCATGTGCATTGTGTGTAGTTGCTTTTTTCTGTCGGCTATTGATGAGATTTGGTTTGAACTGACAGAAATTTTAATCTGCTGAAGTTCCGCCTAAGTGGGTCCGCCGAAGGTCCGCCTATTGCTTATTGCCTAATCCGAGCCGGCGTTCCTTCAGCGACTGCCGTTATTCTTTTGTTTAGATTTTAAATCGTTTAATGTAAGAACTTCTAGCGCTGTTCTATTCCTTTTCTTCGTTCATATAAAAATATACCTAAGGCTATTTGCGGTCTATTACTCAGCACCTAAGTTGGCATTTTTTAGTTTAATTGTCCGATATTGTCAGCAAAATTGAAACTAATTTATCACTCCTTTAGTATGTCTGATATCCTGCAGTGAACACCTTCCTACACCTGCACCTTCATCCAACAGACATTCTCCTAGACGTCTTCCAACTTCCTCCTACCAGATCGGATCTTACAACAATCCAAGCAGATCGGATCTTATATTCACCATCCAATCAGATCGGATCCCTTACTCTCCATCCAATCAGATCGGATCCTAGGCCTCCAATCAGATTGTTCTCCCCCACAAACCCACCAATCAGAAAAGAGTTCCCATGGGATGTACAATTCTTACAGTGTTGCTGTCTATCATTAAGATACCCACAATGGTCACGATGCCTTTTATGGCAATCATGAGGACGCCTCTTATGACAATGCCCTTGAACCTGAAGATGATCCTGTTCTCATCTCTGTCCCTCCTCTTCCTCTCTCCTTCAGTTTCCTCCTCAGAGTTGACTGAAGTCCTCTATCATGTAGAGGAGAATGTTAAACCTGGATTCCTTGTCGGTGAGTGATACAAGAATTAAACAGGAATTTGTTTTATGTCTCAATAACTGCACTTAGATACTTTGAATTTGAGATTCTAACTGATTTCATATATCGGCTTGTTGAATAAGTTCAAGTCGAATAGTTCAATGAGATTTTAACCTAAGTTTTTTTCCTTCTACAGAATCAAATATCCAATTCGTGATTCCGAAATACAATAGAGTGAAGAATTAAACCTAAGTTTTTTTCCTTCTACAGAATCAAATATCCAATTCTTGATTCCGAAATACAATAGAGTGAAGATTTAAACCGAAGTTTTTTTTCTTCTACAGAATCACATCTCCAATTCGTGATTTCGATAATCAATAGAGTTGAGATTTTAACCTAAGTCTTCTTCCTTCTACAGAATCACATACTATTCTTGACTCCGAAATTCAATAGAGCTGGGATTTCAACTTGATATCTCACTCCCCGTAGGCTCGCTAAGAAGAGCAGGAGCTGTGACGTTCTCTGTAACGAGTGAGTTGAAACAGTTCAACGTACACCCCCGACACGGTGATATCAGAGTAAACCTGTCTCCTGACAGAGAGGTTAGTGTGACTTAGTGACTTCATGAATCTCACCGGACATTTTGAATGACAATATGAACCTTCAACCATTGTCCTGGATCTCTTCCATATTTATCTTTACCCTTATTTTTTCACATTTTATTTCTCCCACATTTGACGCTGAACAATCCTTCCTAAAGGTTCAGGACAGATTCGAGTTCACTGTTGTTATCTTCCTCGAGAGCAGTGAAGACAGTGCGACCAAGACACAAGTTGTTAATGTTGTTATCCTAGTGACGGATGTCAATGATAATACGCCGGAGTTCCCGCGGAAAGTCATCCAGATGGTAGGTCCAGGGGCATTGGGGGTATTCGGGGGGTACCGATGGTCACAATGGAGTTATTTTGTTGTAAATTTTATATCAGTGGCTAAATAGTTATGATATCATTAGTTGGTTGGTTTTTAAATAAATTAGAGTCCTCATCTATGCAACGTGACACATATTATGATTGTTAATTCATATGCCATTTGTCAGCTTTTATTGACCATTCCACCTGTTGCTTTCCCTTTCCTAACCCTAACTCCAAATTTGCAGACAATAATAGAGTCACAGCCGGTTGGATTTAAGATCCCAATTGATGCTGCTGATGATCCTGACTTGGGAACTAATAGCACTCAAAACTATGAGATCGTTAGCGGGTAAGGACTAAGGATCGAGTTTTTAGTATTTTCTTTAGACGAAATATTTCTATCTTTTGTTGTATTTCATGCCTTGTTTAATTCCATTAATTCTCGCTATTGTACAAAAATGCTAAGTTTCGTATCAGATTTATTGATATAAGGTCGTCGTCCTCTTTACAATCAAATACTCCGTTATTTTCTTATTGCGCCAACCCACATGAATATTGTTTCAGTGATTCCCCATTTCGTCTAAAGCAAGAAAACCTGGGTTTTGACGACCTCTACTCGACTAGTTTGGAGTTAGTGAAACCCCTGGACAGGGAGGTAGTCGACTACTACGTCGTGGATATAGTCGCTAGTGACGGTGGTAGTCCCCCGAGAAGCGATCAGATGACTCTAGAAATAAAGGTGAGAGGAAGTTAAGCTACTATAGCAACCCTCTCCCTCTGTACCTATAGCAACCTTCTCCTCCATGCTGCAATAGCAACCCTCTCCCCCGTTAATAAAGCAACCCTCTCCCCCGATGGCCCGTTACTATAGCAATTACCAACACTCTCCTCTGCAACTATAGCATCCCTATCCTCCGTTTAACCATAGTAACCCTCTCCCCCATCACTATAGCAACACTCTCCCCACATTACAATTACAAGTAGCAACCCTCTCCCCCACGTTACTATAGCAACTCTCACCCCTATTGCTCTAGCAACCCTCTCCCCCATTACTTTAGCAACCCACTCCTCCAGGTTGCTGATGTGAATGACAACACGCCCCAGTTTAACCAGTCAATATACCGGCCCCGGGTATCAGAAGACAGTACTGTCGGGAGTATAGTGTGTACTGTTCTGTTACTATAGCAACCCCTCTCACGTTACTATAGCAACCCATCCTCCAGGTTGCTGATGTGAATGACAACACACCCCAGTTTAACCAGTCAATTTACCGGCCCCGGGTATCAGAAGACAGTACTATTGGTAGTATAGTGTGTACTGTTCTGGCTACTGATCATGATGAGGGTGATAACGCTCACATCACCTATCTCATTGAACCAAGGTATGAGGAAGAAATGCGTTAGAGTGTAAGGTAAACGAGCTAAATATCTGACGCTGGATTAGTGTTTAGTCCAAACCCGACCTATTTTGAGAAAATTACCTTCAGTAAGTTACAATATATTACGTCACATTTCTCACGGTTGATTTACTGATTTGTATCCGTAGAATCGCAACCTGCCGTCATCCATCAATGATGTTGAATCCTATACCATTTATAACACAGAGATATGAACGGACCAAATCACAGCACTTCTTTACTGCGGTAACAAGGTTTAAGGTTTGTAAATTGAAATACTCTTCAGGTTTAACAAGGCTGGACTCTTCACTATTGACGCTGACACCGGCGTCATTACCCTTGCCGGATCACTAGACAGGGAAACAGCTGACACCCACGATTTGGTTGTCAGAGCAACTGACAGAGGTAAGACTTCGGTTGTCATGAAAAACTGTGGCCTGTGCTATTAAACGTACCGTGCAAATAAAAATGAAGGACATCAGTTCAGCATTTCAAGCTGTGATAACTGATAATACCTTGACCTTTAACTGGTTTTACCTATTGATAGTTCTCTTACATTCTGGATTTTTGATGACTTCTCAGATTCTGGCCCATTTACACTCTGGGTTTTTTCAGGTCAGTTTCCCGAACGAACCACGGTCAGAGTCTCAGTTAAAGTACTCGATGTGAACGATAACACCCCGGAGATATCTGTCACTTTCATGGCGAAGGTAAGAGAAAGGAGACAAGCTTATATTTTAGATACCCATTGTCCTATTATTAAGTTCAAGTTTTAAGGTAGATATCACTGATCGTTTTCGATTGAGAGTAAGAATTCTCTAATTCTTCTTGATCGCAACAGCCCGATTACATGATTGCCTAATTAACAGGATGACGAGGTTGGCATGGTCTCTGAAGCCAGTACAGTTGGAGACTACGTAGCTCATGTGAATGTTGAGGATAGGGATGTGGATGAGAACGGCAGAGTGGAACTCATTGTGAGTCTCTTTGAATGCTGTTGTTGTGTTTGGTACGTTTTTAATGGTTTGTGATGATGGATTCATTGAGTGAACAGTACCACATTCGGATTTCGTATTTCAGTTTAAGTACTCCCGTCTCCCAATCCCTAATCCTTTCCCTCCTCCCTCCCTAATTCCCCAATCCCTTTCCCTCTCCTTCAGTCCCTCTACTCCCTAATCACTGCACTCCCGAATCCCTTTCATCCTCCTCCCTCCACTCCCTAATCCCTCTTCCCTCTCTTCCCAGCACCCCCCAATCCCTTTTTCTCTCTTCCCCGCACTCCCTAATCCCTTCCCTCCACTCCCTAATTCCTCAAGCCTCTCCCTCCACTCCCTAATCCCTCACCCTCCACTCCCTAACCCATTCCCTCCTCCCAGCTCCACAACTCGGGCGCCACCCCCTTCTCCATCGCCCCTGTCGGCGCCGGCTACGCAGTCCAAGTGTCCGGTGTCCTGGACCGGGAGTCACGTGACATGTGGGAGTTGAAGTTGGAGGCTCGGGATCACGGAGTACCGGTCAGGAGGCAGCACCGGGATATTGTGGTGAAAGTGGTAGATGTCAACGATTCACCGCCTGTCTTTTCTAAGCAGCTTTTTAATTGTGAGTCAATGATTTTCAGTTTTTATAAATGACTATCCGATATTAAAGTTAAGTAATTTTGAGCGATCTGTGTTTTTGTGCCGCAATTCATTGTTTCCTTTGCCATTTAAGCACTTTAATTCAAATTCTCTCCGGTTCCTTCTCCCCTAACGGTTGCATAGGTTGCATAATGCATAAGATAGCCAAATATCAACTTATTTAGATACGATATTCTGGGTCTTCCCTCTTCCACCCTTTCGTTTGCTCCCACTTCAATTCCCCTTCTGAACTGTCTCACTTTCTCCGCCACATTGTCCCATTTCTTTCTCCAATTTCTCACACTTTCCCACTCCCTTTCAGGCAATGTGAGTGAAATAGCAGAACAGGGTACCGAGATATTCAGGGTATATGCTACTGATGATGATATGGGAATAAATGCTGAAATTACATACTCTATTGTGGGAGTAACAAGTGTGGGAAAGAGTAATGATCATTTGAACACTCGCATAAGGTTTGTGATTGATTAATTGAATGATCTATTGATTCATCGATTCATTGATTCATTGAATGATCTTTTGATTCATTGACTCATTGATTCATTGAATGATTTATTGATTGATTGATTTATTCCTTAATTGATTGGGTGATTGATTGCCTGACTTATTGATTGATTGATTAATTGATTGGCTGACTGACTGACTTATTGACTGACTGACTGACTGATTATCCCCCCCCCCCCCAGTTTCTCCATTAATTCCGTGACGGGTGTTATTGCCACTGGATCCCAGCTAGACAGGGAAGCTAGAGAAAGTGTGGAACTGAAAGTAGAAGCTAGAGACGGAGGTAGCCCCTCCCTTTCGACCACGTGTGTGGTAGTAGTCAAGATACTCGATTACAATGATAACGATCCCAGAGTGAGTCACAAATAGAAATTTTGCTCTTTTTCCAATCTCTATTTAATTCATAATAATATAATCATTCATTCATTCAGTTAATTTAATTGTAATGTGGAGTAGTCATTCATTTTACGCAAGTAGACATGAATTTATTTTGTAAAAAGTCAAAAGTAATGTTCCCATACCGGGAATCGAACCCGGGTCTTGTGGGTGAAAGCCACAGATGCTAGCCCCTACACCATATGGGAGACGAGGAATTTACAATTCGTTAGATCTTATTACACATCAACACTCTTGTTTTGCAATATTCAGCAGTTTCATATTACATCCGAATTCATATTGCGTACAGCCGAAATAGCTCAGTTGGGAGAGCGTTAGACTGAAGATCTAAATGTCCCTGGTTCGATCCCGGGTTTCGGCAAACTTTTGTTTCCGGACTTTGTCGACCGAAATTCCAGCTGTGATTTTCTCAATTTTGGGGTGGAATAAATTTTTCTAACATCATTTTAATTTAACCTAGGCTTTACATAAAATGACTGATTTTCTTTTTTAGCCCTCATTATCGTTTCTCTTTTTTCCTAATTGGGAAATTGGGAGCATTGGTGCGCTTTGATTATGCCATCACAGCCGAAATAGCTCAGTTGGGAGAGCGTTAGACTGAAGATCTAAATGTCCCTGGTTCGATCCCGGGTTTCGGCAAGCTTTTATAATTTCCATTTTTGTGACCTCTCCTAGCCACTCAATGGCTGTTTCTTCAGTTTGACGAGAGGCACTACACAACCCTGATCCCTGAGGACGCCCCGGTGGGTTCGGAAGTTCTGAAGGTGGTAGCAACAGATGTGGATGACGGGGGCACAACCCCCCTCACTTACTCTATCAAGGAGTACTACAGTGCTGCTGAGAGCCTGTTCGCTATACACCCGTGAGTTGTGAAACAAGTAACTGTGAGGAGATGTATTTGTATGTAGTTGATTACAAATGAATGAACGGCTATCTAGAGAAATAGTGATTTCAATTCTCATTTCTTCTATTATCTTATTTTCCTCAATCCTCTCACCCCCACTTTCAGAAAATCAGGAGTTATCACCACTCTTGCCTCTCTCGACTATGAAGAACAGAAGTCGTATAACCTTGTGGTGGAGGCCCACGACCCAGGAGGCAGGAGAGGAGTCAGACTTAACTCCGCCGCGGACCCGCTGCGGACCCGGTGGACCCGCTGCGGGTCCGCCGCGGACTCCACTAAAGTCCACCATAAAATTTTTTGGTGGACTTTGGTGGACCCGCAGCGGACTTTTTCAAAACTCCGCCGCGGAGTGGTGGGTCCGCTGCGGGTCCGCTCGGGCTCCGCCGCGCACTGGTGGACAGTCCACCGAAAAAGTCCACCAAAAAAGTCCACCAAGAAAAAAAGTCCGCCGTGGATTGGAGTCCACCGCGGAGTTTTTGTCCACCGGTGGACTCCCCAGGTGGACTCCACCAGCGGACTTTGGTCCACTGGCGGAGTCCACAGGTGGAGTCCACCAGCGGAGTCCACAGGTGGATTCCACCAGCGGAGTCCACAGGTGGATTCCACCAGCGGAGTCCACAGGTGGAGTCCAACTCCACCAGCAGAGTCCTCTCGCGGATAACATTTTTGGCCCCGAAATTCCATGATTTTATGGTGAAATAGCCGTCAAATCGCTCAAAATTTCCATGAATTGCGGACGTCCGCATTATGTCCGATATACCTTATCGGACATAATTATCACGGACTTTAGTTTCACGGACATAAAACTTCACGGACATTAATATTCACGCTCGATCCAGCCACTTCAAATTTCAAAAAATCTTCAAAATTATCGGCTCGATTTCTCCCATTTTTCCCCCACATGAATGCTTGAATTGAAGATTTTATCAATATTTTTCTTTAATAAATATGATAAATTTCCATATTGCAGGTACTAAGCATTAAAAAGAAGCATAATTTCCTTACAAATTCTATTATTTGCGCATTTCAAGAGAGGAGGTCAGAAATTTTGCGTCTCTACCCTATAAATTTTAGGACGAAATGCCGGACTTAATTTTCACGGACCTGAATATTACGGACATTAGTATCACGGACAAAATTTTCACGGACATTAATATTCATGCTGAGGTGCTCAGCGTGAATTTAATGTATGTGATAATTATGTCCGATAAGGTAAACGGGGCTGAGTGACGTCACAGATCCGAAGGTCAATTTTTCTCTATCCTAAACCTTACGGAGACTCTTACCAAAACCTTTACAGTTACCTTAATCCTGACCCTAAACCTAACAAATCCTGACCCTAATCCCGACCATAACCTTCAAAGCGCTGGATGCGCTTGATTAGATTTTTCTGAGTGACGTCATTGTCATGGAAAATGAAGGCTCTCGTTTACATGGGAGACGTATTGGCCAGAATCCCCCAGGACCCTCTCAGATTTGGGCTAATATCAACTTTTTGGTGGTAATTTAATTATCCCCCATTTGTCTTAAAAAGAGGTGTGACCTGTTTATTTTTGGTCAAATCCTTAATTTCACGTTCGCACCGGACACACCCTTTTTCCAATTCCAGCTGGAAAAAGCATTGAAATTAGGGGTTTCTGGATTGCGGACGTTTGCGACAAGGGGGAGGGAGGGATCTGAAATGGCCAAAATTTTGCGGACGTCCTTTATGGATGGCCCCCAAGTTGATTTTGAAATATCGATCAAATCTGAGAGGGTCTACTCACCCTCCCCCTCGTTGCGACGCCCTTTATGGATGGTCTCTTTGAAATATCGACCGAATCTGAGAAAGCTATGTGTAAACATGGCACTCCTTCCCAAAATCATACAGCCCTAATGGCGGAGTCCACTGACAGAGTCCACTGGCAGAGTCCACTGGCGGATTCCACCAGTGGAGTTTACTGGTGGACTCCACCAGCGGAGTCCACTGGCGGAGTCGAGTCCACTGGCGGATTCGAGTCCACTGGCGGAGTTGAGTCCACTGGCGGAGTCGAGTCCACCAGTGGACTCCACTGGTGGAGTCCGCCAGTGGACTCGACTCCACCAGTGGACTCCGCCGGTGGAGTCCACTGACTCCGCGGCGGACTTACCTCCACAATTATTTTAGTCCACGGTGGACTTTTTTGGTGGACTTTTTCGGTGGACTGTCCACCAGTGCGCCGCGGAGCCCGAGCGGACCCGCAGCGGACCCACCACTCCGCGGCGGAGTTTCGAAAAGTCCGCTGCGGGTCCACCAAAGTCCACCAAAAAATTTTTATGGTGGACTTTAGTGGAGTCCGCGGCGGACCCGCAGCGGGTCCACCGGGTCCGCAGCGGGTCCGCGGCGGAGTTAAGTCCACTACTAACGGACTTCGTTAACTACGGTGTCGCTGTTAACAAGGTACCGTTGTTAGCAACGGTACCTTATTAACAACGGTACCTTGCTAACAACGGTACCTTGCTAACAACGGTACCTTGCTAACAACGGTACCTCGTTAACAACGGTACCTTGCTAACAACGGTACCTTGTTAACAACGGTACCTTGTTAACAACGGTACCTTGCTAACAACGGTACCTTGTTAACAACGGTACCTTGTTAACAACGGTACCTTGTTAACAACAGTACCTTGTTAACCACGGTACCTTGTTAACAACGGTACCTTGTTAACAACTGTACTCTGTTAACAACGGTACCTTGTTAACAACGGCACCCTGTTAACAACGGCACCCTGTTAACAACGGCACCTTGTTAACAACGGCACCCTGTTTACAACGGCACCCTGTTAACAACGGTACCTTGTTAACGACGGTACCTCGTTAACAAGGCACCTTGCTAACAACGGTACCTTATTTACAATGGTACCTTATTTACAATGGTACCTTATTGACAATGGTACCTTATTTACAGTGGTACCTTATTTACAATGGTACCTTATTAACAACAATTAGACTAGACAAGAAAACAAGGCAACTTCGACAAGAAAACTAAAAGAACTAATGGCGAGAACTGCAACACATGTCTTTATATATGCCGGCTGACACCACTCCGTCATCTATGACGAACAGCGACGTATGCACATTCCACATACCAAAGCTATGACGTTGACACCACTCTGCACCCAATCAGACATGACGAATAGCGTTACGTGCACATACCGACTCTATGACGTTGACACCACTCTGCACCCAATCAAGCATGACGAATGACGCTACGTGCACATACCAAGTCTATGACGTTGACACCACTCAGCATCAAATCAAGCATGAAGAATGAAGTTACGTACACATACCAACTCTTTGAAGTTGACACCTGTACAATTAGAAATACAACGATAAAAACAATATCAATCAATACAACAAAAACTATATCAAACTATCAAGGGTGTACGATAATCTGCAAGAGCATGCAGAAAGAGGTCAATAGACCTTTTCTCGCCTTGAAAAGCAGAGCCAGAACGATGAAACGAAACAATAATTAAGTCGGAACCTGTGAATGATTGAAACCGTTTGCTTAAGGATATTGCTCCGAAAGCAGTGGCACGTGCGCGCGCGCAACACGTGACCTTGATTTGGTACAGTAACAGTGGCACGTGTGCTAGTCACGTGGGACAGTAATTACATGTTTAGAGAGATTCTCGCGGGAACGGAACATTTGGTATACATTTGCTAGTAAGAGTGCGTGTAGTTTGGAAGGAGTACAATACACTGAAACTATGTGATAGAGACAGTGAATGTATTTGATAGAGCGTGTTATCAGGCTAAATCCTCAGACAATAACCCGGACGAATCTTTAAAATTAATTCGTTTCTTTATGCTTAATTAAGCTTATTTTTAGGTTCTGATACAGGATCTGAACGACAACCCGCCCCTGTTCTCCCAGAAGATTTACAAAGCTAGTTTACTTCACACTGTTCTGCCAGGAACTATAGCAACCAGGTACGTTAAAAAGCAACCAGGTACGTTACATGACAATGATCAAGTTGCCATGGTAACGAGGTAGGTACGCTATCTCAGTTTGTTACCACTTATCCTGGTGAACAGTGGCTTGGTAGACGTAGAGCCACCTGGTATCTTTTACCACCCTCAAAGATACCACCCATCTGGTATCTGTTACCACTCTCCACCTCTTCAGAGTTGCTGCATTTGACGTGGACTCCGGGCTCAATGGTGTAGTGACGTACAGTATGTTACAAGGAGCAGAAAGGTTCACTATTGACACAACCACGGGTTTTATTAGCACTACAGTATCTCTTAGCGGTGAGTTGCTTTACTCTTCAACCAGATGTTTGCTATTTTAGGACAATTTGTGGTTAAAAACCTACTTAGCTTTCCACTGCTTCATAATCTTGACTTCTTCATTCTGTGATACATGATAATATACATCAGACTTCTAAGATCCATGACATCCCCTTGACCCCTTATGACAAAAGCACGCCTTGACAGTTCAGAAATTCAAGTCGTGACATTCCTTTCCAACAGCACTTCACCCGCTAACCAGGGGCGTAGCCAGATTTTTGGAAAGGAGGAGAGTTACATCTTAACAAAATTTTCATATTGTCTGTCCAAAAAGGGAGGCAGCCGCCTGTGTCGCCTTCCCCCTGGCTACGCCCCTGACGCTAATTAGACCCCTCAGGAGTGACGAATACCACAGAGAAACTGACAATAGAAGCGCGGGACAGCGGCACACCTCCTCAAAGCAGCGTGTGCAGTGTTCTGGTCCTGATAGGGAGTCTCAGCACCATCGACCTGAAACCTGTGTTCGTCAGTCAGGTTTGTCTGTGATCGTGTTTCACAGAAGGGGACAGTTTGTCCAAAAATGTCTGGGAAAGCTGTCCTCGCTAGCATCACTATTCACTTTGGCACACTTTATTCACCCGGGGTCCTCGGGTGGTCAGTAGGGGATCACCTGGTGGCCATTGGTATACGACCGTAACATCAGCTAATTATCTGACGAACGCATCACGTGACCCACTCTCCACAGGAATACGAAGTTGAAACTCCTGAGAGTCGCTCTCCTGACTACCACATTCTCACTGTGTTTGCCAAGTCAACTGACCCTGACTACAAAGGTATGTTGGTGTAAGTGTGGGGGTTACACCTGATTTGGTGGATGGTGTCATGTTGCTTTATATTAATGATTCTAATTCTTTCTCTTAATATGGTCCTTTCCGAAACCGACTCAAGTCCGTTTTTGACTTAAGTCTGTTTCTCGAAAGTTATTTACCTTTTGAAATCCTCCCCTCTCTCAGGAAGTATCAAGTACACCCTCTCCCAACTAACCCGTCACGCTCACTCCACCTTCTCTATTGAGGAGGACTCAGGACGCATCCTAACTAGAGTGCCACTAGACAGGGAGGCCACAGAGACACATAACTTTGTGGTGGAAGCTACTGACGAGCTGGGTAGACAGGGCATGGCTGCAGTGAAGGTAGGGGGAGACAGGGCATGGCTGCAGTGAAGGTTAGGGGTAGACAGGGCATGGCTGCAGTGAAGGTTAGGGTAGACAGGGCATGGCTGCAGTGAAGGTTAGGGTAGACAGGGCATGGCTGCAGTTAAGGTGAGGGTAGACAGGGCATGGCTGCAGTTAAGGTGAGGGTAGACAGGGCATGGCTGCAGTTAAGGTTAGGGGAGATAGGGCATGGCTGCAGTTAAGGTTAGTTGCAGACTTGGGTTTCCATGTAGATAAGATTATCCAGATAATTTGCAAATTTTTACTTGATATCTAGATAATTCTAAAATCCCTTTTGCCGAGAAATTAGAGAAAAATGGGCTGCAATATCATTTTTTCAAAAATTTTCTCCAATAACTTGATTTCAGGCACTTGAAGTGCCTGATCTGCTCATGTTGAATGTCCATATTCGAGAGAGCATAATCATAAAATCTTTATGCCTAGATTCAAAGAGCAGCTAATTTCATGAATTCATACCTGTTCCCAGGTACAGGCTGTTTATCTATGGCTGATGACAACTTTCACTTTCACTCTTGAAACACTTTCACTGTCCTGAGAAAGCGCCTCCGTCTTCGTGTTTCGCGTGTTACCCACGTGACTGTCACGCCGCGCGTGGTCACATGGGCAACTCACGTGACACTAAGGCAATATTCGGGTTCTTGTATTTTATTTCCCGCGATAAGGGAAAGCAGTTCCATAATTCACATGCTTCAGTCCGTTGCCTTTTCATTTCAAGATGTTCCATTTTAACTGTCAGTCCGTTTAACTGTCAGTCTGTTTTTGTCCTTAATCATGTTTTTTATGTAACTGAAATTCTTCTCCAACAGTTTGAATTTCTGAAAGATTTTAACGTTTTTGTTTTATTGAGATCAGTGAGCCTATCAAGCTGGTCAAAAATTGTATTCTTATCCATACTGAATATAATCACTATTCGGTATTTTCTATCTATTATATCTAATGTGTTATACCTTGATGGCAGCAACTCAAAATGAAGCTTCTCCTATTGGTGGTGGCCCTTGCTGCAGCTGCATTTGGTTTTGACCAATTTGTATCTTACGCCTTCACCTGTGTGGCTGGATTCAACGTATCTTCTGTAACACTAGCAGGCCCGTTGGGTCTGCTAGGATAATATGTAAATGATGGACCTGCTAGAATAATATATAAATGGATAAAAACCTCACTCGGCGGCGCTTCGCGCCACCTCGTTCGCAAAGTTTGAAAAAAAACGGAATATTAAACCTTATGTAGCAATCCAATTATTAACTTAAACGAAATAATGAATTTTATGAAGGAGCAGAGTGCAAAGTAGTTCGGTCAATCTTAGTCGTGCTAAACCATGTGCGTTTTGTTCCGTGTTGATTGCAAGATGATGTTGATTCTGATAACTGATAGTGACTCTCATACTGACTTACTGTCATTGGACAACTTTGTTTTGATCACATTGATCCAGGCCAGGAATGGTCTTCGTAATCTGCTAATTTATCCGACTCAGGTAAATAGAACTTTTGTAAACCTTAAATTGATCTTTACAGCTAATTTAAAAACTACATTTACGCCGACCAAGCATTGATTATCGGCCGACCTCTACCGCAGTTCTTTTTGGAAACCATCTATCCGGATTATCCTCCTTTATTCGAGTTATGTCCATCTTGAGATCTTGAATTTGAAGTAAAAAGAATGTCAAATGTTCAAAAACTGCAGCACAACATTAAACAGTATTAGCGTAATAGAAAGCACTCTCAAAGAACTGATTATCATCTGCATGTGCGAAATTAGGTTCCCATAGCAATGGCACCTCATTTCTCCCTTTTGCCTTTGTTTCTCTTGATATTTCCTTGGCAAGCTCTAATTTAATGGTGTGCGCCCGCACAGACAAACATTATTCACGTGTGAATTTACTTTATTATTAAGATGCTCGGCGAATGGAACTGATGATACTGATGCCAAGGCTAACGCTTTCTGCCACTCCCCCAAAAACAGCGTTGTTGACAACCCGTACACCGACTACGGCTGCGACGCCTGCCCTGCTGACAACGCCAACTGTGCTAACTGTACTGCGTGGACTGCTGGCGCTGCCACCAACGACTGTAACACCTACGCAGCCCCAATCGTCTCTTCTAGCTGTCTGGTCAAGGGAGTGTCAACTGCCTGTACCCCGGCCTCTTACGCCAGTAACAATGCGCCTCTGACTGACGGAGGATGTGGCACCTGCGTCGCCGCTAAGGCCGCTGCCACCAACGCTACCTGGGACGCCGCCACTGACTGCGAGGAGTGCAACACCAGCGACTGCAACTCCGGGGCCCTCGCCATGGTGTCCTTCCTGGCTCCTCTCTTTGCTCTGATCTGGGCAACCCAGGCTTAGGGACCTTGCCTTCATAAAGCATACTTTGGTTGTTTGAACTTACCTATATTGCACCTATAGATGCAGTTTTTATACAAAGATTATTTTTAGTTTTTGGCTATTGAATTTGAAAGTGGTACAGAATCATTTACTTTGTTATTTTATGTCATGCTTTTAAAACGTTGAAGTAAAAAATAGGTCTGATTCGACTGAATTCGGGATGCAAAATTATCTAGATAATCGCGAAAAAACTATCTATTTATCCAGATAAAAAATTTCGAGTAGATAATGGAAATCTTAGGGCAAACAGGGCATTGCTGCAGTTAAGGTTAGGGGGGAATGGGTGGACATTGTCCCTGAAGTCGAGTAGATGCAGCTGAATATAGATAGAAAATCAAGGAATGTTCCCAAACCTCTAAAAGGCTACAATTCGCTTTCTTATAATTCGCTTACAGCAGCTTCTAAATTTTAAACTAAGATTAAAGAAACTGACTCTCGCAATTGACATTCCCTTGGCAGGTATCAGTAACAGATATAAACGACAACATAGCCCTCTTCACCGCCCCCAGCTACCACTTCTCCATCCTTGAGAATGTTGATAAAGGAGCAGAGGTGGCCCAGATAGCAGCTTCAGACCTCGACTACGGAGTCAATGGTCTGGTTCAGTACGTGATCCTGTCCCCTGCTCCTGAAGATATACCGTTTGAGATAGACCCCTACACGGGGATCATCAGTGTTACTGGGAAGGTGGATTTTGAGGTGGAGACACACTATGAGATCAGGGTCAAGGCGTATAACAGGGTGTCAACGAACTTCTACAGGGAAACAAATGTCAAAATAAGGTACTAAATAGATACTCATTCAACGAGATGAATAAACTTTTCTTTAAAACTAAATTCGCTCATTACATAACCGATTCTATACCAGTATACTACTACTTTTTTTCTTTTTTCGATCCATAAGACATGATCCTTCTCTGGCCAAAGTAAAGGTATTGACCTGCAAACCCCAAAATGTGACTCTCAAACGTCCCCCCTCTCTCAGTGTGGTAGACGTTAACGACAACGCCCCCGTGTTCGTGCTGCCCTCCTTCCAACTAAACGTGCTAGACTCCTCGCTAGAGGGGGCGGTGGTGGGCGTTGCCATGGCTACAGATGCGGATAGTGGGATGAGTGGACAGCTCATCTATACTATCCAGCCCACTGAGTTCAGCTACTTGTTCGAGTTAGTGTCTCGTTTACCCACGTGTTCTATTGTTTTCAAATTTTAGGTGCCTCGAGTTGCTATTCGATTTCTTGGCAAAATTTAACTCCATGAAATCACACTATCAATATCGCAAGATAACGTTGCCCCATTTAGAATGTATGTTATTTCTCACGCCTCATTTTCTTCAGGATTGGTCTGAGGACAGGTGAAATAAGGACAGCTCTAACGTTTGCTGATCAAGATGATTTGAAGGAACTTTACACACTCAAGGTATACTCTTCTTTTCGTTGAACGCGTGATTATCATTGGTTTGTATCACAGAAAGCGTGGCAATTTCTGATGGTGTACTTGTGTCTTTTAGTCAATGTACCATAACCCTTCTAAAAAACTGCCCATACCTATCGCCTAGCTAACAAATGGTAAATCTCCCTCATAAAATCTCACGCAATAACAATTGCCAGTTACACTGCCCAGTGTACACTGCTTCTACTCAAAACTAACACCAACCACCCCATCAGATACTATGCAGAGATCGAGGAGACCCCAGTTTGAACGCTACAGTTCTCGTTACTGTTGATGTACTGAGCACTGGTGATGTGGTCGATAAGTTGCAAAATGTGAGTTCCTTTATTTCCTTACAATTATATCAATGCAAATTTGCCACAAACATGTTTTCTTTAGTAGGTTTTCGGAGTTAAGTTCCATTTCGGAGTGGGCCCCCAGAATCACAATGTTGTTAAGTCCCTGTTTCAACAATTCGTTTGGAATCACAATTTGTTCGGCAGGTGCTGAAGAACGACACTATTTCCCGTAAAGCTATGTACCTGTTGATCCTGCTGGCTGTAGCACTCCTCGTCTGTCTGCTTGGACTGTTGTGTCTTGTGCGGTACCACCGCACTCACCGCGCAAAGTACAGGAACCACTCCAACGCGTGAGTTTTAGTTGAAGACCACTCTAACGGATGTCCCAGAGGAGTTGTTGGCAACAGTAGTGAGATTGATGTCAACTGATGAGAGAGT
Organism: Beroe forskalii; assembly: GCA_011033025.1. Taxonomy (NCBI): domain Eukaryota; kingdom Metazoa; phylum Ctenophora; class Nuda; order Beroida; family Beroidae; genus Beroe; species Beroe forskalii. The sequence continues at coordinate 264,720 of WFMF01000068.1, read as the reverse complement.
GATGTCAAAAGATCTAGGATTGATGCATGGACATTATGACGGAGATTAAAGGACATTGATGCAATGAAGATTGATGAGAGAGATGGTCACTAATTTGTGATAAGAATGGATTACATTTGGAGTTGATAATTGTGAATAGTTAATTGAAGAGATGTAAAGAACTGATTAATTGAGTTAAATGGGATTAATAATATGTACTTAAGTATTATGAGTATAGTATCAAGAAGACATGTTATATTCTTAATATATTTTTATTGTACCATGTTCTGATCTAGAAAATATGGACAATTTCCAGATGAATTCCAAGGTCTGAGCTCTCATTTCACTCTGGTATCAACATAGTGTTCCATAATATTGTGATCACAGAAGCATAGGAATGAACATGGTGTTGTGTACAGATTTTAATTATGATGTATCGTATTGAAGCTTTATAATTAATAACTATAATTTGAGTGTATGTATGATTATATATATTTAGAGGCATTCACCACGAATAGCTCCATAAAGCTCGCCTCAGGAAAGTGTAGAAGTTTTCATAGATATTCATGGATGAGGATATGTTTTACTGACATTATGAGTCCCAAAATATGGTTTTAGTGACCACTCATAAGTTGGGGTATACGTCACTTTGACAACTCCTTATTTCATGGTCGTACTATAAAATACTCGCTGATTTTAGGTTTGAATATTTGACATTTTTGGAGCGATTTGATTAGGAATAATTTTAAGATTAGCAACTTCATTTATCGCAATTAATGATGGAGGTATGAAGCCTTGTATTGAAGTCACTGATTTTATTTTACCGTTGTGCTATTGTACTTCGGTTTAACAGTAACTTTAACTGTACCTAGGATATTAAGAAAGAGATTTCTGTTTCGATATAATCATTATCGACTCAAAGTCAATTTTTTGGGAGATTAATTTGAGACACAAGGAAATCTCAAACTTATGCTTTTCTGATCAGCTATGTTTTATTTCATTTTATTATACATTATATTTGACAAGATTATTTAATCTCAATTCCATCTTTTATTTTCAATTTTTAATTTTACTATCTGTGTTGTGTAGATTTAGAAGATTTGTTCACTGCTTTTAGCTGAAAGCCTCTCTAGTATAGTATGCTAAATCGTTACTCTCGGCTATTGATTTGAGTTTTGATGCTAAGAACCTTTTCCGTATAGTTATTGAATCAAAATCCCTAAAGAATTTCAGGAAAATTTTTTGAGTCAAAAAACCATCATATTAGTTTTCATGAGAAGATCTCCTAGGCTTATATTAATTGCAAGTGATTTTCAAAAGAATTGTTTCTTAAGCTATAATTCCCCGAAAAGTTGTCCCGAAAAATGTGACATATTATAGTTTCAAGATTTGCGTGTTGACTTTATTGTTTTATGTTTGGGCTGGTTCACAGCATATATCATATCTTATGTATGTTATTTAAGTGTTATATTTGTTGTAAATATATTATGTATCCTGATATAAGATTTATTTCCTTGCGTTACAGTGATCCACATCGTTTGAATGGCTCCATTTTACAGTTAATAAGTTTAAAAACTCAGTTGCTGACTGCTCGTAAAACGCCCTTATCTGCACGCCTTTATCTTCCGTTTTTGAGAATTCCTGACGACCCTTTTCTACAAGAACTCGGTCAATGAAAGGTCATCGTTCCAATGACGATTTATTTTTAGCAACGGAAAACCGGAATTTTAAATATTTTATTCAAGCAAACGTTTTATTATGAAATCCCGAAGAATTTTCTTTGTCCCGCATAGACAAAGCAAGCTCAAAAATAGTTCCTTCTAGAACACAAGGAAATGTTCCAAACAAAGACACAATTATGTCTGGATCTTTTGTAGTGGTTTTTCCTTTCCTACAAAGTTATGAAACTCGGTCTGGCGGATATTTTGGAATATATTATATCGTGATCCATCCGGAAATTTAATATACTTTTACAAAACACGATATATTATAAAGTACACCGTATTATGTAGATTTAGTATGTGGAATCCACCGGACAATATTTTTAGCCGATGAAAAGCTCAAGGAATTTGGTTTGTCAAACTATTATATAAATTAATCTGGATTATAGATTAGTGAATTACTAAGTTATTCCCGGCGTGGCTCAGCCCTGTTTTCGTTTACATGCACACAGCTGAACTCTGTATTCCATCATTTGGGCATGTCATGTGACGTTAAAAAGCAAATTGGATTGGTTCAGAACGTACATGGAAACGCATAGAAAATAAATCCAATATAAATTCATTTTCTGTGTCCTGAATCATCTGGAAAGCCTTATCATTATTTTTTCCTGATCACGTGACTTACTGTGGCTGCTCTAATTCTGATCAGTGAGATCTTAGAAAATACGGTGAAAGGCTGTGTCAGCCACTGCCCGGTGGGTAATGTAAGCCATGCTAAAGTTTGGACAGCACTAAAACTGGATTCGCACGAAAGAACGAATTTTCTTTCTCAGTTCAAGAAAATAAATGAAATATATGACAGCAATTGCAGATAAAATTTAACTTTGGCACTGAATAATATGTGCATTGTACACCTTAGTACCAGTTCACCTTGACACCAGTCCTGTAAAGTGACTCGCTCATGCATCATTGTAAATTGGCCCCTGTTCATCTAACATCTTGACAGTACCAGCTTTTCACCAAATGTTTAACTTGACACCAGTTTAAAATTTAAATCTGTTGCAGATTTTTCCACTCTGCCATTGCTGATACAATCACATATTTCTTCAAGAATTCTTCAACAATATCAGCCAAATAGCAATACTTTTCATCATGAACCCAATCAGATTTACGTTGATCACTTCTACGAGAATGGTGTAAATTTGATCAAACTTTTCACTACTTTACCCTGAATGAGGGCTACATTTCCTGAATAGCAATAGAAAATGGGCAATATATATCTTGGCAATCTGTGAAGTGTAATACTTGATTGGTTTGTGATTCGAGGGAAGAGGGATACAGTATATCGCTTTGAAGAATATTAATTAATTGATATTCTTGATATGAAAATTATGATGAAAAAAAACTGCAAGCATGTGCTTCGATATAGTGCAAATATCACATCTAAGAAGTTTCTGAAGTTACAAGGGCAGTGAAACAAAATGTTGAATCTCGACTAAATTTTGACCTGACCACCTCAAATAAGGGGATTTTAACTAATTTTTCATGGATTATTCAAAAGTACTGAACAACTCACGTGTTTTCAGTTACATAGACATCACCTCTTTATAAAATTGAATTTATTTGATTTCAAACACTTCATTTCACTACATTTCATAGGCATGATCATAGAATGAATGAGGAATAAAAAGGAATGAATTGTCCCAAGCTACAACATGATCCCCAGAGCTAAAGAAAAGATTGAGAAATCTCAGAATGAGGTGAGCAGTTTTTTTTGAAGATAAGAATAAATTCTTAAAATAACGGGTTCAATATGAAAACCCCGTAATTTTCCTGCGCGCAAAACTTCTTCATAGGAATTTTTTGTGAATTTGGGTCCCTGTGCTCATTCTTCAGCATGCTTGAGCAATTATTTGGGAGGAATCCTATAAAATGAGATTCATATCACAAATAGAGATGGGTTAGATATGATTTAAACCGGCGAATTATAAACACATATTATAATCAAACATAATTTTACTTCTAAACCTAACATTACTTTGACCCACGAAACCTTTGTCGAATTTGTATAATTACCACATTGATATTATGTACTCTAATTTATAAAATACTGCTCCTTTATCAAGCTTGTCGGTTTGAGAGCATACGCAGGAACTGTCATCAGGATGCAAAATTTAAACCCTGTTGCTTATACTGGCTGATTTTAAACGTGTCATACGTAGAACTAGTATAAATTGCGGAAAAAACATTGTCTACAAACTGTGCAATTATGGGTACTGCACAGTTCTGTTTTTAGCACACATTGAAAATTAAGTTTATTTTTTAGACTTGGCTGTTAAAAAATTATATGGCGCACGGTTTGTCATGAGTCGTCTATTAATGGAAATTTAAACGTAATTACAACTGTTAGAAGGTTTGATACTTAAACACAGTTTATCAGCTCAAGCGTCCTTTCTATGACACCTTCGCAATATATTGACAGTTCCATTCAATTGAATTCAGCTGGCATCAAAAGTCAAAAGTTTGAGTTTTTGCCTACCTTAGTAAAGTTTAAGGTTGAGGAAGGTTGTGGATATATACTGATACCAGCACATAGATTTTCCAAACAATTTTGATGACCTGACCTTCCTGTAAAAAGAGGCATCATTTTCAATTTTCCATGGCCCTGCATCAAAAGCATCGAAAAGCTGAAACTTTGATTCATGAAGATCGTTCCACATTGTGTTCTATCCATTAAGTTCTCACAAGTTAATAAATAAGCCCTTTCTTATGTAGATTGAGCTATTTGAAAATTTCATCCCGAAGTCCCGAACTACCCTAATGGACCTTGTTAAATGGTTATTCTCAAACTGATGTAGCAATTTACATTCGGGGTGATATAAATCTTGATTCCTGAGTGAGCTTTTTAATGAATTACAATGCTTGACAGGGGGTGAATTTCTAATAATGCGCACTCACCGCACGACCAGACAACTTCCAACAGAGATAAGAAGTCACGTGACCAAGAAATCACGTGACCACCAGATCATGTGACATGGTCACGTGATCAGGAGTATTTTTACCTGAGGGAGGGAGATCTGGGAATGGAGCAACCTTACAAAGTGAGATGTGGTAGCAACTCGTTAAAAAAGAGCTGATTAAAGTATATTAATCTATCTCGGCTATGATCATGATGTCATTATCTAGGTTTAGAATAGTGAGCTATGAATGTCGCGTTTTACCGCTCACCGCAATTTATTAGCTCCGGGCAGATTTTAAAGGATTCCCTTGACTTTTCTCTCCCTCTGAGCCAATCTTGGATAGTTTACATATCCATGAATCTATAGAATTCAAATCACACGTTTACAATCCCGATACAAGTGTTTTGGATATTTTTGGTGAGCGTGCGATGGGAGTTGAAGTAAATATTTACGCACCCGTGGTATCTACTAGACTCCTAGAAATAGACTGATTACACTTCATAAACTCACCACGCTAAACCATGAAAACTAGCATCACGCTCAACTGCGTTTTGGCTACTGCCGGCTTAGAAATACCCAAAGTTTGTCCAGCTTCGCTCGATCAGGAGCCACATTGTCGGGGTGGTTTGACAGCTCTTTAATCCAAGATCCTAGGGCAAGGAAGCACGGGATAAATCTATCATCCGTGAGTGTGTGGGAAAATAGCTATCACCAAAAAATCATAAAATTAATACGGAACACATGCCAGGTTTCAGGGAGTTTAGTAAGACGAACTTGGAGGAATTTTATCGTCGCGAGAGAGAGTGGAATTCATGTGATCGCGATTATTTTAATAAGGTTTACCCAGATTATCATCCCTTTGGCAGGTTAACTGAGGTAAAGTATTTGAGTTTGTACGGTGAGAGAAACTCGCTTTATACTTTTATATTATGAGTTTCATTAGTAAGGCAGAATTGGTAGAGCTGTAAAATACTTATATTGGTGTCAGTTTAAGCTGGTGTGAGTTAATCTAAAGTGTTGCCATGGTGACAAAGTAAACGTTGCCATGGTGTCATAGTTAACTGTTACCATGGTGCCATAATAGAATGTTGCAATGGTGTCGGACTCAGTGACATGGTTTTGAACTGAAATCAAAGTCATAAATATCCAGCAATCAGTCCATATCCTATGACAGATGGCGTGGATTTTTATAAATGCCACCTAGGTTTGATGTATGTGATGTTCCATCAAAAACTGTGTTGTGGAGTCAAAACCATCTTGTATATCTTATCTCCATCGCCCAGCTAGGATCTGTCACTCGGTAAATAAGGGCGTTTAAGACATGCACTCGAAAAATAGCCATCTGACGTAATTAACTCTCCACTCTGAACCTTGATAACACCGTCACATTCTCAACATTTCTTCTGATCCCCCTCGTACCTCATGCAAACTTCATCTCCCCACACATTACCACTCATCTCCTTCAAAAACACCCTGCTTATCTCACATTTAGTTGTCTTCCTCCTGTCTGCGGTAAGGGGTGCCATACAACTATTATCTCTCACATTTTATCTCACTTTGGAAAGGGTGCGTGCAATGTTTTTACAAGTTATAGAACTATTATATCTCACATTTTATCTGACTTTCACGCAATATGTTTTGAAAGGGAGCGTTCAATTTTTTACAAATCATACAGCTATCTCTCCAACATTTTAGCTCACATTTGATAGAGATCACACAACAAACAGCTATCATAAAATCTTTGGCACATTTTATCTCACATCCCAAACGAATACAATTATTAATGAGATATGTGACGACATTTTGAATGATCAACATGTCCAATTGCTGAGGTAAAACAACTCACATTGTCTGCCTGCAGTATCTGTATAATTTGAATGGTGTGCATGGTGTGTTTTTGCGTATGTTAACACGCTTATTATCTTTTTCACACTCTCCCCACAAGTGCAACCAAGACCCCACCCAAAGTTTCTAATCAGTCTCTTGTTTGCCACCCCTAATGTGAGCTAATAAAAGATCTTTGATAGGGGTGCTGCTGTAGGGTTTCTTGCCCCTATTTGTGGATGCTAATTATAAACCAGAATGACATGCAGCATATTGCATCATGCTCAGAAGGGAAGAAGCCGCTGAGTGTTGGAGAGTTTTTGGGAAAATTTATGAGTTGAGTGGTGTGGGAGTTAAACGTTATCTCAATTTTTAATATTTGAGCAAATATTCTCAAAAAAATTGTCAATCCTTGATTCTTGGACCCAAACGACCGAGTCCTTCACCCCCTAAAATATTCCAATTCCATAACATCTGTCTACATTAGATATTCCATCAAAACAAGCTTCACGCCCATAAAACCATTACTAACTAATAGAAATTCCCACAAATACTAATAGAAAACGTAATACTTTAATCATGTACGAAACGCAGCAGGTATATGACATTTTATCAGAAATTTCATATACAACAAGCAAGCTATCTTCACACATTCGAGTTTGTATAATATCCATCGACAACATGGAAATTGGAATTATATTTGCAACACATGACGAAAAATTGGTGCCCTGACATCATCAATTCACCATCTTAACCCCTAATAATGACGTCATTTTCTCCCATGTATTTTTTGAGTTTGGCCTATCTATATATCTATATATCCCACCCCTAACTCCACCCACGATAGCTGGTTAGTGGCTGCTTGCTAATGGAGGGTCGTTCCGTATGTGTGTGTGTGCGGACTCAGGAACAATTCAAATTCATATAATATACTTAGGTTCTTAAAGTATACTCGAAAGGATATAATTTTAGTTTTGATCAAAAACACATGCGAGAGAGATCTGTCACAAAATAAGATCTGTCAAAAAATAATTATTTTCAGTCGAAGTAGGATATGAACGTTTCTTCATAAATTTGAATTTTGATCGAACATTATTATCTTCAATCAAAGGATATAAGAACTTTTATCAAGTTGGCCAGGGATTATTTTTCATCGCAAAATCAGGCCATATATTCGGAAGTTGATCAATTTCTTCAGACTATGGGAGTACGCCGATTCGATAATGAGGCCAATTTTGCTATCACTTTCCATTGAAAAACAAAACTCAGCACAATACCAAGTCTAACCCTTCATTCAACAAAATTCCAACGTTATATTTTTTGCTTATTTATATTAATTTTGGTTGTAAAAATTTTTGGAATATAATATAAAATTTATATAATATAAACCACCACATGTAAACTTGGCACCCCGTTAGACGACCCTTAATAACACAACTTGGTAAATTATATCTTTCCTTACAGTATATATTTTTAATGGGAGCAACTAGCTACCCCACATGCGTGGGCGGTACCCGGATGACGTCATTATCATAGCTTAACATGGAGCGTTAATTACGTTTAACCGCCTATTTTCCCGGTTTTAGTCTATATAACAGTTGGGCGTTGATGTGATATGTATTTTACAACAGTAGTTTCACGTTGGAAGTAGTGTGGCAGAAGTTCGATGTGTCAACGTTTAGCTTACGTTTATGTGCTATGGGCAGGGTGGGCGGAGAGTATAATATATATTGGGAAGAGAGGAGAATATTTAAAAAATTTAAATATCTAAAATTTATATAATGTTAAGTCACGTGGTTTCGTGGTTTTTATATATGTTCTTTGAAAACCAAGAAAATACATATAATTAGGGGTGGGAATTATCCTCAGGACGCAGACTGAGGGCTTGAGAAATATTTATAATTTCTCCAATAATTCGGGTGATTAAGAACGGACAAAGTGTAATAATTTTATTCGCATTTCCTGGTAAGCGTTATATTGAAGCTATTCCTTCTCGGGATGGTATACTTCATTTCCTTATACAGTTGAGAATGACGTCATTATTATAGTTTAACATGTCCCATTGTTGACGTTTCCACGTCTGCTTGTTTTCTCCCCTCTCACAATAATAACAATAATATAGTTCCCCTCTTCACGGATTAGCAGACTCCCCTCACACCAGGTAAGAGAGTAAGAGGTCTGTTATTAACTAGGTGCAAAAAGACAGCACATTAGCTGTGTCAATAACCTTGTGATAACTCTCCCAGCTCGAGGAATCGCTGCACAGTAGCGCATGTGAGACTTGCGTCACGTGATGCGCGGCTCACGCGCACGTGCAGGTCACGTGACGTGCGCCAGCCAATCACAGAGCGTTACCATGGCAACCAAATCCGGGTCTGTGAGAGGGCTTTATTACGTTTATTGAGTGATAACAGTACTTTGATTTGACACTAATAAAACACATTGACCAGCGATAAAAGCCGGATTTTTCCATGCAAATTTGAGTCTTAATGATAAGTACAGGTAGAGTGGCGCTGGCCTGGTCCTGAAGTAATGCTGAAACTCGCACTGGTAAACTGCTAGAGGTGTCATATAGTATTTTCAAGCTCTCACTCTCTCCATATATACAGTTATGCGCGGAAATGTGGAGCACCAATGGTTTTTACCAATTTGATAGACCGAGGAAAGCTGGAGGGAGAGAGAGGTCTAAAAACAAGCATTTCAAGTCCCTCTGGCGTCGAGGACTTCAGTAATACATACAGTGGTCATTAGATGCAGGCCGTACGGAGTGGTTTTGGCAGCTGCCCAATTGAGAAAAACAGGGCTCCTTTGGGTTTATATTATTCTAATATAGTTTAATTTATATAGAGTTTTAACCGAAAATTATATGAGTTTTCGATACCTAATATATATATATTTTAATTTTGATGGAGTAATGCGTATAAAACTTGGCATTATATAATTTATGTCCCCTGCGTATTATGTCAGGCTATAGACAGTAGAAAACCTCAGAGCTTCTAATATAGGAAAGGGTTGGGTGCTGGAATTATTAAAGCTCGTCAATATGGAATTCTTTTGACCTCTTCGATCACATGACCAGTGGTCTAGCACAGTGCAATAGAAAAGTGAAAGGTTAAAAGGCACGGCAATTGGAGTATAAAGTATAAAATGTCCGGGGTTTGGTTTGTATCTAATAACTTGAAGGACGGTGTAGACTACAGCTATCACATTGGGTTTTTCTCGCTGCCAGAGAAAATGCCAGTTATTTAATATTGCTCATACTTAGTGATAAGTGCCATAGACAGAGGCCTTGTTTAGCCAATGATACTTGAAATTTCGAAAATAATTGCCAAGGTATGTTGGAATTTTAGTGCTTTCCAAAATTTAATATTTCAAATTTCAATATCTGAAATTTTCTCGTATTCAGAAATTATCAGTTGACAAGTAGATAATATGAGGATAATTATTTGCTAAATTCTTCCTTTTAATATTTCCGAAACTTCAAAATTTCCCGAGAAAACTATTACTGAGTTCAGAGAAGTTTTTCAGATAGAGTTTCAGTATTTCTCCAGTGCCCACACTACCTAGAATCTAGATGGTGTCTCTTTACCTTTACTTTCATAAAGACTCAAGTTTGCATGGAAAAATACGGCGTTTATCGCTGTTCAATGTTCTTCATCACTGACAATTACCTAAGTCATTAGTACTCAAATCTTGCAGTCCGATGAACCAACTTAACAAACACCGATTCCTTAGTTAAAATATCTTATATCTCAAGATTTTCATGTCTTATCTCTCTGATAAAAAATCCCTCAAAGTGTCACTCTTACAAACCCTTATCAGCCTTCATCGAGGAAGGTGTAGAAAATATCTCACTATTTCTGGAACGCTATCTCTAATTTTAAACACCCACCGCCTTAGACTGCACTCAAACTGAAATAAATTTCAATATGTTCACAGCATGCAGTATGAAAACTTATTTAGACTTAACACCTGTGTGAAAGAAGCCTGATAAGGTCTCCAATTTGGCATAGCGCACGCACGGAAAAGGGCTCAAAGTCAAATTCTTGAAGAATATAACACATGCCCAAGAACATTGAAAACCCAAGATAATACATAAAAATGATGAGCATGATAAAGAATAAAGAGACCTCGGCAAATTTAGTTTTAAAACATCAAAAAATATCAATGGGAGCCTCTGTGAATATTTTTTGGGAACCCAGGGCGGTGAACTATAATTGGAGAGTGCAATTAATGTATAAATAACCCTGTTGCAAACTTTTGACGAGCTCTTGCATGCCTGTCTCAAAGATATTTTCAACACTTTTGACAGGGTGCGAACGGGGTTGTCAGATATGATCTTCTCAGTTCTCACTGAAGTGGCCGAGGGCCATGAAACATATGCTCGTTTTGACAATTTTGACGTCAACAAATTATCTTTGTGATAGGGGACATTGAATGAAAGAAACATTTTCCTCCTTTGACACGGGAGTTCAATTGTCAATTTCATACCGAGCTTTGAAAAGTTGGAAGAATAAAGAAATATTAGAGATGTTGAAACCACATGTATTTTCATCTTTTCAACAAAGTAGATCAAACCTGTTGAAGCTTTATCAATATCTAAATCAAACATGGATTTAGATAACATCTAAATCAGATTTTTAGATAAAATCAAAGCACAATCTTGATTAGCTGTGCGCCAGGAAAAGTGATATAATTTAAACAACCGAACGTCAGAAAGACTGCGCACAGGGACAAAGATATTCTAGTAATCACATCCTCAGACCCCACTGGAACCCATACCAACAACTAATATGTTTGTGCGTTAATTGCACAAACTGATATGCAAATTGCACAATCTGACCGTTAGAATCTGATATAATCCTAAGGTCATTGTGAGTCAAATCCATGCGACCCCGAAAAATAGGCGGTTTAACATCAACAACGCACCACTTTCAGCTATGATAATGACGTCATTTTGACCCCTTATTGGTAGAATCATGGTTTGCTGGGGTGTGTCAAGCCCGAGACAGACAGGGGCATGCCTTTCTTCTCACTACGGATTCCGCTCGGATCCAAGGGAATTCCAGAATTTATATTTCCTGAATGATGGGATTAATGATTAGAAGTTTGTCCTTTCTTCTCACTACGGATTCCGGATTCGACCGCTCGGATCCGCGGAAATTCAGGAATTTTATATTTATTTCCTGAATACGTTAATGGGATTAGAAATGTGTCCTTACTGGAATATAAGAAGCCAAGTATTCTTCCTTATTTTTGGTGCGTGTGACCATCTTAGAATGTCCATGACGGTCAACCGTACATTGACTCAATATACGGTCATATCCGAAATGACCATTTACTGTGATAATGTGGAAAAGTTTATCCGTCGTTCAAAGTACCAGAATTTAGCAGTTAGGAATGACTATTGAAAGCAACTGTTTATATAGGGGAAGAGACATTGATCTTAGTTGTTTGATCTCAATAATATCGTAGTTGAAATTCTTCATTGAATATATTTCCCCCTTATTATTTTGAGATTTTCACACACTTCAAGAATACGGATATAGCTGAAGTGTTTTATATTTCATCTGTCACAAAAATAGCCCCAATGTATTGACGCTGTGACGCCTACTAAGCTACTACTAGCTCGGCTTAAACATTTTTAACAGTCTTGATAATAAATATCAGTTCTCGTGAAAAGTTAGCTGCCCAATGGAAATCACATAAATTTCATCCAACATAGTATAATGATATAGAAATACAATAAATATTTAATAATTTTCCGTGCCCTAGAGCAAGGTTAAAATAGAGAAACAGAGTGAACTGTGTGCACTAGATATAGTCATGTTGTGATTTCTGTGACTACAACGAAAAATAGGCGGTTTGATGTCATCAATTCACTATTATAGACCCTGATAATAACGTCACTCTCTGTCCCATGTTTTCACGAGACCTTTTATGAGTTATGAACGTAGTCATAGGTCTGCTCCCTAATTTGTTTTCTAAATTATACAACATTTTAAAAACACCAGCAACGTGTGAAGTTAGTGTTTTAACCAGATGCTGATGGGACTATTAATTAACTCTCTGATTTTCCTTAAATAGTCGCTCACTGCTCAGAAGAAGACTTAGATGGAGATATAATTATTTCTTGGGTCTGATCGTGGATATTTTTCCGGATACCGGTGCCAACTGCCAGTGTGAATCATTGTCATAGTGAACCAGTGTCATCGAAAGCTAATGTTAGAGTTAATCGTTTTCAGATTTAACCAATTTCATAGTAAACTGGTGTCAGAGTTAACCAGAGTCAGAGTTAATTTGTGTCAGAGTCAACTGGTGTTAGAGTTAGCTGGTGTCAGAGTACACTGGCTTCATAGTTTATTAACTGGTTTCAGTGTAACCTGTGTCAGACTTTACTGGTGTCAGACCTTACTGGTGTCATGGTTGACTTGTGTCAGTGTAAACTGGTTTCTAAGTCAACTGGTGTCAGGATTAACTGGTGTCAGTTCTGAAGTAACCGGTGGCAGAGTAAACTGTTGTCATAGTAAATTAGTAAGCCGGTGTTAGAGTCAACCGGTGCCAAACTTCTTATGATCTCGGGCGATGATTCACAAACTTAATCAGTACCTAATGCAAGTACCATTGATTCCATGTCTGCTACATAAACACCCAATTCCGAACTTTGAGGCTTCTTCTAAATATCTCACAACGCTAAATATCTCACAACGCTACCGCCAGTATATCTCTAATTCTAATGAATCTGCTACTCACGAATATCGCACTACAATCTTAATCATGAGATCAGTCTGGTGAAATTATATCAAAAACATCTTAAAATTAGTACAATGCCATGCGAGGAGCTGGATAAATTCTAATATTCATCAGCAATTAAAGAACATCAAGCACAATGCCAATTTGCAAGGAGAGAACATTTTCCGAATCGTTGACTGAAAAGCAATCTACGAATTGGCGTCCTTATCCACTGCTCTCGCCCATGGATGAAGATAGGATTATAAGCACAAGACGTGACATTAATCGAGTAGTAAATCATTCCATATAAGGGCATACTCCTTCTTTTCATACCATAAAAGGAGTTACAACTATATTCAGCGTTGTGATAAGGGGGCGTAGGGTGGCAATTTAGACTCCTCTCTATCCCCTCTGTAAGCAACAGAGATGTTTAATCTTATATGTTCTGGGGGTGATAGACTAAGTACCAATTTGGCGGGCACTCATTCCTGACAAGCAACACTTGATGAACTTTAGAATCCTTAAATTCATACTGCCAGATTGCAACATATTATGAAGCTCCGCCTACCTCGCTAGCCAATCAGGGAGGCGTATTGAGTCACGTGAGGAGGGCATTAGCCAATCAGAGAGGAGGAAGCACATGCGATTTTTCATTTCACAGTTGTAGACTTTACTGGTGGCCCTCCTGTGAAGTGCTCGGTGTCTGTGAATCATGTCACGTGACAAGGACACGTGACCAGGACCAGACCACGTGGTCACACAGTCTCGAGTAGCACTAAGTCTACGAGTGGCAACTGAAAACTGAGTTTTGTGATAATGAATGCCATGTCAAGTGTACTGAGATCCAAACAGTGTTGGTTGTGATTTTGAGACTATGATGGACACAATTTTGGTTGTCCGTTGTCTGGTAGCTTTCAAAAATTAAAATACAAAATGTGTGCTAATCGTCTTCAGATCTAAATCGTTGATGAAAAAAACCTTACAAATTTTGAAGACAAATGTACACAACACCACCATGGAAAACACTGGAAGCCAAATATTCCACAGATGCATCAAAGACGTCTAACGTCCACAAAATATCGGCTTTTTAGACACATCCCTCCCCCTTGTCTACAAACGTCCGTAATCTGAAGACCCCTACCTCTCACGGACGTCTGCATTTTCTCATATTTTTAAAAAATGTGGAATTCCTTGTGAAAATACCAACATATCCGTAATATTTACAAAAATTGCGGACGTCTGCGGAATTTGGCCGAACACCCCATCTCCCTAAGGTGAATGTCCACAACTACCACTACCAGACTCCCCCTTCCCTCTCGTTGCGGACGTTCAAAATGGATGGCCCCCTTCCTTTCTTTTTTTATGAAATATGAGGGCAAATATAAACACAGTTATCTTGTGGTTATATAAACGAAATATAACAATTTACAGTCCATATCGTTACAATGAAAACATAAACCATGAATCCTTTTCAGAAATGTTAGTACTCCAAAGTTCTAGAATAATAAGACAATAATTAGACTGATTTAAGTCGCATCATTTTCATAATCATGAACTGCTTTTTCGTTTTGATTCCTGATAGTTCTTAAATAAATGAAGTTAGATCCTTAAAAACTGAAACTGCTTTTGTTTTTACTGAGTTAAGTTTCAACTGCCTGCACCAGTAATTGTCATTTAAATGATATGATAGTTGACAGTTTCACATATTGCCAATTGTCACTTATTAATAATAATAGTAAACGATATCCAATCTACTTTCTACATTTTAAATAATCACAAATATCTCATAGGCGCCTGTAACGTTCGTTGGTCGATCGAATGGAATTGGTCGATCGATCAACTCCATTGGAACGAATGATGTGTTTTACTGGTCCCTAATTACTTGAATCGTGTTTAAATAGCTCAAAAGTTAATTTTTTCTATCAGATTTTTCTATCAGTCTATCAAATGAAGTTGATCGATCGACAAATCCCATTCGATCGACCAACGAACGTTACAGGCTCCTCATAGCAACATCGAGATATATTAAAAATATACATACAACTTGTCGCTTGTTCGTTTGCTAAAAACGCTTTTCAGCGTGATAATATAAGTCTGAAATAAAATCTATTAAATGTTATACAAGTACAACGTTTGAACCTGCTACGAGCACAAACTTGAAAATCTTAATTATTTTCTCAGCAGTTATTATTGAGCAGTTGGCAAACTGAATGGTGTTCAATAAAATCTTTACAAAACTTGAACGAAGCTTACTTATGTGTGCACATGGATCTATCGACAAACACGATTAGAAATTATGCTGTACCTTCGACAGAAATAAACTTGGACAGACCGTAAAATGCGCGTCTTTATTTATCTCTTTATCGATCGATGCACACACATGGGCTAAAACATTTCGATGAAGGCTTCTGATTTAGAATGAGTGTGAGATTTTTGAGCTTTTATGCTAATAGCAGGGTCAAACGACACTATCGTATCATGCAATAATTTGCCAATAATGATTATTCAGTAAATATCTAAATATGTACCTCTTAAAACAGCAGTGATAAATCTTATTGTGGTGTCTCGACCTTTTCAAGCGCGGCGTAATGCGTCGTATTTGGGTCTTTTTTGCGGCGCGTGAAAGCGCGCAAATGTGCTCCATTAGTTTACTATGTATGTTTTGCTTGGAAAGTTCATTTGCGTGCTGTCACGCGTCCCAAAAAAGTACCCAAGCGTGGTGATTGAAAAGGTCAAGACATCACTATTATAGTTTCAATTATCATGATACCAAATTTATAATATAAAATTCTAACAAATTCAATCAATTGAATTAATACAAACTCTTATACTGTTCATTTAAAAACAACTATTTCCAAAAACGCACTCAAAACGCTCCCAAAACAATGTAACTCATTCAATTAATTTCAATATTAATTACATTTCACACTTTCTGCATTCGGAAAAAGAAAACTTCTGTAACAACACGTTAAACCATTTTCTAATTTTCTGAATGATAATCCATCTTCTGAAATCAAAAATAGTTGATAATCACAAAATATAAAACAGAGTCATTTAAGTTGTCAACTTAAATTCAGATCCATCATCGTCTTCCTAATCCCAGACATAGTCTTTCCAACTTTTGAGTTCATCATCTTTGCTTATGTCTATTACTCGTCAAAATAATACATTGTTCTCATCTAGCATTGGTAAGAAGTCATGACAGGAAATGAATAAAACAGGGTAAAAACAGATACTTTGTGCAGTCATCTATAGTCTTGTTTCTTGGAAAATCCTCTTGTTTCTTGGAAAATGTCCAAATTGTCCATCATTGGAACTCTACTTGGGCATTTCTTGCACTTTTTCTTTCCTCTCCAGGACTATGTATCTGGACTATTCAATGTAACTGCATTCTGCATGGCGTAAATCATCTTCTTCTATAATTCTAATTCTGACTCGAAACATCCAAGAGTTCATATATTCTTTAGCTGAGATATCTTCTCGTAATACGATGACGTCACACATCTGATGACGTCATCAGCTGCACCTTGTGTCACGTGGGGGCTGGGTTCATACACAGCACGGCGGAGAGGGTGTTTTTCACGGTCTTCTTGTTTGATAGCACTGGAAGAGGTTTAATTTAGATGGAAAATTAATAATTGGAGACTCATATAATTTATTTTTAATTCATGGCCATGGACTAGAAGTAGATCAAAAAATTATGGAAAGTATCCACTATCCAATTCCATAGATGCAAAACTCACGTAGATAACTTCACAGGGAAAGGGGGTACAAAGAAGAGTATTGCATAACCAATTCCATTTTCCAATTGGCTAGTGAAACAAAGAAAAAGAGATGAAAAATAAAGTTGCCATTTAACTCACGGGAGAGGCGGGAGTTGTATCGGGGGAGGTGGAAGATGCGGGCGAGCTGCGCCGTGCTGATCCGCTCTGCGGGCGAGGATATCCACATCTTCCGGGTTAGAGCCACCAACTGCGGAAATGTTAGAGGCGAGTTCAACAAATCAGAGGAAATGTATCAAAACATGTATCACAATATTTGATACAGCCAAAAACACAATTATTTTCGATCTATCTATCTGCTTACACATGGTTTACCATACGACAAGACATCTGCAAACATGGGTAATATTGTAGAAAGTACTGTAGAAAGTATCATGGTTTATCTCTTACCGACGTAACGGTAGAAGACACGGAACACCACCGCTCGGAGATGGGAGGTCGGAAGTTGAGGTTATTCTTATACATATTCCTCATGTACTCCCGTACCACCTGAGAAAGGGGAACGTGTAGAGAGATGAGGGGAGAGTGTAACATCCTAATATCTTCCAATGTAAAATTGAGGAAATAGAACAGTAAGTTATTGCTGGAATCGGTCTGATATCGAACTATCTTCGACTCCCTTCTATCAATGACTCACACTTGAAGATGTGGAGGTGGAGCTCAGATCAGGGAACCGGTTGAGAAGGTACGCTCCGTAAGCGGTGTGGTTCTGTATCTGACATATCGCACTGTCCCCCGAACTCCGCGGGGACTTACTCACGGACTGAAGGAGGATGGGAGGCTCAGAATTATACAGGGTTTTGGATCCGTAGACTTCGAGCTTCAATATATTGATAAGTTTGTAAATTATGTTTGAGAGACCGTGTTCATCACTCACTGCTAAACCACCAAAAGTGACTGAAACGGAGTTTGGATCCTTTCCGTTTTTGACTATATCAAATCAAATTAACGAACTGTTTCTAACTAAGTGCCCTCCCACGGCTTGGGCGTTATCTCACAGTGAGAAGGTTAACTCACCTCATGTCGGTGCTGGTGTTCGTTAGATTTGCAACACACGTAACTCAGCAACTCCCAACTAACGAGCCCCATGCTGTACACGTCTGCTTTGTACAGGTTTATCTTGTCTGATCCGGTGGAGAGCAGGACTTCGGGGGCCGTGTACTGAGAGGTGCCTCCACTACCGTCCCTGACGAAGGGAGAGGGTTTAAGGGGGATCAGGGTCCATCCCCAAACGGGATTTGTAGAGCTGGGAAAGGTGTGGTTCTGGACTTTTGAAGGAATCTCGGATTAAGCTTGCCCACGAAAAAAAGAAATTAGATTACAAAATACATAAAACCGACCTAAGAGCACATGTGTCGTATCTCAACGTACCTGACGAAGCAGTCTTGTCTATGCTTCTCCTGACTGTGTCCGAAGTCTGACACGACGAGTCTGAAGGGGCAGCCCCCGTTCTTACTCAGCCTGCTCCCCACCAGAATGTTAGCTGTTTTCAGGTCCCGGTGGAACACCTCCAAGTCATGGAGATACGACATTCCACTCACGATATCCTGTAGAGAACTGTGTTTAGAAGTATAAAAACAGGCTTTTATAAGCTTACTATCGTCCCTTCAGCGAGATAGCAGCCGAGTTGGTATTCCAAAGCATACAAAAGGGGCTCTTAGTTTTTTTGCTATTACACTTAGAGTGAGAAGTTGAGAAGAGAATAGAGATCTTAAAAAGAGTAATGACTACTTTTCACAGAAGTGAAAACAAGAAGTGCAAACACTCACTCTGAAGAAGGACTGAGCTACGTTGTCCTTGAGAAAGTGTCCTCGAGTAATGAGGAAGTCCTTGAGGGAACCAAAGGTGTAGTACTCCGTACAGAAGTAACTGGGAACGGGAGGGGAGATAATTCACACAGGGGAAAGATAAGGGTTTGGAAGATTATTCACACAGGGTAATAAGATATAAATCAAAAAGAAGAGAAGGGCTTTAAATGAATGATCACAAGGAAACAAATAGATCAAACAAACAGGATGCTTTGCTAGATTAAACACTTAGAAAAACTCGTACAGCATTTAAGGAGTATCAACTTTATGTAAAAGTACAACTCTTAAAACATCAACTCTAAAAAACCCACTTGTTTCTGACGGACATGACGCTCTGTAGATGGGGTGACATGCCTCTGACATGGGGTCTGTTCCCCATACTCCTCCACAAGTACTCGCACACATTGTCATGAGAGAGGAGAGAGATAACGTTCAGTTCGTCCTCCATCTGCTTCCGTCGCTTGTCCGTGTAGCACTTGATAACACCTGGGATAACAATTGATAACACACCTGGGATTACGCTTGATTACACCAGGGGTAGCACTTGATTACACCTGGAGTGTGGGGTAGTGAATGCTCAGTACGATTAAATCCCATGATTTACGAACGCTTCTGATGTAAACACGTCACGTATCAGTTTAACGTTTAAACTTCTACTTATGAAGATCAAATAAAAATTGATCACACGCACCTTTCTTCTTATTGCCTATCCCATCGACCCAAGACACGAGGGCAATAACTTCATCTTCAGAGGACTTCCATCTTGAGGATAGAACTCCCTAAAAGGGAACAGCTTATAGTATTACATTAATATTGGAAGTAGGCCAAGAATATTAACACCAATCACAGCAGTTTGTATGGGAATAAACATAATAAATTATAGCGGTCAACATTCAACAAGCATGTAAACCTACACATATTATATAACAGCTTGCAAAAACACGAACCTCAAAGAAGACAGTTTCGGGCGGCAGTACCTCTCCGATAGTACTGACACTGTTGTCAGTCTGACAGTAGAAGGTACTGGCACTAGAGTTCATGGAGTGAGCGTCTAGCTGGTCCAGAGATATCTCAGATCTGAGATTAGTGAGATTAGTGATTAATGGAGAGTGAAAACAGAGCGTTCGAGATAAGGCTGCGTTTGAGAAAGTAAATAGTATCAAACTAAATATTATCAGACTTAAACATTCATTGATTTCCCTAGAAATAGTTTATCTCTTATTACCTGAAAGCAGTGGTAGCCACGTTGGTCCCACTATTCGTACTGGGGTGGTGTTCCAGCAAGTGTTGTTCCTGTCTCAGATTACTCCGCATCTTGAAAGCCATGTGCCGGTCCGCTGAGGATAGGAATGTTAGGAAGAATTTGAAAACGTCTTATATTTCGAGTGGTAATTTGAATTGTGGATAGATTTTCATAACGTCCTTGTCAACATTGAATTCATCGCGTCAATGGCCTATGGACGTTGAAAATTTCCATCACTGGCCATTTCACATAGTACCAAACACTGAACGACACAATGGAAACTTAAAATGTAATAAACAAAAGCTGCAAAGTGTAAGATTACCTAGTGAAGGGTTGGCCGCCCTAAGTTGCGGAAATAGGTCTGTTTTTCCGAGCAGCTTTCTCGCTCTATCACACACTGGGTCCAACATCTCAAACTTCATTACATCGTCGCTGATAAACCTGAAATTATGAAGATTCATTAGATTCCAACTGGTGAAAACGTTGGCGGTCACAAACAAAAACACGAAAACAATTTTGTTCCCACGCGCGCGGCTTGCGCGCATTTTACTAAGCCATGGATCATTTTGCTTTCTGAAGCACAAAAACGTTTGGCGTTCGCGCGCGGCGCACAAAAATCCAATATTTTGTGCGTTAACAGACGAGTGAGCTGAATTTGTACCAGCCACAGACACATTATATTATGTATGCCAATACATACACTGAGATCATTGGTATTCCATGCTATGAAATGTGTCTTGAAACCACCTAGTTCCGTTTTAGTGGAACCTTGACCTCGGCAATGAGTCTGTGTTGCTGGTAAAGTGGTAAACGCCCAAACTACGATAAACTTATTATCATAGTGTATGTAGATGTAAAGGAAGTGTAATATGTAAGTCATGAGCATTGACCAACTTGGAATATGGGTTATTAATAACATGTGTGTAAGGTGTGTGAGTCTATACAATAACAAACAATAACGAACAGCATGAACAACAAACAAACAGCCACAGTCTTTACAGATCACGATTCTATTTACATCCATTGCTTAAGTATACAATCTAACTACTATGATTGTACTATTATGTAGGGGGGTGGCCGACATATTTTTTTGTTTTTTTTGTTTTTTCAAAAATCACATTTACCTTAACAAAAAAACAAAAAAACAAAAAAAACAAAAAATACAAAACATAAAAAACAAAAAAAAACAAAAAAAAACAAAAAATACAAAAATAAAACATAAAAAAAAAAAACAAAAAACATAAAAAACAAAAAAACAAAAATACAAAAAAACAAAAACAAAAAACAAAAACATGAAATACAAAATACAAAAATTACAAAATAGATTAAAAAAACAAATAAAAGAGTAAATATAATACTATTGATACATCAAGTTATTAAGGTTGGCGTAGTAACCTTCTGCTGAATTGAGTGTGGAAAATCCATTTTCACATTCATTTTGTCAGTTCGAGCCCACATAACCAAACCTTATTCTAACTCGGAACAAACAACATTGGTCACGTATTTCTCATCAATTCCTTCAACTCATCGACGTGAACTCAACGGCTGAAATACAGAAACTGATGCGTGTTTCTATCGCATCTGAACTTGTTTCAAGGTAATCAAGTCGAATGACCTATGCAAATATAAATTTCTTGAAATCCCCTAATTTCTAGAAAACATCCACGTGAACTTACGTGCTTCATTTCATCGTAGATTTCTCATTCCTATTTATTGAGGCATTGAGAAACCATTATCACTTCGTCATTGTATCACCGAATAGGCTACATTCTAAAGTTTCGGTCTTAAACGTAATTTCAAGCATTTGGCAGTTACATTTTTAGAAGCCTCCTGCGACAAAAATTTTCGACCGATCGCCTTAAATTGAGAACTCCTCTATTGCTAAATCTCTAGGTCTAAAAGCAATGTGTATCGAAGTAAACACAATCTGGCGAAAACTCTCTGAGTTACAGATGTTCAGAGTAGGGAAAATAGCGTTCTATCGCAAAATACTTTATTAGAGTGGTTTCACTTGATTTTGAAGACGACACCACAGCAGCAAAATGGGCACAAACCAAATTCCCTTTCATATTTTTTGTATTTTTTGGTTTTCATGTTTTTTTGGTTTTTTATGTTTTTGTTTTTTGTATTTTTTTGTTTTTATTGTATTTTTTGTTTTTATTGTTTTATTGTTTTTTTGTTTTTTATGTTTTTTATGTTTTTTTGTAACTTTTTGTTTTTTTGTTTTTTTTGTTTTTTTTTGTTTTTATGTTTTTTGTATTTTATGTTTTTTTGTTTTTTTTGTTTTTTTTGTTTTATTTGTTTTTTTTGTTTTTTGTTTTTTTCAGAAAACAACATTTACCTTAACAAAAAAAACAAAAAATAGGTCGACCCCCCCCCCCCCTATGTATAAATATTTGCACGGATATTCACAGGGCATTGCATGACTACACCTGGGTCATTTCCCCACAGTACCTTAAAAGAGAGTTGCTTCGTAGTACTCAACTACAAGTTGAAGAGTAGAGAAGCACTTAATCTCTTATATTTTAGAGCAGAAGCAAAACAATCAAAATTCATATTACATATACTCTTCTTTACAAAGAAAAGTGAGAGAGACATTTTGTAATCACAAAGCTTTCAAATCACGGACAGGATTGACACTGGACCAGCTCAATCACAGCAGAATACGGGAATAGATTGACTGATGCCGTCATCTTGTTATTTTAATACATGATGATGAAGTCATCAGCAAATGCGTACCATATGTAATCTGGTTTTCTTACAGGGCCCTTAAATGTACAAGGTTTCATATCCTCTTGAGTTGTAGCCGCTCAAATTAGCCCCTATTTGTATGTGACTGGCTCCACTTTCCGGTCAAGTTATAGTGTTGGATCAATCACAGGGGGGTGCTATATTCTATAAGCACGTAATGCTTACTTTTATTATAAGAAAATCGTCACGATTGATGTCTGGACAACGTTTTACAAGTCGGATTTAGTCTGGGGACCCACAGTTCATACCCTCTTGCAATACGACACGAAAGAGAAATCGCACCTTTTCCACTTACCACTTTTAAAACATTTGTATTATTCGGTTACGTACACCACGGATTGTCCCAAAAGCGTAACTCAGAGTGGCCCGGAGGTCTTTGAATTTGAACAAGCTAATTAGCTTTGAAAATCTCCCAAGTTCCACCCCATGAAATTCCTACAACTCTCCTTTTCGTATGACATACTGCATACCAAATCACCATTTTAGATGTAGCCATGGATCAATTAGCGGTTCCTTATTTGAATAATAAAGGGGAAGGTGGCAGGTGGGTGAGTGAGCTGCAATGTGCCAATGTCAGCAGGGCTACAGACCCCGGCATGTCAAGTTCTTTGAGAATGCGTGTAATGTAGAGCATGTGAGTAGCAGGCCCGTAGCCAGGATTTTTTTCCGGGAGGGGCCCTTGCGCCGCGAGCGAAGCGAGCAGGCTGCGGCAGGGATTTGGGGGCGCAGCCCCCACCGGGGTCCAGGAGCACGACCCTGCCATGGGGTTAGGGGGCGGAGCCCCCGGAAAATTTTAGGGAAATTAGGGTGCTGCAGGATGATTTTTACAATAAAGAAATGTATAGGAAATGTACATGAACGCATTTTGACACACTTACGAACACTGTCACGTGACATTTACGAATACTCTACAATAATTTTGTCCATGAAACTCGGACCCTTCTTCTTAAGTGAAGCGATTTGCGATTACTCTTGGACATTTACGAGTACTCCCTAAAACCCTTCTTAAGTGTGCGTGATTCACTGCGTGAGGGTGCGTGACCCTAATAAGAGTGTGCGTAAGTCAAAGACTACTCCTAAGTCAGTTCGTAAATTGTGCCAAGTTACGAAAAATCCTACGACCACTCTGGAGGGGTCTTACGAATACTCTTGACCCATTTCTCCTTAATAAGTTGATGATAGAGTTGGACTTTGGCACGGTATTTCATGACACATTTTGAGTTTAGAGGCATAGAGCATTCCGGCTCCCGAGTCCGACCTCCAAATTTATCACATCATCCACATTAAACAATTTCATTCATAGCGAAATGATTTGAAAATGATGATAAAACGTTAAATGACAGCCTCCTGCGTTACTTGAAACGATGATTGTATACAAATTGACATGCCCTCGATATGCTTGTATCTATCAAGTCACAGTGATTGCCTTTCATTTTTATTCTATTATTGAGGGTAGGTCAGTCATGATGCTCGAGATGGAAAAAGTACAAAAAATTTGTTTGCCATCTGTAAACGATCACGAGTAATATGGATCAGTTGTCAAGTGCTTATGTGAACTACTGGACTATCAAGACAGCGATCATTATTGAACTTGAATGTGTAGTTCATACATCTACGGCCAAATACTGCAAAGGTTAAGGTCTCAGGAGCATGAATTTTTCAACGCTGCGATTGAAAATGAATAAAAGAATCGAGGTACGTTCACAGTTCACTGAAACTGTACAATGTACATCATTGCTCAAGCAAAAAACTGTTATAGGTACGTATAACATCACATTTAGATCAAATGGGAAGGTAAACGGGCTATAAAGACAATCGAAGCAATATCATGCCTAATCGTTTCATGTTATCAAATCGGAAATAGCCAATATCATGGACAACTCAAAATGTACCTACCTATAACAGAACCGAACGTTCCCAAAATTAAGATGTATTTTACTTTTAGAATACATCACGGTAGACACCATTGTGCAAATTCAGCTAAATTTAGACGGTGAACGCAGAAATTGAACAATTATTGTTAAATAAAGAATTGACAGCTGAATGGAACATTCAAAATTTAAAAGCATAAAAGCACAAACATGATGAAGACGGTCGACTGTAGAACCAGAAAACGCTGAACAGTGAACGAAACAGCAAACTAGAAGGCAACACTACAAATAGGTACATGAAATAGCCATACTCAAAACATGTAACACTCATACCACAACAACTTTCCATATAAGGAATAATGAGTGTACTCTCCCGCTCTCAAATGCAGAAACTGCGTAAGTGCGTGAGAAATACTCAAACCCTATTGGTTGGTGTTCATTACACGTGACTATTTGAGAGAGTATTCGTAAATCAGAGAGTATTCGTAAATCAATGTTCGTGGACAGTGCTCGTGATATTTTCGGATCGCCCAAACACGGTTGAATGTTTCATGTACACTCTTGGAGAGTATTCGTAAAATTGGTACCTTATTCGTAAGCGCTACGAGTACTCTTAGACGATTGTTTCATGGAAGACCCCCAGGACGATATTTGTCAAAATTAGAGCATCGAAAAAGTATACAATCAAATATAAACGAGCTATAACAGTCAGAATAAGATTAAACTGCCACTATTTAACCAAGCCAAAGTATATAATTATGATTATCAGTCGAAAAAATGTTATTCTAACTATTTTTTTGAAATGTCACCTTTTCTTCCGAGGGGGGCTGCAGCCCCCCTAGCCCCCCCTCTGTCTACGGGCCTGGTGAGTAGATAAAGATTCCTACAGCGCTGATAAACTAACCCCCCCACTAAAGGTACTGATTAGAATTATACAGCAAATACGAACTGAGCAAACAGACAAGCATTCAAACAGATGGTCAAACAGTTGGACGGACAGAAACAAATATCAATGACCTTTTACTTAGCAGGCCTTTTTAACTGGCCCATGGACAAAATCGAAGCAGTGAAACACTTTAACCGTCGCTTGGATGAAATTTCCAAGTCGTGCTTGTCCTAATGTGCCGACTCCTTTCATGACCTGTTATGGCTATCGGAATAGGAGTAAAACCTTCAAAATAGAGGTAAAACCCGCAAAATAGCGGCAAAACCTTCAAAATAGAAGTAAAACCTGCAAATTAAAATAGCAATATAATAAGTTGTGTTAGTTACGCACCCTGTGCTCGCAGGTAGTAACGGACAGCAGCGAGTAGAAAGACCACAGTAACGAGAAGTAGAGCGGCTCCTGCACTAGCTGATAGGATGGTGATGTAGGACGCACCGTCTCCTTCCCCGTCACGCCGCGAATCATCTGAGAAAGAGGAGAGTTACAAGGTGAGTGGGTTAGAAGGTTATAAAGTTAGAAATCAAATGGGTTACAATGTGAAAAAAGGTTTGTTAAGGATTACAAGGTGAGTAAGCCACTGACCTTCTAACGCGCTCTTAGAGCGCGTTAGAAGGTCAGTGGCTTAGAATAATGATAAGGATAATCATTAATCATACCAAAGACTCGATGCCTCAGGTTTTATACTGTCCATTCGAGGCGATAAAAAGTTGAAAAAGAAGAAAAAACGGAAAAAACTCTGCCATGAGGCACACGGATATTTGTGTATATATGGAAGGTGAATTGTAACCCCGCGTATAATATCACACAGCTATGCGTATACCTTTAACTCTCTAACGTATCAGAGTATCACAACCTCGTCCAATACAATACAACAACATGTTAATTTACTGATAATTGGAGCGTGTATAATAGTATGTGTGTTTTGTAGTAGCCGTGACCACTAACTCTAGGGGTAAGGTACTGTGTGAAGCAGTAATATATTACTGTAAACTGTAACTCTAGGGGTAAGGCACTGTGTAAAGCAGTGAATATTACCGTTAACTGTAACGTTGTGAATGGGAGTATTACAAGCAAGTGCAGTAACTCATGTGTGCTCATGTATCGATCGATAGCACCGCTTAAAGTTACTGTACTTTTGACATAAATTCTATTAAAATTAAATTGCACGCACTGTAGAATAACGTCTTAATCAATGCTTTCGTCGATGGATGCTGTGCACACATATCAATATGGTGATTTATCAGATTAAATATTTGGTCTAAGACACGATGAAGCCAGTTGGAAGTTACTTTTTACGTTTTTCTTCTGTTCGCAGTCTTTCCAAACTTATAAATCTACGTAAATTCAGAATTAATTTAAATAATTTACAAATATTTAGCCTGCTAAATTCCGAGAATAAAGAACACTATTATATAATATTCGAAGTATAATTAAAATCAAGGCAGGCTTACTGTTTTAGTAAGCAATAAAAAGGCAGGCTTTCTATCTCTACATAGCAACAGGGCGTGACACTTGATACGGGAGAATGGTAGCTCTGACAGTTGTCTCTAACAAACGATCCTACCACAGCTCCACACTGCTCTTTGTTTTCTAAACGATCTCATCACTTGGCTCCTAAGTTGTGAGGATATAAAATAAAAAGCACTGAAATGGCTCCTTGTTTTCTCAGAATTAAAAGTGGAGATATATGATATGTGTAAGAAACTACAGTCGACAAACCAGCCACCTGGCGAATAGGGCGGAGTTCAGCCGACTTTAGCCATCAGGAGTCTGGCGAAGTTCCCGAGTTATATTATGCGTCCTAATACGGCAACTGCTGACGAGAACGCACATATTTGGATAAGTTTTGTTGCGAAACTGATAAAAAAAGTTGTTTTCTAATCTTATTGCAGTGCAACGTGCGTAATACGATTCGTAATAATGACATTATTACTCACCGTTAAACTACACTTATATTCTTACTTTCAAACATTTGGGGTTTATGTGAATACAATAAAACAATAAGCGAGCCCCATCGAATAGAAAACGTTAAGACTAAGGACTTGTGTACATTACACTCACAGAGCACTACTGTTTGTTTATTCCATATAATGTTAGCATCCCCATAATGTCCATTTACTGCTATCTAAACTGATATATTATGTTTTGTGAGGGAACTAGGGAACATTATGTTAGCATCCTCATAATGTCCAGGTAGTGCTATTTAAAGTTTTAAAGGTACTGCTATTGTGAGCTATTTAAAGGTACAGCTATCTAAACTGATATTATAAATAGACCTCCTAAGGTAAACTATTATTATGTTTTGAGAGGGAACATAATACCCACCGATCAGATAATTCATTTAGCGCAATTATCATGTCCAGGTTATTATCATACACCCAAACTGTACATTTTATTCATCCGAACTATACACGATCCAGTGTGCTTAACCCATCTTATCACTACACAGATCCTTTAAATACAGAGCAAATTAAGTAATATGCACCCAATGGCTTATCATATTGGAGGAGATTTGGTCATTAGTAGAGGACTAGGCGACCACCCACGAGTGTTTGATGCTGTGTAATGAGCTGGTAATATTCAGAGTGTATAAAGAGCCTGTGTTGTTCAGTGTCTAAACTTTATTGAGTACCTACACACACTACACAGGATAGTGTACTGTGCACAATATCCAGATGAGTGTATTATATAGTGTATAGAGTGTACACAGTACACACTACACGTACACTCAATACTCTACATTTCACATTACTGATCTCAAACCCCTTTGTAGTAATAACGTGTAGTGTAATCATTAAAATCCCCCTCTGATCCCTTATACCAACTACAGGAGGATAAAGGAGTGTACAGTTGCTCAGTACATCCAGATGTATTGAGAGTGTAATGAGTAGACTAGACAGATGAGAGCCTCAGTGGCATGATGATTAGACGCTGCACGTGAAAAATAGGCGGTGTGACGTCATCAATTTACAACGTTGAGCTAAAATAATGACGTCAGACTCAGCCGTCTATTTTCGCGCGCGAGGTTTAGTGTGATTCATCACGTGATATAATGTTCCAGTATATTGGAGAGTAAAATATGAAAACATAATAATTTGGTCCACTATATTTGGTGTACTTTACTTGGTCTATACACAATGATGAACGGCATTTTTTATTAATGCAAGAAATTAATTCTGATCAATGTTGTCGTCTAAATTTCAACGTGCGAAAAGCTCGTTTTAATGGAGAAG
The DNA here is from genome assembly GCA_011033025.1 of Beroe forskalii. Taxonomy (NCBI): domain Eukaryota; kingdom Metazoa; phylum Ctenophora; class Nuda; order Beroida; family Beroidae; genus Beroe; species Beroe forskalii. Next base: position 235,930 of record WFMF01000068.1, on the reverse strand, counting down.
AAGGAACTTGGTTGGTATTTAAAAGTGAAATGTAGCACGCTAAAAGCATTAAACTATTGAACAGCCGTGGAACACGCTATTTTTAATTAATTTTTAAAATTTATATGATCATTTACTACAAAATGTCAAAATGCACGAAATTTCTGCAAATCGCACCGGTTGATAACTGACATTATTATCTGAATAATCAAAAAGAAATAAAGAAAAAACCAAAAACTCTGCCTTTGACTTTAGTGGAGATACATTCAGTCTCCAAACAATTGTGGTTGGTCGCACAATTTGGACATTTAAGACTTTCTGTTGCTACGTACGTACAATTTCGATTGCTTCGCAATGAAGTCGCAACCGATTTCTTTGCATATTATATTCTCAGGGACCCAGCTTTTCACACACAAGCTTTGATATATATTTAAATTATGTAGGTATGCTCCATGCAAATTGCAAACAAAGACCCTCAAAGTAAGCCAAGTAGAGCAATACGTCTGTTGAGAGAGAAATGGATATTATTCAACTTGAAATCTTTACAAAGCATACACAATGTATTGCGAGCTAGTGGGGGCCAAGGCCCTCTACATTTCTTCTGGGGGGGGGGGAATTTGCATTAGCAAATTTTCATTTATTCATAGCCCTAATTATATTATTATGCACATAAACATACAGATAATATATAAATTAATGTTTTGTTGATTGATTTAAGTCTAGAATAGTGAATTTCAGGAACATTAATTCTGTCCAACTGAACTTAATCATAACTTCCTTTCGGTATTCAAATTTTTGAGAAAATCCTAGGTAGGGCAAAGGCCCCTTAGATTTTTCTAGAGGGGGCTTTTTGAAAACAAGCCCCCCCCCCCAAGGGAGGGGCGTGTAGTCCCATTGTCCCGTGTCGCATTGCAAAGCAGGTTGAATACTTGATTTTAGGGAGGATTGACTTTATGGGAAACTTTGCAAAATGGGCGTAGGTGGTTGATTTTAAACTTTTAAAGAATCAGTCAGCTAAAGTAAAGCTGTTGTTTTTGCTTTCGTCACGACTTTAATTGAAAATGGTCGAGCACCGAGCATAACATTGAAAGTCATACACATTGATTAAAAAGTCATGTTTTTATTGAAATATTGAAGTGACTTTCCACCACAGGATGGTCTGAAATTCTCTGAATTTCTAGCAATTTTGACAACTTTATCATCTAGATAGAAAAACCGTTCTCCGTACTTCCGTAAATATGTATGAATCAACTGATCACACTTCTAAGTCAAGATCACCTTCATTACAACTGACTTTTGATTTTTGTTTTTGATTTATAATTTGCCTCATCGACGTTAAGATTCAAACACACTAAGTCTGTGTTTGAATTTAGACTGACTTACAACTGACTTTCGCTTTTTGCTTTTGATTTATAATTTGTCTCAGCGAAGTTATTAAGATTCAAACACACTAAGTCTGTGTTTGAATTTAGAATACTTTGTGTACTGCAATACTGTAAATATTAAACGTGCAGTGAATATGATGGATAATTTCCATCCTGTTAGGGTGAAATTGGACGAGTTTTCTTATATTTGACTCCCCAATATTATATCATTATAACATGAATATTATGCCGCATAATGAATGTAATATGTATGTTGCATATGTGAAATGTGCATTAAGTAGGCCGAATGAAGACACGTCTTGGAAGGAGAATATGCACATCTAGGAAGGCAGACTAAAGACGTTCCTGAAAAACGTGATGAATCTACGCCCAGTGAGGTTTATATTCTACTCGTGAATAATAGGCGGTTATTTTCATCCATTTTGCAGGTTAAAGACGTCATTGCCACCGCCTATTTGTTCTGAGCGTACATTACAATACGTATGATCTGTTTAGAATTTAATGGCATTATTCCCCCACTATAATTGGATGGGTCACTGAGCTATTCTTCCTTGAGATGGCTGAAAACACATGGGAAATAACATGAAGGAACACACTAATTTTGTTCAACAGCAAACACTATATTGAGACATGAGAAAAGTTCAGTTCAGTGCCAAGTCCCGTGCACTGCACCCATAACTAACTTAGAATATAAAAAACAATTAAAGAGCCTTCCCGTGACGCATGAGGTGACATAAAGAGGACAAAAGTCTGTCTGTATATATAAAAATCAAGCAATTTACGTCAAAATTCAAGCAATTTACGTCAAAATCTCACCATTCTAAACCATGAAAATGTCATCATCAACTACAGAGTTATTTTATAGTGAGTGTGATTTTCTTACTTTATGTAGTGAATTTCATTATTGTTCGAAAATCATCATTATTCAAGATAAATGATTTTTTCAAAGAATCCATTAAATTCTACTTAGTTTGGTATAACTGCGATCTCGCCACCCATGATTCATCAAAAAGAGCATTGAAAATGCTCGGCACCATTAAAAATATAAAATTAAAAAGCACTGATTTCATCTCGCATTATAATAGCGAACTAGCTCTCTTGCAAAACAAATTTAAGAGTAAAGTGGTGAGACACAATTTTATATTGTTTAACGTTTGATAAAAGCTATCGATGGGAGTCAACCATTGTTTGTATAGGCTATAATCATAGATATAAGACTCTCAGACAGGGATTGATTGACGTTATTCGAGCAATTAGAACAAAGATATATCGATAAAATCTTTCTCTCTAGACTAATCGAGCAGTGTGGATTGAGCAATGGGTATATCTATATATTAAAGTCTTTGTGGGTTTGAATCTACGTAAATATCGCTAAAACTGCTGTCAGCTACAGTCAAGAAATAAGATGAATCTTAAAATATGCGGGGCAAGAAATCCGGAAATCAAGAAAATAAAGATATCCTCCATCAACTCACATCCCTCGCGGTAGACCTCCCCAGGCTTGTAACAGTTCGTATTGTTTCTGCTCAGGACATTACACACGAAATCCAGTACGTCCCGGGTCTTGTAGTCTCTCATAGCACTCTCAAAACACTGCTTCATCAACTCATTGCACGACTCCTGGGATTGAGGGGTTCTGATTGGTTGAGAGGATTAGAGGTTAGCTCTTATTGGTTGAAGGGATTAGAACTGAGCTCTGATTGGTTGAAAGGTTAGGAGGTGAGTTCTGATTGGTGGATGGGTTTGGAGGTGAGTTCTTATTGGTTGATCTGTGTTTAGTGCTTTAGTGGAAAAGTTTGGGATAGTTGGAAGGGTTAATAAGGGATTATTTCTGGTGGTGGTAGGCGAAAATATTAATTGAACATGGCTTTTATTCAAAGATTCACCATGGTAGAGTATGAATTTTCTAGAATATGCATTCTGGAAGGAATCAATTTTCTTGACTGTTACGCAGAATGATATTCAAGAATCGAAATTCGTTGCGCAACATAGACAAATTCTTTGCTTCCTCGACAATTTCTAAAATCCATGTAAGGAAATATTGGAACGAAATATCGGGAATATTGAATAGTGAAGTGAAGGTTACCAGGAAACAGATTAGCTCAAGAACTTCGAATTAGTCTACATTGGTTGGTATGATTGATTCATTTATACTAAAGATTCATGGTTATATAATAGTATAATAATATAATATTATCATCTGAGCAATGAGATTTTTTTTTTTTTTTTTTGTTGCAATGTTCACTGTCCGCCTCCCCCGCCACGCGTGGGGAGTTGGCAGCTCTCCATAGCAGAGAGCTCTGCTGGAACCCACCTGGCATGCACTACTAGTTTGACTAGTACCCTTACCTGGGATGCCAGATGATGGCATCTTTACAGATGCCAATTGAGTCGGGGGCGCCCCTCCGGAGATTGACTACCTTGGTCCCTGTGGTAAGTGGCCTCCTGGGCCTTAACCTACAACCATCGACTTCTATGGCTCTGATGGCGAGTTGTGCTGGTTTAAGATTTATTGGTATTTGTAGTGTATTTGTATGATGTGATAGGTTTGTATGTTCGTACTGTCGTTTGTTGCGGAGGAGTTAGTTATATGCCGGCGCACGTGCCGCGTGTGCCTCTTCTTCCTGCTTATGTGATGTGCTTTAAAATGTTCCATGGCACTACTCTGTTGAGAAGCGGTGGGACCGGCTTTTAACTTGTGTTTGTAGTATGTATATATGTTGTAATAGTTTGGTGTGTTTTTACTCATTTTTATTACAGAAGAGTTGGTTTTCTACAATCTACGGCAGGGCGTCTCCTTCCCTGCTTCGTGTGGTGTTATTTAGTTTAGAAAATAAATGTGCGCCTGCACTCAGTGGCACGACTCTGTTGAGCTGGGATGGGACTTGTTGTTTCGGGGTCAGCTGATTGTCATGTCAATTATCTCTTGATAGGTGGGTCGCTATCTACTCCAGAGTTTGTGGTGCCTGCTGAGAAACTTAGTGAGAACAGAATGATATGTCCCCATGGGATGGCCATAATGACATCATGACGGTCATCATGACTACATCATGGCAGGATGGGGGATCATAATGTCCTGACACTATAATATGACTATAGAGAGGTAAAATCTTTAGTGAATGACTGCTTGGTCCTATTTCTGCGTGTAAGGCTTTTTGTATAGGATGCCAAAAATCAGCTGCCTTTTATGCTAGTATGGGAGCAAGGTACTCCCCACAGAAGTGATCTAAGGTCTCCTTAACCCGGGACAGTGTTAAAATAAAGGGGAGGAGTTTGGGTCCCTCTTGCTCTTGCTGTTAATTAGGCAGTTCTGGTTTGTAGACATGTATGTTCCTTCTCACATAGGTTTGGAGATTTTAGGCTCAGGCTGCCCCTATGGTGCCGCCACAAAAAGGAGTAAAATGTCAATAATATACTCATATACGGAAACAGAGTGAGGGTTGTAAGCATATAACCTGAGGCCAGATTTAGATCTGGGTTAAATTCATGATGATGATGATATAGATATAGACTATAGAGTATAGAGACATTGAATTGAAAAACAATTTTATGCCACAAATTGGGAGTTTCTGACGGTTCCAAGTAAGTCATAGGTACTCAAATGTTGCTATATAATGTTCTAGGAGGTATATCAAATCATACAGTATCCGTACGAAGTGTGGTAATCGCCTCAGAAAGTGGAACCAAGTGTATTTTTAAAATGTGTCAAGATTATAAGCATATGCGCTAAAAGTGTCAAGATTGCATATGCATATTAACTGAGGCCAGAGTTAACCAGGACAGTCATTAAGTTGTTATAGGTATGTCTTGACGATGAATTGACATTGTTGATAGGTTGTTAGGGTCAGGTTTCCACACGTTTATGCTTGTTTTTTGGCATTTATGACGGCTCCAAGGCGGTCTTAGGTACTCAAATAATTGTAAGATATGTTTTAGAAAGTGTATTTAATGATGCAATATCCGTACGATGCCTGGTATTTGCTTCAGAAAGCAGAACAGAGTGTATTTGAAGAAAAAAACGTGGGACAAGTGTCAAGATTGTAAGCATATACCCGAAAAAGTTTCAGGATTTTAAGCATCTTAACTGAGGCTAGAGTCAGACTAAGGGACTGGTATCCCGCTGTGGGGCTTCAGAACCCTTGATAAGAGATGGACTTGTATCCTGCTTGGGGCTTCAGATCCTTGATAAGGGAAGGACTGGTATCCCGCTTGGGGCTTCAGATCCTTGGTAAGGGAAGGACTGGTAATTAGTATCCCACTTGGGGCTTCAGGGGTAAAGGGAGGACTGGTATCCCTTTTGGGGCTTCAGAACCCTTGGTAAGGGTGGGACTGGTATCCCCCTTGGGGCTTCAGATCCTTGGTAAGGGAAGGACTGGTATCCCGCTTGGGGCTTCAGATCCTTGGTAAGGGAAGGACTGGTAATTAGTATCCCACTTGGGGCTTCAGATTCTTGGTAAGGGAGGGACTGGTATCCCTTTGGGGCTTCAGAACCCTTGGTAAGGGTGGACTGGTATCCCGCTTGGGGCTTCAGATCCTTGGTAAGGGAAGGACTGGTAATTGGTATCCCACTTGGGGCTTCAGATCCTTGGTAAGGGAATGACTGGTATCCCGCTTGGGGCTTAAGATCCTTGGTAACTTGGTAAGGGAATGACTGGTATCCCGCTTGGGGCTTCAGATCCTTGATAAGGGAAGGACTGGTAATTGGTATCCCACTTGGGGCTTCAGATCCTTGGTAAGGGAGGGACTGGTATCCCGCTTGGGGCTTCAGAACCCTTGGTAAGGGTGGGACTGGTATCCCGCTATGGGGCTTCAGATCCCTTGAGTGTGACCTTTGAGTTGATGTGGCAATTTGATGTGGTGAGTTGATGTCTATTGGGAATTATGTGTTTTTAAGTGGATCAGATGGGTATCAATCCGTTTTGCCGCAATGGCAAGGGGTTATGGAATATGGAAGTTGTCCACTCGGGACTATTGCCGCTATGGCAAGGTTGTCTGGCCAGAGTCCAGATCTGGACTCTGGTGCACGCTTTCGTGCTATGTCCGCTATGGACTAGGCTGTATCTGGGGCATTCCGGCTGCCATGGGACATCAGCAGCAGTCCCGCCGCAGAGGGACCCCACTGGGTACGGGGAGCCAACTCCCATACCCAGTCTACCTACCAGAGATCGACGATGGGGAGCCCGCAGGGACTCTCGATCATCTGCTACGACAGGGGCTTGCACGAAACGGTCTGACTGAGACTGGCTGCGCCATTTCGCAGTACTAGGCGACCGCCCCCCTCTGAGCAATGAGATGAAATGATGAAATATGATCATCGGTTATTTCCTCTTCCTGTGATTTCCTCTTCCTGTTTTCCCCTGTTTTTATTCCTATTCCTCTATTTCCCGATTCCTTTCCGTCTGTTTCTATGCTCAATAACATGATTCAGAGAGAAAGGAAATATATTTCCGATATGTATTGATGATATTCTGAATAATAGAAAAGTCAGAACTTCTGACCGTACGAATCTCACCTCAGAACACATCATATAACCCTAACCCAGACCCAAACCTATCCTCGGAGTTGAAATACTACGAGATAAAGTGTCGTGAGATGAAATTTCGTGAGATGTTATGAGAAATCTCTGGAAATGAAAGGTCCGTTCCCCATACACTCACCCTTAATTGCTGAAATCAAAAAAGGCATATTTCTCAAATCTTAGAATAAAATGGACATTATTTCCCAGTGACCTCTGGACACTCACCTTGAATTGCCGAAATGAAAACAAAGGGGGCCTATTTTTAGAATCCTAAAATAAAAAGTACATTATATATCCCAATGACATCCCAGGTAAGGGGTACTAGTCAAACTAGTAGTGCATGCCAGGTGGGTTCCAGCAGAGCTCTCTGCTATGGAGAGCTGCCACCTCTCCACGCGTGGCGGGAGAGGTGGTCAGTGAACATTGCACCAAAAATATCCCAGTGACGCCGGTTCACTCACCCTGCAGATCTTGAAGTCTTCATGGCACGGACTGACGTACATCCAACTACACAGCATCTCCTTTAGAGGGTAGTAGTCCGCAGAACAGGTGTTTGACATCCTGAATATTGATTAATTTAGTAAAGTTTCAGGATATGAGCGAGATTTCGACATCATGTCGAAAAGATGAGTAGAGAATATCACTTAAGTATAGGTATTCAGGAGATGGGCAATTCTGTCGAAACTTGAGTTGACATGATACTTTAATTTACCGTATAATGTCGCTTTAAAACAAGCTTCTAAGTTTGGGCAGGTATTATGTGGTTTGTAGATTAAAATAAATTATCATTGAGAAGTCAGAAGATTAAATCAGTGGAAAGATATAACATTCGGAACAAGATCCAATCACACCAACCTGTGTCCTTCCAAGACAGAGAAGAGTGCTGTGTCTCCGGTAAAGTAGCGATCTGGAAACTTCTCCGAGTTGGGCGACAGCTGAAACGGGAAAGAGTCAAATCTTTGAGTGATGTCATTATCAGGGGTAGGGTGGGGAATTGATGACGCCATTATTGGGTGTTAAAATGGTGTTTTGATGACTTCGAGTGGTTTTGATTTTAGAAGAATAACCTTCAAGACCTAACAAATACATCTTTAAAAGTCTTATTAAAGCTCTTTTTGTTATATTGAAAGTCACATTATCATCTGCAACCCTACTCACAAATACAAAGCTCTTGTTAAAGCCCCTTTATATTACTAACTCTACTAAAGCTTTTTATATTTTATTGCCTGATAACGCACACAGGGAGAGAGAATTAATTGTACATTCGTAACGCTCATATTGAGCTCCTTTATAAGTTTATAAAGCTCTTTATAGAGATCCTTATATGTGGTGAAGAGTGACGTCATTATTAGTGGTTAAATGTGGTAAGTTGAATGTTGATGATGTAGAATGGGATTCATCGTCGCATTTGAAGCGATGCTCCACTTTTTTTACAAGCGTGACGGCATTAAGAAGGTGTGCATTGGTGAATTGATGACTTCACACCGCATATTTTTCATAATAAACCTCCTATCATTCATAACAGCTTCATATTATTATAGTCAATGATCGGGACTGTTATCAACTTATCAACTACACACTAAATAATAAATTGAGTAAGTAAAACCCATACACAACATATAAATTCTACACGCGCATAAGATAATTATTGCGTCTAAATATTATCTGGTATTTTACATATTATTATTAAGTTTATTTCCCCATCTTCTGTATGAAATACACTTTGTCAAGATGACGTCATTATCATAGCTCATAGTGGTATATTTATGACGTATTAAACCGCCTATTTTCGCTTTGAGTGCTGTTTGGCGTGGAATATTATTCTGGTATTTAACTACGGCAGCCATTATGCCATTAGTTGCCTGCACACGTAAGACAGGCGATTTAACGTCATCAGCAAGCCATTGAATTATCATCAGGATGCGTTCATTCAGAGCTGGATATTATACACAGCAGCCAATACTAATAGCATTTAGCCAATACTAAACGATCCCTCTATTTGAGTATTGGGTATATTCCTTCTTCAAATATACGTTAGAAGAGAAATGAGATGGTACTCATTTACATTTAGTGAGAGTAGGTGACATCATTATCATATAAGAGAGTTGTGAGTTGGTGACTTGGTGACGTGATTATCATAAGCTCAGAGAGATAATTTGAGGAGAAATGAATGGTTATATTTCGCGCGCGCGGATCTTTTACTCTTACAACGTATCAGGATGCATTAAATCTCAGATCTCAGATACGAGCAATCCACAGTTAAGTTAATCAGTATAGTACAGTTGATTTGGTGACGTCATTATCATAAGCTCAGAGAGATAATTTGAGAAGGAGTGAGTTGCTATTTTCGCGCGCGCGGATCGTTTACTCTTACAACGTATCAGGATGCATTGAATCTAAGATATCAGATACGAGCAATCCACAGTTAAGTTCATGAATATTAAGTATAGTACAGTTGAGTTATTAAACAAGTGATCAACACCTTAGTATTTGTTACTTAGTACTTAAGTACTGGAATAAAATAGGGAGTTATATCTGGCAATACAGCGATTTTAAGCGTAAGAAACATACATGGCACATTGGATACACGATCAATTTGCAAGTTACTTTGATGTTTGTAAAATGTAAAGGTACTGATAAAAGGGACATAGGTCCGTTTGCCACTTTGTCCAGGCACCACTCTAGCGCCGGTTTAATGCAGATAAAAGTTCTGTAAGACTTACAGTGTACATTATTGCTGTGTGACCATAATTATTAAGTAGTATACACTATACACATTTGAGCATTTGACGTGTACACAAAAGTTGAGGTGTATCGATCTTTACACTCGCTATCGTTAAATCAATTTGAGTTTTCAGATATTGAAGAAATTACAACATAGAAATTAACATCTATGTATGAAAATTGTAGAATATTGATTGAAAATCGTAGAATTATAGAAATCGTAGAATTATTAGAAAAGATATTCAGATAAATTTACTATCTCAATCAACATGAAAATAATATCCCATTTTACTCTTGCATATATTTATCAACTAAAATCGCTTCTTTGCCTCCTTAAATAGCGTTACTTCTATATTGGCTAGCACTCTAAATTATACATGACATGTGTCATTGCGTCAAGAAGTATACTCTTCAATACATTTTATGTACTTTTCTCAATACATTTTATATACTCAGAGTGTCAGAGTGTTTCGTTAGAAAATTATTAAATCATTAGAGCCTAAGGTACTTAGGTACATCCCTCGAACTGTATTTAAAGTTTGACGTGCAGTGAAGTATAAAATTTCGTTTGGCATATTATGCAAAATAAGACAAATTCATGTCAAACTTAATATTTGTAGCCCTGTATAATATTTATGTTTTAGAAGTCATGACGTTTAACTTCAACCAAACCGGAACCGGAACCACTCAGAGCTGTGAGGGTCATGTTCTATCAGAGGCATAACCAGATTGGAAAGGGGAAGTTGAGTTATAACATTTTCAAAACCTGATGAATATTATATTTTGCCTGACTCGGACAAGCTCTTATCTTCACAAAATTCACACAATATCTGTCCCAAAAGAAGAAAGCGAAAGTCAGTTGCCTCATTCACCCTTCCCTGGCTACATCACCAATCTCTTTAAAACTAGGCTTCCTGCTTTGGTTGCTATCACATGTAACACCCGGAGTATATCGTTAACCAAGTTTCTGAACCGATCCTAAAGCCATTGCCGCTTCCTTAATGAACGGCAAATCAAATGCTCTTATTTAGCATAATATGAGCAGTAGAAATAGTTATAGGAATACTTGGAGTAGGACAGTTGAGATTATAATCGTTAGGAGGCACATGCAAAGCGTCATATGCATAATAAGACAAGAGCATAACACATTGTCTCACAGGAAGGGGCAAAGGGCTTTGATAATTCCAAAGGGTTGGAGACCCTGGGGTGTGGCTTTTGTCATGTTTAAGGGCTGTGTAACACCCGAGCCGGCGAGGGCATTACACAGCACCCAAACTGAGATGTGTGGTAGATAGGTACGTTTTACATCGGACTACTATAAGAGAGCTGATTAATTCGGTTGAGGGTTCAAGATTTAACGTCCGGAGAGTTTGATAATTTTCAGAATATCTGCTAACTGTTCGAAAGATCTTATGATGGGTGTCATCAATTTACTGAAATCTGATGAAAACGACTCCATTGAGCTGCTTTAATCAGTCTGACAATAGTATCCCATCATAATATGCAAGCCGTTGGTGCCGAAATATCATAGACCGTACGTGTAAATCTGATCACGTGACATGTCGACCACGTGACATACCACGTGACATATAGATCACATGACAGACCACGTGACATACACATCACGTGACTCACAGAACAGGTGTATCTTTGAAGAAGATAGATGACAAGATTGACACGGTACCGTTACTCCTTTACAAAGTACAGATATACGTGTATATCGCAAATAAATGGCGTGTATATATCTATCTATATATGACCAATAAATGGCGTCTATGTTGCAAATAATTGGCGTTTGAAATCATCAATTCGTATCACATAAAACTCTGATAAAGACGTCATCTCATCCACCTAATAGTTCTTTACATGGTGTTATATGCCCACATTTTATACATGTTAACAATATACTCTACGTACATATTGATTAGTGCTAGAGAGCTAGAGGGACCACCTGGACAGAGCTAAGTAAGTACATGATGTGAGGTTGTGAGAGAGAAGATAGGCAGGGGCATATTATCTACATTGCTCCGTGTTGAGCTTTCATAATGACGACAATTTAAGACACGTTGCCTTTTCAATTTACAACGGAGAGGAGAGAAGCAGAATTCAATCAGTGTTTAATGAGATATGGGATTTGTATTTGAGGGGTTATTCTACAAACTAGGTACCTCTTCAATAAAATATAACGTATCTTTCTTTCGATGGAGAGAATCAAAGAGTTTGTTATATTAAATTTGCATTTCACAGATATATAGATGAGGGCCATTCTCAGCACTTCTAAGGCTTGCTGATTGAAATAGGGCAAAACCCAAAGGAGTGATCTCAACTACTCAACATCCAATTCATTAGCCACAGCTGATCAGCTTGCAACGATATGTTTCTCAGAATCGGTAACTCAGTGTATATAATGTACAGCGTGCATTGGAAATACATAATACTCAGAAATATACATATTTACAAATTATTAAACATACAATTACACCCTTGTAATAAATACAAATTATACAGCATCTACAAATTATACAATTAGTACTGCGCTGTAGAGAGTAACACTGGGTTTACTGAAGAGTTAATTTGTCGCAGTTTGGATTAAAATATGATGTTTGAAAAGTGATGAATTAATTTTTGCTGTCGTCAAATAATATGTTACTTTTCTACTATAAAGGTACAGACAGGCGATATATTTGAGTAGAAGAAATCGGAAGATGAGTAAATTAGATGTGAGCAATAGTCTACTGTCTATCAGTACTTAATTACCATATTTGGAAGTGCATCATTACCATATATGGAATGATTTGAATTAATCAAGTGTAAGTCACGATACTCTATGCACTCGTGTACTAATTTTAGACCTTTAGACGCATGACAATTAACATGATGCGTCTTCACGATAAGCTATCACAGGTATCTTAATGGAATGAATAATTTTCTTTATTCTCTTCTTAGCTCAGCGAAGTGAAAAGAAATTATTCATTCTATTATGCGACTCATAAACAATTATCCGATATTTCAGTTAAGTTATATCACAGTCGAACTGAGGTTTATTTTAAATATTGTTATTAGATTATCGAATATTAGGCTCACGTACGGAGATTGAATGTTATTTATGGTCATTTGAGAATATACAGCAAGCCTGCGTCCTACTAAAAGCTACAGACAGACGACATTTGAGTAGAAAATATCGCTGAAGTTTACCTACAACTGTGAGAAAGTTGGGGCCGCGAATTGTTAGGCCTTATATGTGCAGGCCTACGCACGCAATGTTTAAAGCTTCTTTATGCGTTAAGACCCCAGCTTGAGTTGAATTTAAATTTAAGCTGGGATCTTTTAACGCATCACAAGCTATGATAATGACGTCATTTCATTGCACTTTAAAGCGCTCTTGTGTTATTTTGTCGACACTAGACAGGTGGCTGTACTCCAAAGATAGGGTAATCTGAACCCCCAATCTCAGGCTCCCTACAGTTCTTCAGTCTTAATTCTAATTTCATGGAAGAGACTTCAAATGAAACTGATGCATCTGCTTACAAGCCAGATTAGAAACGGCGAATTTGATGAAAAATTAGAGTTAGAAAAATTAATTCCATTCAGCATGACCAAGCCATATAGTATCAAATTCCAAGCGATAAGCACCATAATATTTTTCGCCGGAATCCAACACAGGTGTGGCATTGCTCATCGAAACAAGCCCCGGGCATGTATAGGTTTATGCAATATGTATGCATATTAATGCCAGGACCCAGGTATGTGGAGAAAAGAAACAATAGGTTCCCCTCAAATACTAACGAGGGGATGATAGTGACGTCATTATCATGGTTTAAAATGGTGAATTAGCGGTATCCTACACATTTTCGCTTGTAGCATATTATGCTTTTTCTCTACCTAAAGCACGCCTTGAAAACTTCCAGAACCAGTGCAATACGCCACACACCAGTATAGGCGGTTAAGATGACGTCATTATTATAGCGTAATGCAGTGAGTTGATGAGACTGATAACCGCCTATTTTCTTGTGGGAGTTTTACACACTGACGCAGGACTGTGACGTATTCCAGGGTAATTGCTCACATAATACGATAATAGTGAGTTACACTTATCTTATAGTGTTTACTTATCATATAGCGTGTACACTTGTACTGTGCATGAAATGGGATGGAAAACACCGTAAAATGCCTTGTCGCACATGTGCAGAAGTTGTTATGACGTCATTATCAGAGATTAGAGTGTACAATTGTTGACTTTGAACCGTTTATTATTAGTAAGACCAATGACTGTATAACATATAAGTCAGGTGAGTATGAATATATTCTACTCCAGTAAAAGACCTAAGTACTACACATTTATAAACGATTACAAAGTACACTGTTACCACGGCAACCAGTCCTATATCCCTTGACCTAGGCATAGAACTCCCATACACTGCGGAGTGCGGAGTGAGCGAGATGGTTATATCAGAGTAGACTAGTGAGTAAGAGAGATGGTGCTAGGAGGGTTAGATCTTTAGATGTATCTATACGCAATGAAAGGCTTTAGTTTATTGAATCAGACATTGGCTTCCACGAATTGGGACGGGCATCGTATTGTAGCAATGAACAATAAAAACGGTGGGCTTAAAGTACTTCTACACCGGCAAAATTCACCCGTCTATAAGGGGTTAGATGGGTGATTTGATGCCGTGATTGGGTTTGAAGGAAGGGTTTGTGAGCCAAAGTGATTAGGCTCAAATAAACGGTTTATTAAACCGTTTATTTGAGCGTGATTTATTGTGGCTGGTGTATGAATTGGTGAGTGAGAGTGTTATCAAGGGTTACAGCCTAGAGGTTTGGAGGGTTATGAAAGGTTACTATAAATGTTACTATAAAGGTTACTATTAAGGTTACTATATAAAGGTTCTATAGATCGGTGATGTCTGGTGACGTTAACCACCTATTCGTACGTGATCACTATACGTTATAGCTATAAATAGTGATAACTATTTGAGTATTTGTACGGGATCATTCATTTGTACGTGGTCAGTGCATCATTTGGGGCTGGTAATTTAGGTTAACTTTTGTACAGCTCAGCCTTATAAACCATCATAACGCATACTGGAAGTACTGTAGGAGGAGTTAAACTAGAAGTACTAGAATTATAGAAACAGTACAATACTTTTTAATTGCGTGAAAATAGAATTTTGAATAAATAAATCAATTAACAGTCAAAAATGAACACAGCGTTTTAGAGAATAATGAAAACATGTATTAAATCACTTCCATCACCAAATTGAAACTTTAAAATGATGACTTTGAAAGGTTTCAAGTAAATGGCAATTGATTGAGGTTCCCAAACATGTGCATTTACAGTCTTAATGATTGACTAAGTGCTGTCCATCAGCAAAACCAAGACGTCCCTTCATATGAATTATTGAAAAATGTATATTTTGTAATTGTGCTGTAAAAATTATATTCATTCATTCATTCATTCAAAGACCTACTCTCATAAGGAGCTGTTGGAATATGATTGTCGTATCCTGCCAGTGTCCCTCAATAGCTTTACTGATGTAGTTGTTGACATGCCGGTCACGACCCGCCAAGTTGTGGGTGTTGCACGAGATGTAGAGGTTCAGATCCGGGTCAATTGGGTTGCTGTATCCTGAGGGGTGAGGGTTGCTAGGCAGTAATAAGGGTTGCTAGGGAGTTATAAGGGTTGCTAGGGAGTAAGTTATAATAAGGGTTGCTAGGGGTGAGGGTTGCTAGGGAGTAAGTTATAAGGGTTGCTAGGGGTGAGGGTTGCTAGGGAGTAAGTTAAAAGGGTTGCTAGGGAGTAGGCAGTTATACAGGTTCTGCGGAAAAATGGTTGCTAGGGAGTTATGAAGATTTTTAAGGAGTTATAAAGATTGTTGTTAAGGAGTTATAAGGGTTGCTAGAAAGTTATAAGGGTTGCTAGGGAGTCAATATTTTATGGAGTGAGATGTGTTTCATAAATTTACTTTTTCTCTCTAATCGATCTTTAGTGCAAATAATTATCCCTTAGTATGTTGTTAAATCATTTCTGTCTGTAAATTTTGTGAGTTGGCCAAACTGGGCCGACTAAATTTTTATTAAATCACCATAGAAAACATGGCCTATGTACAAAATGTACATTGTATATATTGCATTTTCGCATAGTTAAGCTTATAAACTTTCTTTCATCGAAGTCTGCGTACTCTTCTCAGTCAAGATTCTGACCGTGGAGTCGGAACATAGAGCATGTACTTGTTGAGTAACAATTATACCGAGTCATTGGTCTCACAACGATCTCTTGTACGCAGAAACACAGCTCTTGTAGAGATCAATATATATTATATCGGCTTTCAGGTTTTGAGATGTTATATTCATCTTATTACACCCAGAAAGTTCATGAATCAGTGCTCAGGGATGTTTCTTTGATCTTTATTCTTTATATAATCGATCATTCTAAGTCCCATAAGATTTATACAGTGTGTACATGGTTTTAATACTGCCAATCCATAGCACCATCACAACAACATAGGCTAATGTATATGGTCTAAAGAATGATTTAACGTACGGGACATACTTGGCCGCTATTTCGTTTCACAAATAGAAATAAATCTATATGAATAATATTACATTATGATGCATACAATATAAATTATGCACATAAATTATGCCCCTTATTAATAAGAAGTTAAGATAACATTTGCAATGAATTATGTGAATAGTAATGTATTTAGTAAATTAGCTTTTCTGGTAAGAGCTAACAGTGAATTGACTCCATACGGTCAATAACTCATAGTCTTGCCCAATTTCATTCTCTCTAATAGAGAGCCTTTTTAAAATGAGCATATGATGCTATTTTTAGACCAGATGGAGCAGTGATCGTGGATGAAAAAGAACACTTCGAGTCCACGTACATTACAAGTATACTAAAAAGCGATAAATTACTTTCTTACTGCTGTTGGTCACAGGTTACGTCAGTGATGTATTATATTGAGAGATATTCTACTAAAATGACGTGATCCTCATACTTTACAACTCATAAATGTACTTGGCGCAATAAGTATTGCCTGGATATGTCACACGATCAAAAAATATGGACTTCCCAGGGGCAATAAGTAATAACTGTTCACTAGTCAGTAGTCAGTAGGTACAGTAAGAGAGGTCCTGTTCATCAGAAGTCAGAAGTACAGTTAGTATTATATTCACAGTCAATAACCAGTAAGTACCTGTACAGTTAGTATTATAAGTCAGTAAGTACCTGTACAGTAAGAGAGATCCTGTTCAGAACACTGCTGTGAACACGTCACAGCACCGATGTTCTCAGCTGCTTCGGAAGAGTTGCTCTGAGCCTCACTGGTGCTGTTACCTGAGTTATAAAACTTATAACATGAATACATGGGACTACACGCCCCCTAAGTGAAAATAAGGGCTATGAAAAATGAAAATTTGCTCATGTAAATTTAGACCCCCCTTAGTTTTCAAAAGGCCAGCCCGCCTCCCCCCTTCCCTTTGGAAAAATCTAGGGAGGGCCTTGACCCCCACTAGCACGAAAAAGTGTGTCATGATATGAATAATAGGACTGTGAAAACTGTTTGGTAACTTGAGTAACAAACCTCGCGATAATGTAGATCACATAACAAAATAAATTCGGTGCCAACTAAGTTTCGAAATATTATTTACTGTAGAAAGATCACAAAAAATTTGCCCTTTTTGGTAACAAACCACAATGCAAAAGTATGCATCATGTGGTTCAAAATACACATGAGGAGATTTGACCTTGTAATCTTCCTGAGGCAGTGGTCTACTAACCTTGTAATCTCCCTGAGGCAGTGGTCTACTAACCTTGTAATCTCCCTGAGGCAGTGGTTTACTAACCTTGTAACCTCCCTGAGGCAGTGGTCTACTAACCTTGTAATCTGCCTGAGGCAGTGGTCTACTAACCTTGTAATCTGCCTGATGCAGTGGTCTACTAACCTTGTAATCTCCCTGAGGCAGTGGTCTACTCACCTTGTAACCTCCCTGAGGCAGTGGTCTACTAACCTTGTAATCTCCCTGAGGCAGTGGTTTACTAACCTTGTAACCTCCCTGATGCAGTGGTCGACTAACCTTGTAACCTCCCTGAGGCAGTGGTCTACTAACCTTGTAATCTTCCTGAGGCAGTGGTCTACTAACCTTGTAATCTGCCTGAGGCAGTGGTCGACTAAACTGACCTTGTAATCTGCCTGATGCAGTGGTCGACTAACCTTGTAATCTAGCCTGAGGCAGTGGTCGAATTAACCTTGTAATCCTGAGGCAGTGGTCTACTAACCTTGTAATCTGCCTGAGGCAGTGGTCGACTAACCTTGTAATCTGCCTGAGGCAGTGGTCGACTAACCTTGTAACCTCCCTGAGGCAGTGGTCGACTAACCTTGTAATCTTCCTGATGCAGTGGTCTACTAACCTTGTAATCTGTCTGAGGCAGTGGTCGACTAACCTTGTAATCTGCCTGAGGCAGTGGTCTACTAACCTTGTAATCTGCCTGAGGCAGTGGTCGACTAACCTTGTAATCTGCCTGAGGCAGTGGTCTACTAACCTTGTAATCTGCCTGAGGCAGTGGTCTACTAACCTTGTAACCTCCCTGAGGCAGTGGTCTACTAACCTTGTAATCTTCCTGAAGCAGTGGTCGACTAACCTTGTAACCTGCCTGAGGCTGTGGTGACCTAACCTTGTAATCTGCCTGAGGCAGTGGTCTACTAACCTTGTAATCTGCCAGAGGCAGTGGTCGACTAACCTTGTAACCTTCCTGGAGGCAAAGTAATCTGCCTGAGGCAGTGGTCTACTCTGCCTGAGGCAGTGGTCTACTAACCTTGTAATCTTCCTGAGGCAGTGGTCTACTAACCTTGTAATCTGCCTGAGGCAGTGGTCGACTAACCTTGTAATCTGCCTGATGCAGTGGTCGACTAACCTTGTAATCTGCCTGAGGCAGTGGTCTACTAACCTTGTAATCTTCCTGAGGCAGTGGTCTACTAACCTTGTAATCTGCCTGACGCAGTGGTCTACTAACCTTGTAATCTGCCTGAGGCAGTGGTCTACTAACCTTGTAACCTTAATCTGCCTAACTGTAATCTGCCTGAGGTCGACTAACCTGTAATCTGCCTGATGCAGTGGTCTACTAACCTTGTAATCTGTCTGCACCTTATAAGGCAGTGGTCGACTAACCTTGTAACCTCTGGTCTACTCTGAGGCAGTGGTCTACTAACCTTGTAATCTGCCTGATGCAGTGGTCTACTAACCTTGTAATCTGCCTGAGGCAGTGGTCTACTAACCTTGTAATCTGCCTGAGGCAGTGGTCGACTAACCTTGTAATCTGCCTGATGCAGTGGTCGACTAACCTTGTAACCTCCCTGAGGCAGTGGTCTACTAACCTTGTAATCTGCCTGAGGCAGTGGTCGACTAACCTTGTAATCTTCCTGAGGCAGTGGTCTACTAACCTTGTAACCTCCCTGAGGCAGTGGTCTACTTACCTTGTAATCTGCCTGATGCAGTGGTCTACTAACCTTGTAATCTGCCTGAGGCAGTGGTCTACTAACCTTATAATCTGCCTGAGGCAGTGGTCTACTAACCTTGTAATCTTTCTGAGGCAGTGGTCTACTAACCTTGTAATCTGCCTGAGGCAGTGGTCTACTAACCTTGTAATCTGCCTGAGGCAGTGGTCGACTAACCTTGTAATCTCCCTGAGGCAGTGGTCTACTAACCTTGTAATCTGCCTGAGGCAGTGGTCTACTAACCTTGTAATCTGCCTGAGGCAGTGGTCTACTAACCTTGTAATCTGCCTGAGGCAGTGGTCTACTAACCTTGTAATCTGCCTGATGCAGTGGTCACCACATCACTGACAACCCCTCCCTCCCCCTGCTCAGCATTGACTGACTGCAACACTACACACACGACTAACGTTGCTCCTATCACATAACACATCTTTCACATGTCGTGTGTAACCATTTGTAGTGCTGTTCGAGACGTTGTAGGGTTAAAGTGGTTTTAACACATCAAAGGTGGAAAGATTTTCAAAATGCGAAGTCGTTTGGAGTACTATTAGCTTATTGGGGATATTTTGTGTTTGATTGGAAAGTTTTTCTCGCTTCAATCAGATCGAGCTGAGTCAGCTGGTTGCTCGTGACTCACTTGAACATAAACTGAAATCAAAAACTGTAAAGGAAACTTCTTAATAACCGTCTGCCAAAAGGTACAGTCTATTCAAATATTCTTAATTGAAAGTACTAAATACAAAATTTCAGTTGAGATAACATAACATCGGTACAAAACATAAATTAAATAAGATAGTTGTAAGATGATGAATTGAATCATATTCCAAGCCCCAACAGGTAATTCTACCAAGTGTTATCAATTAATTCAACAAAACAAATTTATAAAAATCAACATATTTAACACAATACAAGAGGTTTAATAACAAAAACTACAATACATTAAAATTGGTTAACCAGGAACGTTTACCACTTTACTCTGCAATAAACCATGTGAAGTTTCTTTATCATAACCGAGTGACTCCAGAATCTCCATAGTATGTTCTCCAAGTTTTGGTATTCTTACTCCTGGTGAAGCAGGAGTGCTACTCAACTTTGGTGAAGGGGCAGGCTCTGGAATTCCCTCTGGAACTTCCAGGAACATTTCCCGCTCAATGTTATGGGGATGTGCTGCTGCCTCAGCAAAGGAGAGAACAGGACTCACACATGCATCAATGCTGCTGAATATCTGGACCCACTCTTCTTGGGTTTTAGACTGAAACTTGGCAGAAAATATGGTGGAAAGTTCACTCCATCTAGGCATGTCCATTTGATGCGGTAAATCTGGGTTGTTTGTTTCATTTATATCCAAGCCTTTTAATAACGATGAATAAAATTGAGGCTCCAATGCTCCCACAGCCATGAACTTATCATCCTTAGTTCTATAAGTGTTGTAATAAGGACACCCAGAATCCAACACATTGCAACCCCGTCCCCCAGGCCACATCATGGGCATTTTATTCAGACTGGAGAACAAGAAGCTGCTGATGTAAGCAGCACCGTCAGCTAATGAAGCATCTACAACCTGGCCTAGTCCTGAGGAATGCCGTGAAAACAGGGCCATCAGCACTCCCACAACACAGAGAGATGAACCCCCAGCAAAGTCTGCAAGGAGGTTTACAGGAGGAAATGGGGCTTCTGAGGACCTTCCTAATTTAGAAAGTACGCCATTCATTGCCAAGTAGTTGATGTCATGTCCTGCTGCTTGGGCCATGGGACCATTTTGTCCGTAGCCTGACAGTCTTGCATATATAAGTCTTTTGTTTTCCTCCATAAGTTTTTCAGGTCCTAACCCTAGTCTTTCCATGACTCCAGGGCGAAATGGCTCAATCAAAATATCAGCTTGGCTTGTCAATTTCCTAACAAGATCAACTCCATCTGGTTTCTTGATGTTGACTGCTATTGATCTTTTGCCACGGGATAAAATGTTGGATGATATGAGGGGCTTTAAAGGGTCAACTCTGATGACATCAGCCCCATTGTCAGCAAATATCATGCCAGCAAATGGGGATGGGGCTAAGCCTGCCATTTCAACTACTCTCAATCCTTTCAAAGCCATTGCAGTATGCAAGTTCTAAATTGCACCTAGTCAGAGAACAGGTCAAAGGATCTTGCTGAGAAATAATGATAATGTCACTCATTTATGCCATAAAGTGTTTATTGGTTATTTTATATAGTGTTTATTGGTTCAAATTACAAATTTAAAGCCATTCAACAATAATTTTCTAATATGATTATTGTGTTAGTCTTCTCCTATTTCAAGCTTCTCTGTGATAACTGTATTGATGGAAAATGTCAATACTGTGGTTTTAGATATCCAATTATTCATGATTTACATGTAGCATAAGTGTTCATTGTGACTAATCATTTTTTGTCAACTCATTTTCTCATTTCTGTTTCATCCTTGTTAAATTTTAGTTTTACCTAGGAGTGGTGGGAATCACCTTATTTATTGAATCCATTCCATTTCAACAAAAAGCTTTATAAGGTTGACACTTAAAGCGATGCAGTTTATAAAAATTGCAATTTTCATTGTGGTTGTAACCAGTGTGGATGGAATTTCCCGACATGTGCATGGTAATTAAGATCTTCATATTATAAATCTTCGTACTTTTTGTCTCACTTGACTTTAATTTTGCAGATCAACATTAATCATGGCATCAATAAAACTTGGTAGAATTAAAGTCTGTGAATCAGCCTCAAAAAATAAGAATACCTATAAATAGAGCTGCCAAATTGTAACTAATGTACGTTACTACATTGTTCATGCATGCACATGCTTTCAGGTCTTAAGTGTTTGAATGGTGGAATGCAGGTTACTCTGAAAAAGCCACTAGATGTCGATAAATACACATTATTGGACTCAACTGACAGTTAGTAAAACTTCTACTAGCAATAGGATCAATACTCAATCTTATTGATATCTGTAAGGAAAATTACATTCTTTTTACACCAAGAATCAAGATCAAAAGATCCCAGTTTTTTAAAGCATCATATTCTTGAGGGATATCACATCAAAAATAAATTTCAGACAGCATGTGTGTTCCTGACAAACGAAGCACTGTTATCAACATACCACTTTATGCTTGTGGGACCAGAATTTCTCACAATCAGACTCACATTGTCTACTCTAATAAGCTAATAGATGATGAAACAGCCCTATGTAGAGTCATTGAAATGATGCATTCAATCTTATAAGTTATTCTGAGTTGACAGCATAAATTGGGGATTAAGTGAACCTCTACATACTGTTCAATGTTGTAGGCTACAAGGCTATATTTTCAGTTAACAGGGGAGAAGATCAATCGACATGCCATCATAAACAGAGGTCATAAGCTCCACTTGCATCTTCACTGTGCATATAGACGTATAGGTGAGGAGAGTATTATTAAATTATTAATCCTTTATTGATTCTGATTGCTAAACTTGATTGCTCAACACATTGACCGCTGATTATAATGATAAGTTGATGATTATAAAAGATTATTACACCCAATAATGAGATAACAAATAATCAAGAGGTTAGAGCTCATAACTAAAAAATAACTCAACTTCTGCTCTAAATTCCAAGGAGCATTCAGGTGCCTATGGAGGAACTAAAAATGAGAGCAAAATGGTAGCACCAGGTCCAGACAGCCTCCATTAGCAACCACTCAGCCTCCATTAGCAACCACTCAACCTCCATTGGTTGCCAATGCCTCCATCTGCAACCATGGAGCCTCAGTTGTTCATGAAATGGAGGCTGAGTGGTGACTTGTCGAAGCCAGTGGTTGCTAAATGCTAAAAGAGGCTCAGTGGTTGCTAATGAAGGCTTAGTGGTTGCTAAAAGAGGCTGAGTGGTTGCAAATGGAGGTTGAATGGTTGCTAATGGAGGCTAAAGGCTTTGTGGGTGCCAATGAAGGCTGAGTGGTTGCTCATGGGGCTGAGTGGTTGCTAATGGAGGCTGAGTGGTTGCTAGTCTAAGCCCAGTTGTCGATTAATGCTAATAGTGGCTGAATGGTTCCTAATGGAGGCTGAGTGGTTGCTTTTGACAGCTGAGAGGTTGATAATGGAGGCTCAAGGCTATGTGGTTGCCAATGGAGGCCGAGTGGTTGCTAATGGAGGCTGAGTGGTTGCTAGTCTAAGCCCAGTTGTTGCTAAATGCTAATAGAGGCTGAGTGGTTGCTAATGGAGGGTGAGTGGTTGCTAATGAAGGCTGAGTGGTTGCTAAAAGAGGTTGAGTGGTTGCTAATGGAGGCTTAAGGCTATGTGGTTGCTAAATGCTAATAGAGGTCGAGTGGTTGCTTTTGGAGGCTGAGTGGTCGATAATGGAGGCTGAGTGGTTGCTTATAACAGCTGAGAGGTTGATAATGGAGGCTCAAGGCTAGTCTATGCCCAGTCGTTGCTAAATGCTAATAGTGGCTGAGTGGTTGATAATGGAGGCTGAGTGGTTGCTAATAGAGGCTGAGTGGTTTCTAATGGAGGCTGAGTGGTTGCTAAAAGAAACTGAGTGGTTGCTAATGGAGGCTAAAGGCTTTGTGGTTGCAAATGGAAGCTGATTGGTTGCTAATGGAGGATGAATGGTTGCTAATGAAGGCTGAGTGGTTGCTAATGGAGGGTGCGTGGTTGCTGATGGAGGATAAGTGGTTGCTAGACTAAGCCCAGTTGTTGCTAAATGCTAATAGAAGCTGAGTGGTTGCTAACAGAGGGTGAGTGGTTGCTAATGGAGGCCGAGTGGTTGCCAGTCTAAGCCCAGTTGTTGCTAAATGCTAATAGAGGCTGAGTGGTTGCTTATGGAGGGTGAGTGGTTGCTAATGAAGGCTGAGTGGTTGCTAACAGAGGTTGAGTGGTTGATAATGGAGGCTGAGTGGTTGCTAAAAGAAGCTGAGTGGTTGCTAATGGAGGCTAAAGGCTTTGTGGTTGCAAATGGAGGATGAATGGTTGCTAATGGAGGATGAGTGGTTGCTAATGAAGGCTGAGTGATTGCTAATAGAGGCTGAGTGGTTGCTAATGGAGGCTGAGTGGTTGATAATGGAGCATTTAGGTGCCTATGGAGGAACTAAAAATGACAGCAAAATAGTAGCACCAGGTCCAGGCAGCCTCCATTAGCAACCACTCAGCCTCCATTAGCAACCACTTAGACACTCAATTGGTTGCCAATGGAGGCTGAGTAGTTGTTTATGGAGGCTGAGTGGTGACTTGCCGAAGCCCAATGGTTGCTAAATGCTAATAGAGGCTCAGTGGTTTCTAATGGAGGCTTCGTGGTTGCTAAAAGAGGCTGAGTGGTTGCAGATGGAGGTTGAGTGGTTGCTAATGGAGGCTAAGGGTTTTGTGGTTGCCAATGGAGGCTGAGTGGTTGCTAATGGAGGCTGAGTGGTTGCTAGTCTAAGCCCAGTTGTTGCTAAATGCTAATAGAGGCTGAATAGTGGTTGCAAATGGAGGCTGAGTGGTTGCTAATGGAGGAAGAGTGGTTGCTAATGGAGGGTGAGTGGTTGCTAATGGAGGCTGAGTGCAAGTGGTTGCTAATGGAGGCTGAGTGGTTGCTAATAGAGGCTGAGTGGTTGCTGATGGAGGCTAAAGGCTATGTGGTTCCCAATGGAGGCCAAGTGGTTGCTAAAGGAGGCTGAATGGTTGCTAGTCTATACCCAGTCGTTGCTAAATGCTAATAGTGGCTGAATGTATCCTAGGGGAGGCTGAGTGGTTGCTAATGGAGGCTGAGTGGTTACTTTTGACAGCTGCGAGGTTGATAATGGAGGCTAAAGGCTATGTGCCTGCCAATGGAGGCCGAGTGGTTGCTAATGGGGACTGAGTGGTTGCTAGTCTACACCCAGTCGTTGCTAAATGCTAAAAGAGGCTGAGTGGTTCCTTATGGAGGCTTAGTGGTTGCTAATGGAGTCTGAGTGGTTGCCAGTCTAAGCCTAGTTGTTGCTAAATGCTAATAGAGGCTGAGTGGTTGCTAATGGAGGATGAGTGGTTGCTAATAGAGGCTGAGTAGTTGCTAATAGAGGCTGAGTGGTTGCTAATAGAGGCTGAGTGGTTGCTAATGGAGGCTGAGTAGTTGCTAATAGAGGCTGAGTGGTTGCTAATAGAGGCTGAGTGGTTGCTAAAAGAAGCTGAGCGGTTGCTAACGGAGGCTAATGGCTATTTGGTTGCAAATGGAGGCTGAGTGGTTGCTAATGGAGGATGAGTGGTTGCTAGTCTAAGCCCAGTTGCTGCTTAATGCTAATAG
Organism: Beroe forskalii; assembly: GCA_011033025.1. NCBI lineage: Eukaryota > Metazoa > Ctenophora > Nuda > Beroida > Beroidae > Beroe > Beroe forskalii. Next base: position 210,580 of record WFMF01000068.1, on the reverse strand, counting down.
AAGCTGATTGGTTCCAAATGGAGGCTGAGTGGTTGCTTATGACAGCTGCGAGGTTGATAATGGAGGCTGCGCGGTTGCCAGTGGAGGGTGCATGGTTACTAATGGAGGATGAGCGGTTGCTAGACTAAGCCCTGTTGTTGCTTAATGCTAATAGTGGCTGAGTGGTTGCTAATGGAGGGTGAGTGGTTGCTAATGGAGGCTGAGTGGTTGCTAATAGAGGCTGAGTGCTTGCTAATGGAGGCTGAGTTGTTGCTAATTTCTTATAGAGGCTGAGTGGTTGCTAATGGAGGCTGAGTGGTTGCTAATAGAGGCTGATTGGTTGCTAATAGAGGCTGATTGGTTGCTAATAGAGGCTGAGTGGTTGCTAATGAAGGCTGAGTGGTTGCTAGTCTACGCCCAGTTGTTGCTAAATGCTAATAGAGGCTGAGTGGTTGCTAGCAGAGGTTGAGTTGTTGATAATGGAGGCTGAGTGGTTGCTAAAAGAAGCTGAGTGGTTGCTAATGGAGGCTAAAGGCTTTGTGGTTGCAAATGGAGGCTGATTGGTTGCTAATGGAGGATGAGTGGTTGCTAATGAAGGCTGAGTGGTTGCTAATAGAGGCTGAGTGGTTGCTAATGGAGGCTAAAGGCTATGTGGTTGCAAATGGAGGCTGATTGGTTGCTAATGGAGGATGAGTGGTTGCTAATGAAGGCTGAGTGGTTGCCAATAGAGGCTGATTGGTTGCTAATGGAGGCTGAGTCGTTGCTAGTCTATGCCCAGTCGTTGCTAAATGCTAATAGAGGCTGAGTGGTTCCTAATGGAGGCTGAGTGGTTCCTAATGGAGGCTAAGTGGTTGCCAGTCTAAGCCCAGTTGTTGCTAAATGCTAATAGAGGCTGAGTGGTTGCTACTGGAGGGTGAGTGGTTGCTAATGAGCACTGAGTGGTTGCTAATAGAGGCTGAGTGGTTGATAATGGAGACTAAGTGGAACTCAAAGAAGCTGAGTGGTTGCTAATGGAGGCTAAAGGCTATTTGGTTGCAAATGGAGGCTGATTGGTTGCTAATGGAGGATGAGTGGTTGCTAGTCTAAGCCAAGTTGTTGCTAAATGCTAATAGAGACTGAGTGGTTGCTAATAGAGGATCAGTGGTTGCTAGTCTAAACCTAGTTGTTGCTTAGTGGTAATTGAGGCTGAGTGGTTACTAATGGAGGCTGAGTGGTTGCTAATGGAGGCTGTGTGGTCGTAAATGAGAAGGAAATTTTGCGAATAGAGGCTATTCAGTTGCTAATGGAGGCTGAGTTGATGTTAATGAAGGCTGAGCAATTGCTAATGAAGGCTGAGTGGTAACAAATGAAGGAAGAGTGGCTATTGTCTCCATAATGATGCTTTAGACATGACTTCCTCTATTTCCATGGAGGCCAATGGAGACTAATTCATCAGTGGAAGCTAAATCAAAGTTTCAGCAACCACAATAGCTGTGTGGAGACTGAGTGAAAGTTATTGAAGGCTTATAAGAAACCATAGTGGAAGCTATTTTCCATTTAGCATCCATCTAGCCCCAAAGAGGCCAATGGTGAATGGAGACTAATTTTGGGCATGTTCTTGTGGTATAACGGTCAAAAAGGAGAAATGGATTATAATGTGTCATCCTTTCTACCTAACCTTTTGGCCTACTTATTGATGTTTTGTTTTTGACCCATAATGTTTTACTATAAAGTAAACTAATAAGTATCAGAAGTTTCAGTAAGATAAAACAAATTTCAGGCATTACAACATACAGGACAAAGATTACAAGAAGTTAACAAACACTCAGGATTTCAAAACCATAAAAAACGTGTAATATTTGAGATTGGGACTGCAGCCTTTAAATGCAAATGTGAACTATTGGTCTTTCTCGTCCTGTTGAGGGATACTAAACAATACATTTCATTATTGGGGATCAATTCATCAGATATTTGCTTTTAACAACATTTGATAGAATGGTCATGAAACCAACACCTAAGATCTTTAATAATTGCTCATTCTTTCAAGCAAGGTGCAAGTATTGTGGTTTTTGAGATTGAGCATAGCCATGTTTTCAACATATTTTAGATAAATATTTAAATAAATTTGGTATTCATTTAGCTGCGTGGTATGATATAGCTTACGTCTCCCTTGCTTTGCCTTCATTATCTATGACAATGACGTCACTCAGAAAATATAATTATGCGGGCTTAGCGCTTTAAGGACTCAGGGAGGAAGTTAGGGTCAGGATTTAGGGTCAGGATATACGTGTTTAGGATACAGAAAAATTGACGTTTAGATCTGTGACGTCACTCAGAGCCGTTTATATGCTCTTGCCCAGAGAAGCGCCGCGCGCACATATGCGGGCTTTGCTGTTATAAGGCTCGCGAGCAACTACTATGCTATGCGGGCTTAAAGGAATGCGGGCGTTCCGATTGCCATGCCGTTTGCACCGTTGCCGCGCTCTCTCCCTAAGCCCGCATAGCTATAGGTGTGTGTACGCGCGTGGCGCTTCCCTACGAGACAGCTGTTCTGAGGAAGTGCACGCCGCGCAACGCAACCAGGGATATACGTGTTTAGCAATGCAACGCGCGCTTAACCAGAACCGGAACCTTGGCTTCGCAACAGCCCCGGTTAAGTTCTTAAGCACGCATAGGTGAGTGCGTACTGTGTACGCGCCGCGCTCTTCCAATTCCTTGAGGAAGTGCGCTGCGAGAGAACAACAGTTTAGCAAGCAGGCCTGGCATCACCAGGCAATTTGATTGACGCTACTGCAAGCACACATACTGTGCTATGTACACTTGTTCTCGTTGCATTGTCCATGTCGGCCGTTGACAGAACCTCAGCGAGCACAGTGGGACATAGTCTGACAAACGTTGCATGGCATGATACCTCAGAACAGTCAGAGAAGCGTTGCCAGTTGCGCGCGTACGCACACCTATCACCTATGCGAGCTTGCGATAACAAGTTTTTTTCGCGTTGGATAACTTTATCTTCCTTCCATGAATCAAGCCTTAGCCCCACTTTTCGTCACAGTCGGAGTTTCAGTCAGTTTTTGCATCGCTTTTCTTTGAATTTGACTCCCCACCCCTTATTGAAGAGGAAACGAATATTTTTCGGGTCTTGAGACCCAAAAATCTGAGTTCTGGAGTGGCAATATAACCCCTTACACCCGCAATGACCTCTCATCTAAGAGGGGAGAAAACGTCATAGGGCCTTGAGACCCCGAAAATCGAAATCCTTGTTCAAAAATACTTGAGCAATGCTTAGAAAGACGGTTCTTGAGAGGCAATCGATCGAATTAATTAAATTGATCCCTTAGAACCCTATTGGCCCCTTAATTTTAGAGGGAAGGAAGCGTCATGGTGACTTGAGACCTCGAAAATCGGAATCCTCGTTCAAAAATACCTTAGGAATGTCGATTCTTGGGAGGCAATCGGCCGAAATAAAATCTGACCCCTTAGACCCTTATTGACCCCTTATTTCAGAGGGAAGGAAGCGTCATGGGGACTTGAGACCTCGAAAATCCAAATCCTCGTTCAAAAATACCTAAGGAATGACGATTCTTTGGAGTCAATCGGCCGAAATAAAATTTGACCCCTTAGACCCTTAAAGACCCCTTATTTTAGAGGGAAGGAAGCGTCATGGTGACTTGAGACCTCGAAAATCGAAATCCTCGTTCAAAAGTACCCAGGGAATGCCGGTATTTTAGAGTTACCACTTATTTTCACGAAAGAGCCGCGCAGCGATATTTTTATATACAAAGTACACTATCCGCAGCATTCCATGTTTTTCGATATGCAAAGTACACCATTTACAGCATTTCAAACAAAACTGTAAAACTGCATTGTTCGTTTATGCACGCAGCAAACGATGACATAGTCTCAAGGCAATTTCAACCGTGTGTTCCTTGAGCCGCGCAATGTCCGTGTGTTTGTCACGGTTTGTCCGTTTGTTCGTTGGTACGGTTGTAATCGTGTTCGTTCGGTTGTATTTATGATTTTTTGGATTTAAAAAATTATTTTTTCATTTTCAAAAAATAAATTTCGAAAATACAACCGAACGAACAGAATTACAACTGTACCGACGAACAAACGGACAAACCGTGACAAACACACGGACATTGCGCGGCTCAACGAACACTCGGACCGATGCTACAGCCACGTGACTTTTTCGTCATTATTGAACGCAAACACGGTCAATGCAGTTAAGATCGTCTTGAACTATTCCGACACGGCCGGCTAACGGGCCGGATATCCGGTTAGCTACTCAGCTAGTTGATCTACTAGGGGTACTTTTGAACGAGGATTTCGATTTTCGAGGTCTCGTGACCCGACGATGCTTCCTTCCCTCTAAAATAAGGGGTCAATAAGGGTCTAAGGGGTCAAATTTTATTTCGGCCGATTGACTCCCAAGAATCGTCATTCCTAAGGTATTTTTGAACGAGGATTTCGATTTTCGAGCTCTCACGTCACCATGACGCTTCCTTCCCTCTAAAATAAGGGGTCTATAAGGGTCTAAGGGGTCAAATTTTATTTCGGCCGATTGACTCCCAAGAATCGTCATTCTTAAGGTATTTTTGAACGAGGATTTCGATTTTCGAGGTCTCAAATCACCATGACGCTTCCTTCTCTCTAAAATAAGGGGTCTATAAGGGTCTAAGGGGTCAAAATTAATTTCGGCCGATTGACTCCCAAGAACCGTCACTCCTGAGGTATTTTTGAACGAGGATTTCGATTTTCGAGGTCTCAAATCACCATGACGCTTCCTTCCCTCTAAAATAAGGGGTCTATAAGGGTCTAAGGGGTCAAATTTTATTTCGGCCGATTGACTCTCAAGAATCGTCATTCCTAAGGTATTTTTGATCGAGGATTTCGATTTTCGAGGTCTCAAGTCACCATGACGCTTCCTTCCCTCTAAAATAAGGGGTCAATGAAGGTTTAAGGGGTCAAGTTTAATTTCGGCCGATTGACTCCCAAGAATCGTCATTCCCAAGGTATTTTTGAACGAGGATTTCGATTCTCGAGGTCTCAAGTCCCCGTGACGCTTCCTTCCCTCTAAAATAAGGGGTCTATAAGGGTCTAAGGGGTCAAATTTAATTTCGGCCGATTGACTCCCAAGAATCGTCATTCCTAGGGTATTTTTGAACGAGGATTTCGAATTTCGGGGTCTCAAGTCACCATGATGCTTCCTTCCCTCTAAAATAAGGGGTCAATCAGGGTCTAAGGGGTCAAATTTTATTTCGGCCGATTGACTCCCAAGAATCGTCATTCCTGAGGTATTTCTGAACGAGGATTTCGATATTCGAGGTCTCAAGTCACCATGACGCTTCCTTCCCTCTAAAATAAGGGGTCAATGAAGGTTTAAGGGGTCAAATTTAATTTCGGCCGATTGACTCCCAAGAATCGTCATTCCCAAGGTATTTTTGAACGAGGATTTCGATTTTCGAGGTCTCAAGTCCCCATGACGCTTCCTTCCCTCTAAAATAAGGGGTCTATAAGGGTCTAAGGGGTCAAATTTAATTTCGGCCGATTGACTCCCAAGAATCGTCATTCCTAAGGTATTTTTGAACGAGGATTTCGATTTTCGAGGTCTCGTGACCCGATGATGCTTCCTTCCCTCTAAAATAAGGGGTCTATTTAAGGGTCTAAGGGGTCAAATTTTATTTCGGCCGATTGACTCCCAAGAATCGTCATTCCTGAGGTATTTTTGAACGAGGATTTCGATTTTCGAGGTCTCAAATCACCATGGCGCTTCCTTCCCTCTAAAATAAGGGGTCTATAAGGGTCTAAGGGGTCAAATTTAATTTCGGCCGATTGACTCCCAAGAATCGTCATTCCTAAGGTATTTTTGAACGAGGATTTCGATTTTCGAGGTCTCGTGACCCGATGATGCTTCCTTCCCTCTAAAATAAGGGGTCTATAAGGGTCTAAGGGGTCAAATTTTATTTCGGCCGATTGACTCCCAAGAATCGTCATTCCTAAGGTATTTCTGAACGAGGATTTCGATATTCGAGGTCTCAAGTCACCATGACGCTTCCTTCCCTCTAAAATAAGGGGTCAATGAAGGTTTAAGGGGTCAAATTTAATTTCGGCCGATTGACTCCCAAGAATCGTCATTCCCAAGGTATTTTTGAACGAGGATTTCGATTTTCGAGGTCTCAAGTCCCCATGACGCTTCCTTCCCTCTAAAATAAGGGGTCTATAAGGGTCTAAGGGTCAAATTTAATTTCGGCCGATTGACTCCCAAGAATCGTCATTCTAAGGTATTTTTGAACGAGGATTTCGATTTTCGAGGTCTCGTGACCCGATGATGCTTCCTTCCCTCTAAAATAAGGGGTCTATTTAAGGGTCTAAGGGGTCAAATTTTATTTCGGCCGATTGACTCCCAAGAATCGTCATTCCTGAGGTATTTTTGAACGAGGATTTCGATTTTCGAGGTCTCAAATCACCATGGCGCTTCCTTCCCTCTAAAATAAGGGGTCTATAAGGGTCTAAGGGGTCAAATTTAATTTCGGCCGATTGACTCCCAAGAATCGTCATTCCTAAGGTATTTTTGAGATTTTCGAGGTCTCGACCCGATGATGCTTCCTTCCCAAATTTTATTTCGGCCGATTGACTCCCCAAGAATCGTCATTCCTGAGGGATTTCGATTTTCGAGGTCTCAAATCACCATGGCGCTTCCTTCCCTCTAAAATAAGGGGTCTATTTAAGGGTCTAAGGGGTCAAATTTAATTTCGGCCGATTGACTCCCAAGAATCGTCACTCCTGAGGTATTTTTGAACGAGGATTTCGATTTTCGAGGTCTCAAATCACCATGACGCTTCCTTCTCTCTAAAATAAGGGGTCTATAAGGGTCTAAGGGGTCAAAATTAATTTCGGCCGATTGACTCCCAAGAACCGTCACTCCTGAGGTATTTTTGAACGAGGATTTCGATTTTCGAGGTCTCAAATCACCATGACGCTTCCTTCCCTCTAAAATAAGGGGTCTATAAGGGGTCTAAGGGTCAAAATTTTATTTCGGCCGATTGACTCTCAAGAATCGTCATTCCTAAGGTATTTTTGATCGAGGATTTCGATTTTCGAGGTCTCAAGTCACCATGACGCTTCCTTCCCTCTAAAATAAGGGGTCAATGAAGGTTTAAGGGGTCAAGTTTAATTTCGGCCGATTGACTCCCAAGAATCGTCATTCCCAAGGTATTTTTGAACGAGGATTTCGATTCTCGAGGTCTCAAGTCCCCGTGACGCTTCCTTCCCTCTAAAATAAGGGGTCTATAAGGGTCTAAGGGGTCAAATTTAATTTCGGCCGATTGACTCCCAAGAATCGTCATTCCTAGGGTATTTTTGAACGAGGATTTCGAATTTCGGGGTCTCAAGTCACCATGATGCTTCCTTCCCTCTAAAATAAGGGGTCAATCAGGGTCTAAGGGGTCAAATTTTATTTCGGCCGATTGACTCCCAAGAATCGTCATTCCTGAGGTATTTCTGGACGAGGATTTCGATATTCGAGGTCTCAAGTCACCATGACGCTTCCTTCCCTCTAAAATAAGGGGTCAATGAAGGTTTAAGGGGTCAAATTTAATTTCGGCCGATTGACTCCCAAGAATCGTCATTCCCAAGGTATTTTTGAACGAGGATTTCGATTTTCGAGGTCTCAAGTCCCCATGACGCTTCCTTCCCTCTAAAATAAGGGGTCTATAAGGGTCTAAGGGGTCAAATTTAATTTCGGCCGATTGACTCCCAAGAATCGTCATTCCTAAGGTATTTTTGAACGAGGATTTCGATTTTCGAGGTCTCGTGACCCGATGATGCTTCCTTCCCTCTAAAATAAGGGGTCTATTTAAGGGTCTAAGGGGTCAAATTTTATTTCGGCCGATTGACTCCCAAGAATCGTCATTCCTGAGGTATTTTTGAACGAGGATTTCGATTTTCGAGGTCTCAAATCACCATGGCGCTTCCTTCCCTCTAAAATAAGGGGTCTATAAGGGTCTAAGGGGTCAAATTTAATTTCGGCCGATTGACTCCCAAGAATCGTCATTCTAAGGTATTTTTGAACGAGGATTTCGATTTTCGAGGTCTCGTGACCCGATGATGCCTTCCCTCTAAAATAAGGGGTCTATAAGGGTCTAAGGGGTCAAATTTTATTTCGGCCGATTGACTCCCAAGAATCGTCATTCCTAGGGTATTTTTGAACGAGGATTTCGAATTTCGGGGTCTCAAGTCACCATGATGCTTCCTTCCCTCTAAAATAAGGGGTCAATCAGGGTCTAAGGGGTCAAATTTTATTTCGGCCGATTGACTCCCAAGAATCGTCATTCCCAAGGTATTTTTGAACGAGGATTTCGATTTTCGAGGTCTCAAGTCCCCATGACGCTTCCTTCCCTCTAAAATAAGGGGTCTATAAGGGTCTAAGGGGTCAAATTTAATTTCGGCCGATTGACTCCCAAGAATCGTCATTCCTAAGGTATTTTTGAACGAGGATTTCGATTTTCGAGGTCTCGTGACCCGATGATGCTTCCTTCCCTCTAAAATAAGGGGTCTATTTAAGGGTCTAAGGGGTCAAATTTTATTTCGGCCGATTGACTCCCAAGAATCGTCATTCCTGAGGTATTTTTTGAACGAGGATTTCGATTTTCGAGGTCTCAAATCACCATGGCGCTTCCTTCCCTCTAAAATAAGGGGTCTATAAGGGTCTAAGGGTCAAATTTAATTTCGGCCGATTGACTCCCAAGAATCGTCATTCTAAGGTATTTTTGAACGAGGATTTCGATTTTCGAGGTCTCGTGACCCGATGATGCTTCCTTCCCTCTAAAATAAGGGGTCTATTTAAGGGTCTAAGGGTCAAATTTTATTTCGGCCGATTGACTCCCAAGAATCGTCATTCCTGAGGTATTTTTGAACGAGGATTTCGATTTTCGAGGTCTCAAATCACCATGGCGCTTCCTTCCCTCTAAAATAAGGGGTCTATTTAAGGGTCTAAGGGGTCAAATTTAATTTCGGCCGATTGACTCCCAAGAATCGTCACTCCTGAGGTATTTTTGAACGAGGATTTCGATTTTCGAGGTCTCAAATCACCATGGCGCTTCCTTCCCTCTAAAATAAGGGGTCAGTAAGGGTTCTAAGTGGCTATTTTCATGCGTTTTTCATCAAGGTACTTCTGAGCGAGGACTTCGATTTTAGGGGTCTCGAGAACAGTTTATACACTGTAATTGGGTAATGGGTATGCAAAATTAGTTTCCCGTTCCCAAAAAGTTACCCAGAAATCCACTTTTCAGTTTCAATGGTTGTGAAAAGTGAAAATCGTTTATTTTAAATGAAGAATCAAATTATTATTATTTAAATTACAAAACAAAGAAATTATAAATAAAATACACATATTTACATTTATTAAACGGTCGGATGCAGGCGCACATTCTGTTTTGAGCCGATCGTTATAAAATTATAAAAGTTCACTCTCTCAGCAACATCAGATGGGTTGCATTGAAGAACTGTCTACCGCATAAAATCCGTTGTCTGAAAAATAGCTGGCTTTTCGGCCGTAAAATAAATCAAAATGCAAAACAATAAGAGTTGGAGTCACACAGCTGGTACTATGATTCTGACTGTTGTTGCTGGTCTATGTATAAAGCTCCCGTTTTCGAAAAGAGCAGCTTGTCGTTTTGAAGCTGTTCTGTACTACCGTTATTATAACTATCTGTGTTGTTTAAGTTCACTGATTCTGAGAGCCCCTTGTTCAAGTCCACGTTACTTGAGAATTCAGTACTTAGGTTTTCTGAAATGTAAACATCCGAATGTTCGCTAGTTTTCCCCACTGAAGACGGAGTAATATCGGGCGTCTGGTCGATGATGACGTCATCGAGCGGCACGTCCTCGGCTCCCGACTCAGAGGATTTGTCTGACTCCTTGATGTCGCTGAGGGTGCCCGTGGTTTTGTCGCTGTTGCTCGGCACCTCGCTGACGGACGAGCTAGAACTGCTTGCGGAGGAGGAAGAGGAGGACGCTATTGAGGGGGCTGGAGGAGCGAGGTTCCGCCTTTCGTTGCTGGCGGGCATACTCTGCGCACGTGCAACGGAGGACGCCGCGTCGGGGGTGACGCGCCGCGCAGGCGGGTAATGTTCGCTGGAGCTGCGGGTTATGGAGCAGGTGGGAGGCCTGAAGACGGCGGTGGAAGTGTTGAGGTAGGGGTTCACTCCGGCGCTATTCACTGAGGTGGTGGACACGGACTTAGAGGCGTCCAGTTCTGTGTAGAGCTTATTCTTTTCACGGGAATAGTGGTCCTTAGGGAGAGGAGGAGGGGTTAGAAAGGACAGAATCCAATGTCTTATCTATAAAGGTGTATGGGTATACTACAAACAACAAAATGTGAGAATGTTAGAGAAGGAGGAGCTGATAAGAAGAGGATCGGAAGGGGATGACTTAATGAATTGATAAGCGAGCGAGAAAACTTATATTAAATGGTATTAATAGACGCGTACCTTAGCCTGGATGACTTCGTTGAAGAGTTTGGTGTGTGTCTCCGGGTTGCTGCTTTGGAGGAGGAACATGTCCACTAAACTCCCGTACTCGTTCAGATACACGATCAGGTTGGTGTGGCTCTGGTCCTTCATCTCTTCTATCACTACTCTGTCTAGAGTCAGGGGCTGAAGGGAGGAAACCCGGGTCAGATTGAAATGTCACTGTTACATTGGTCCTGTGTATAAATTCACAGCAGATGAATTTCCAAAATCAATCATTGAGAAGTAGTGACTCGACGCTCCTCCTTTTCGAATATTCAAAGAAACTTCAGTTGAAATGATAGATATTTACCTGTTTGATGATTCTGTTTTTCTTCTTGGGGTTCTTGTTGGGTCTGGTGATGAGGATGAGATCAGAGAAGAGGAACAAGTTAACGTCCTGCGCCTTAGCATCGATAGTCGGACTCATCTTACAAAGGTTCTCATGGAGGAACTTCCTTTGAGAGTTGAGGAGGGGGACTTTGTCTGCCAGATCGAACTTGTTATACTTGCTGAGGATCTGGTTGATCTGATCATTGGTTTGGGAGGAGTTTGAGGAGGGAAGGACGGAGTAACTCTCAATGCGTTCCTTGATTGCCTCGATCTTCTGAGACTCCTCCTTCTCCTCCTTCCGACTGTTCAGACTCTCCACAAACACACGGACTTTGTCGTGCTGAGGGGAGGGGTGGGTTAGTTTTATGAAGGAGTAAGGGGAGTGGTGGGTAGGTTTGATAGAGGAGTAGGCTAGTTTGATGAAGGAGCAGGGAGTAGCAGGTTAGTTTGGCAACTTTGTCGCGAAACATAGAGTCAAGTTATTGCTTGTGGGTTAAATAAAGTTCACGGAAAATTTCAAACAACTTACGAAGATGTTGAGGGCTGATTTGGTGTCGTCATCCGTGGTTTTCTTGAGGATGTCTCTGATAATGATGGGGTATTTCTGTATCCTTTGGATGGGCTTGATGAGCATGTCATCTATTCCTAACTTGTTGTGTTGCAATCGTATCTGGTTGTTACACCAATTAAAAGAGGTGGAGAGGGTTAGAACAGTGTGAAGTGCAATTGTCTGTGTTATTTGACCCCACATAAACCTTTCATCAAGCAGAGAAAGAAGAGAAAAACAGAGGTCGTATGAAAAGACCCTCGCTGTTCCCGAGGTTGTTACACCAATTGATGTATTCCTTGAAGTCGTTGTTCTTGTGTTGCTGGTGTTTGATGTAGTTCCTAGACTCGTGGTAGTTGATACAGTACTCGAAGAGAGGGTTTAGCTCCTCTTCAAACAGAGTACTGGCTTCAGTGAATATCCCAGGGTTCAGTGGCTCACCCGTGTCTTTGGTCTGCGGAGAATCGGGTTAGAAACTAGCTGAAAACGGCAAATCTGCTATGGAATTGGCGCGTTCATGTTTGAAATTAGAAATAAAGCAGTGTTATATCGGTTAAAGCGGATTTTTATCGGTTTAAGCGGCTTTATTTCGAGTGTTACAGGAATAAGATGATAATAACTCACGGTTTGGATGAGAGGGACGACGCATTCCTTCCAGAAGATCAGGTGTATCCTCCTGATGTCCTCAATATTCAGAAACACATCCTTCACGTTGATCTTAGTCAGGTAGTTCTCTGAAAGAGGACGATAGGGTTAAACGGATATCGCATGGTAACCCTTGTATCGCCTGGTAACCCTTGTATCGCCTGGTAACCCTTGTATCGCCTGGTAACCCTGGTATTGCCTGGTAACCCTGGTATATCGCCTGGTAACCCTGGTATATCGCCTGGTAACCCTGGTATTGCCTGGTATATCGCCTGGTAACCCTGGTATATCGCCTGGTAACCCTGGTATATCGCATGGTAACCCTGGTATATCGCCTGGTAACCCTGGTATTGCCTGGTTACCCTGGTATTGCCTGGTAACCCTGGTATTGCCTGGTAACCCTGGTATATCGCCTGGTAACCCTGGTATATCGCCTGGTAACCCTGGTATATCGCCTGGTAACCCTGGTATATCGCCTGGTAACCCTGGTATATCGCCTGGTAACCCTGGTATTGCCTGGTAACCCTGGTGTATCGCATGGTAACCCTGGTATGGCATGGTTACCCTGGTATATCGCCGGTAACCCTGGAATTGCCTGGTAACCCTGGTATATCGCCTGGTAACCCTGGTATATCGCCTGGTAACCCTGGTATATCGCCTGGTAACCCTGGTATATCGCCTGGTAACCGTTGTATATCGCCTGGTAAGCCTGGTATTGCCTGATAACCCTGGTATATCGCCTGGTAACCCTGGTATTGCCTGGTAATCCTGGTATTGCCTGGTAACCCTGGTATATCGCCTGGTAACCCTGGTATACCGCATGGTAACCATGGTATATCACATGGTAACCCTGGTATCGCCTGGTAACCCTGGTATCGCCTGGTAACCCTGGTATCGCCTGGTAACCCTGGTATCGCCTGGTAACTAAGACACCACTCACCGTTGTGTAGCTGTCGCAGACACCCCAGCAGTGTGTTGATAATGGTAGACAGGGTTTTGATGTAGTTATGTTCCGTGGTAACCAGCTCCCAGATATGGTGTTGTAAGTCCTCTTCCTTCTTGTTCAGGGACTGGATCACAGATTCCGGCAGGAGCTCCGTCCACTTCTCATGTTCTAAGGTGGGGATGCCGTCCGTCGTGTTCAGGTTGTACTTTATCCGTTCTAGCTGCTCTGTTATCGATTTAGCCTGGAGAAGGGGATGGGTTAGTGATAATAAGGCAAGGAAATGGTAAGTATTAGTGAAGTATTGTACATGAGAATAATAGAATATGCTACAAAAACAGACATGAAACACAACAACATCACGTCATGTACTTTTTTCGTTATCACTGTAGCACACCGCTTGCCATGGTCCAATATAATCTACCAATGAACAGGTAAATTAGTAAATTACAATTAACGGTAATTAACGTTAATTAATTACTTTGATGTTCTCCTGATCCTCCCCAATGTCGTTGAGGTTGCTGTTAGACTTGGATAACATCCCGGATATGGCCACTAACAAACTACTCCGTCTCCTAGGACTTGGACTGGTGCCCATTTCCCCCAACATGTGTTTTGGGACGGGGGATTTGGGCGGACCCAACTCCCCCACCTCGTCCTCATCAGACGCTAAGTTCCCAGTGCTCCTACTGAAGTGCTTGTTGAGATTAGACACTATGAGATGGCCGGGGTCCGCTGTAATCACCACACTCGGCCGACTGGTCCGGTGTCCGGCCGAGCTAGGCCGAGTAGCCGGGAGAGTAGCAGCTGAGTGACTCTTCCGAGACAGGTTCTTCCTGCGGCGCTGGCCCCGCCTCCTGAACTCTGATCTAAGGGACCCCGCCCCTCTGAGCGGAGTCTTCCCTCCTCCCCCTCCTCCTCACTCCCTCCGGAGTAGGAAGTAACCATCATGGCAGGCAGAGTCCTCCTTCTCATGTCAGGGGACTTAGACACCATCAGACGTGGAGCTAACAGTTTCAGGGGATCCACATCGGGGTCTGGGGGAATGGTAGAACTCCGGGGTAAGTCCTCTCGGAGTCGCTGAGTACCGTTCAGAGAGTTTTTAGGGAAGGTGGGGGAGGAGGGAGAGTCTCTGAGAAGAGCTTCCTCTTCACTAGAGAGTCCTGTGCTAGTCTCAGTACACCCCTCCCTCTCCTCTTCACATTCCTCTTCCTCATCAGGGGAGGAGAAGGTGATGTTAGTGGTGCTGCTCTCTTCTCTTTGGAGGAGGAAATCCGGGGAGTCTTCCTCCTCTTCTGGGTGGAAGAGGCGACAGTTTCCTTGCTCTTTGATCTCACATTCATCAGAGTTACTTCTTCCTTCGGATTCACAATCCTCAACAGAGTGGTATCTGATTCTTCCCTTTTCTGACTCGCAATCCTCAACCGAATCACATCTGTTTCTAACGGCGGTTTCATGAGATAAACTCCGGGGAATTCCAGTGCTGGTCACGTGATCAGAGGTTGTCACGTGACTGCAAGTCAGTGATCTGAATCTACGGAAAAGCTGCGTTTCATTGGTTCGTTGCTCAGCGAGGCAGCGGTTCTCATTGGTTCGTTGCTCAGCGAGGCAGCGGTTCTGATTGGTGCATTATGGAGGGAGTCCGGGCTGGCAGCGAAAGCAAGCCAGGGTGAGACTGCTCTCTCAGACTGCGATCTGGTGTCCAGAAAGGACATTTCACTGGGTCATTTGATAGAACTGAGAGGGGTCACAGTGAGGATAGAACACGAACCGAATTCAAAATCTAATAACGGCTGAGCCGTGCCAGGTCGTCTTAATACGCAATACGAAGTCTGTGAATTAGATCATAGCCTTAAAATATCGCAATATTGAGCCTCACCCAACATGAGACAAAGTACAGAAGAAAATCATGAACCTATCGACTACAAAAATTATGATTTAGCTCAACAGAATTGAACCTTTTAAAGGGATATAAAGGGCTATTATAAGGTCGAATACGCCCCAACATCGTGCTAGATTGCTAGGGTACCCTAAAAAGGGAACTTTTTGCAGGAACAAAAGACCGTGCTAATTATTAATCCTAGCAAGCCCATCAGAATACGAATTTAGCAAACAAAACACTACTTCGCCCATGAGAAATACCCCAGAAACGCAGGTCACACACATACAAACACATGTACAATTGCGTGAAGTGTCGCGTTCCCAAGAAAAGATGCCAGCAGGGGCGGTGCGAGCAAAGGACACCAGATAATCGAGAAAAATTATACTTCAAGAACACACATTAGGAATGTGTCCGGGGCACTTACAGAAATAACCTCGAATATATATTCTGCTGGCGATGATAAAATGCTGTGAATGTTATACTTTGTATATCAAGGAAATATTACTACCGGGGACTTTAATATGCTTCCAATTTACTTCATATCAGACTCTGGGTTGCGAGTGAAATCAGGCGTTTGAAAGCTCTAATTAACAAGCGTATAAACTGTGATAATTTCATCATTCTCAACCGTCTATTTCAAACGAGGGACGTATACTGGTCCGTGGCATGGTGTCATACTTATGGCTTATTAAGTGCGTCAACCCGTCACGAAGATAAACGATATATTTCAACTTTTAAAAAGTTGTCTATAATATGATGTTATTTGGAAGGCATATTAAAATATTGGGTGAAATCTATAATATTAACTTCTTACAGGTGCCCCAGAGGCTCACTATGGCCGTTATACACAAAGAATTTTAAGAATGATCATAGTTATAGGGGGTCGAGAAATGGCGAAATGAAGAAATCAAACCGAGTGTATATTTTCCACGATTAACTTCGCGAGGTTCAGGGTGCCACAATGGGGCATGGTTCCTAAACACTGTCAATGAAGATTCGCAAAGGGGGGCTCTAGTAAGCAATGATCTAGAAGGATCACTGGAATGCAGGAGTAATCCTGGCAATGGGCCAAGGAGCGTCAAAGGGTCGTGACCTTGCCAGCAATTATGCAGATCATATGACAAACAGTTATACATTCAATAGAAAGTGTGAAGGAAGACTTAAAATCAACAAATTGTCAGCAATTTGGGAGAACAATTTAATAAGCAGTAGCGGATGAATACTGTACGGGGGTGATAGGAACTTAATAGGAACTTAATGAGTCGTTGAGAAGAGGCGTGGGAAATTATAAAACAACTCAAATCTGATAAAAATCTGAGGAGAAAACGTAGGAAAATATCAAACAAACGACAAGCAGTGAAAGCTGATAACACAAAAGAATGATATACGTATGGAGATAAAAATAGCAAAAAAACTGCCGGAGCGGACACTTTTAAATATACCAGGGGGAATGAGAATGACGTCATTATCATAGATTAATGCAGTGAGTTGTTGGCATGGAGCCAAGATCAATCAGAGGTATCCCATTGGGGCCAATAGAGGCATGACAAAGAATCCTAATGTATTTATGCTAATGAGGGATATATGTAAGTCTTGTGTGTGATCATCTAATTGCGAGGAAGGGGAGGTAAATCCTAGGAAAGCAAGGGAGAGAGGAGACGGATACTTGGAATTAAGAATGAGAGAAAGGGGCATGGAAGCCTAAAACACGTTGCAAGTTCACAAACTAAAAATAAAGAAGGATAAATGGAGAATAATTTTAGTGGAGCAATGTGCGTTAAGCAAGCAAAGTCATCCTCAGATTTTAAACAAGACAAGTATGTTCCCACGGTTGAATGGAAAACGCGTTTGATTGTTTGATTCTATCCCGTAGAAACAGCAAACCGACAGAGTTCAAAAAGAAACACAGATTCGTCAGATGAATATACTGAATAGCATGATCTAATTCTAGAGGAAAATTTATGGACAAAAGACACAAAAACTACAAAGATCTCAAATGGGAATATGTAATTATACGTGAGCTGATCTGTGTTATATAGTTGTGACGAAGAAGGCGTGTCATATAATACACTTGTTGTAGATGAGTGATATAGTTAACAATTCAGACACATCATTATATAACGACATATTACTGAGCATGCAATGAGTTACAATCATGTGTATCTGACATCACTAGATAACTATGATGTGTACATCACGAATGTGTATCATTAATCATGTACAAATTTGGTATTGTTTAACTACAACAACTCACGTAGTCATGTGTCATGATAAACGTAACAGTTTGACAGTGAAACGAGCAACAAAACGCTATGATTGCTCACTGACGCAATCTGTATCGCACGAAAAACTAGTTAAGCTGGTTGATGAATGAACCATTCAAAATCCAGATAATAGCATCACTAATATCACATCTAACATATGAGTATAAATCTACTCAAGATAAACGAGTTTAGTTGAGCAGAGGAAGGATTTTATGCGTTTAACAATAGGATATAGAGCAGTGTGTATAGCTGATATGGATTTTATAATACATGAAATTACAGTGAAACTGTTAAAACTAATGATCTCTACACTACAGGAGAATGCGATCTGCTGATGATATAAGACTGTGTTTGACAGAAGGTAGTGTGTATCATGATGTCCACTGTTGAGACACCTGTATGTACTTTACAAACCACTGTACAGAAGTGCAGTGGTTTAATCTACAAACCACAGTACAGAAGTGCTGTGAGTTGACCCGATCATATCGCTGTGTTACAAATGGTAAGGTGTGTAGGAGGCTTAGATAAACTGCTTGTTTTGTGCAGACAATGGACACATACATACAAACTGAGATACAGACAAACAGAAACGTCGTAACGATCCAAATGGTATTTGTGAAACAACTCGAATAGAAAAACACAATTAAAATAATGTATTTGAGTATTTCCTGCAAAGATATCAAATGGTATAAAACTAGCTGTAACTCTGTAGCGAAATCGTCATGACACAGCCCAATCAGCTCGTGAGTTTACGACTAACTTGTACTATGATTGGTCAATGTCAAATGGACCTGATGGTAAGCTACCACACCATCGCTCTGAGCATTACAAAAAAGAAATTACACACGTGAAACCTTTCATGCTCTGACAAGCACAAAGACAGAAATTCACATTAATGGTCATTTTGAAAATTAGGCGGTTTAACGACACCAATCGAGCACGTTAATGCATGGAAATGACATGAATATCAATAGCCTACTGTTTGTACAGAGCTAGTACATGACTGGTAGCAGTCACAATATCGAGTGAAATTAGCAATAATCATTAGATATTAAAGCAAAGTGGGTGACAGTGGGTAATGTCGTAATGATAATTGCTTTAATTAGTTGATGGTGATTCGAATTCGTATTGGAAATAAGTGTTAGATCATATTATGTACTTGCTTGACTAGAGACAAAATAAAAATAACCGTGAAATTTACTATTACGCAGCACATCAAATGACAAATAAAACTTTAAAATGAATTTTCAAAGCTGCACAGCAACAAAAAGAAGTATTTTAGAAGTATAACTTCTAAGCTTTCGCTTTCCAGAGAAATCGTAGCAATTATGAAAGACACATTAAAATAGACAAAAAAGTTAAATAATAAACGTAAAGCTGGACTTTTTGTCGGTCAAGAACCAAGAGAGCAAAGAGGATCTTTGAAGGACGTGAACAAACACAAAAAATCCCAAAAGGTTTATCCGGCTGTTTTTTATCATGTTGGAAGAGGGTTACAGTTACACATAGAATGAAACATTTGAACGCAATCATTTGCCCATTCTAAACCCTGATAATGAAGTCTCTCTAGACTACCAAGTTCTTCAATGCGTGGTTTTGCTAATTTATCGCAGGAACTTGTGTAATCCGAGAATCAGTGAAGCGACGTGAACATTCCGTGAAACTCAACACGCATTTGATTTGAATATTATCAAAAACATTCCTGTTTTAAGCGGGATCCATCGCGTTCACAGAGAGCGAAACTTAGATTGAAATAGTGTAGGTTGTAACAGGAAAAGGGGTGAAAGTTTGATCGTTATCATGCCATCATGGTCTAATAAAACAAATATTGACGACTTTCTCGACGTTTCTTGCGGAAGTAGTGCAAATTCTGAAAACTTTTGCATAAAAAACGGGTGCAAACCAGACTCAGATATATTTTCTATGCTAGCAGGAATCAGCTGCCCGGTACAAACGAACGTGATCACATATCCAGCAACGCACTAACAATAAACTAACAATAAACCGGGGAATGATTTAACACCAGGCCGTGTGCTGCCAACAGGAGAATGAGAGTGACGTCATTATCAGGGTTTAAAATGGCGCGTAGTGAGCATTGAATGGTCTATTAGTGACGGACTATTCCTTCTCTCCTTGATATGTATTTAACATCTAATGGATCCATTGTATCCACTATCCAGTGGCCAGTGGGAGTATATAATATGCCGTAATGATTCGGGGGCAGTATTTGCACTGTAACCCTGTGACAATATAGGTCACCCTGTGACATTACCTAGCGTATGTCATTATCATGTCTTATTGAAGTCTATTGATGCTGTCAGAGCGCCTGATCCCCATGATAAACCAGACGTTGTACAATATTCGTAATGAGTGAGATCCCGACACAATCATTATACTGAGCTACTCAAAGGAAGGTGTTTTGTCTCCAAGTGATGGGGGAGGATGTTACCATGACAACCCACACGCAATAACACGTTTCCTTGGTAATAGCGATAACGTGTCAACTGTCACAATCAAATGACAGGGGAGAGTGATTGCCTACCTTATATGGAATAATTACAATCTGGTAATCCGCCTAAATCTTAATTAAGATGCCTAGCAACGCACCTAGCAACGCACTCTATGGAACTACAGTAGTCTACAAAAACTAGCGAATTAAGAGCTGTACTCAGTACTCATACAAAAGGTGGTTTATCTCCCTCTACAATGCGCTAATGTTATTGTTTGTCCAGTGAAGGGTGTGTGAAATACTCATGTGTCTAACTCCAGGCCCGCTCATCAATGTTACAAGAGGTGAATTATTCCTTATTTGGGTATGAACATTTCCTTATTTGGGCATGACCACCATATACGGTATCATTCGCTCCCCAGCTGTTCACGGGATGAAATAACAGGGCGTGGTTAGGTACGGTAAGGAGGACAAAGGAAGAGTATAAAAAGAGTATAAAACCCTTATATTGAAGAGAGGTGTGTATGAAGTACTGTAGATATTGGAGAAGGACACGTTGCAGGGAGTTAAAACTGTTCTCTTGTGTTAAAAAGGTTAATAATGCTCTGCCGACAAAGGGTAGAGTTCGGCACACAGTCGGAATCAGGATGGTATTATCTAGTTATCGCACCCGTAGCAACACGCGTATATCTCCATAGCAACACGGGTATATCCCATAGCAACTCTATAGTATCTCTATAGCGACTGGTGTTGAGGGAAGGTTCAGGGATTGTTTATGGCTCAGGGACAAACAGAGGAAAGAACATTTCAATCTCAAGATTTATTAACTTCCAGTGCTATAAATACACGGATGTTCGTGTTAACAATAGGCAGATGATGGCGTCATTTTCAGGGTTAAGAATGGCGAATAAACTGCGTTTTACCGCCTGATTTTCAAGAACGGTCAATAAATTAACTGTTTATAGCACTGGTGAGATCAAGTCTAACAATTCGGAGAATTCCACAATAAAGATTAAACACATTAAACAGGAAATAATTGAATAAGTTAAAAATAAACCAACCCGCCCAATATCTAAAAATAAACATTGGAGCTGAAAGAGTATCATCGATCACGGGAGTTTTTGTTAAAACAATCCTGTTTTTTGTTTTTTGAGGAAGTAAAAACATACTAGACGACGCCCAGAAAGTTATCTTGAGTCAAACTAACATAAATCCAATCAAATTAGGATTATTTGACAGGGTCTAAAAATATTACTTTATAAAAGTCGTCAAGAGGACCGGGAATTATTGAGATCGCATGAAAAAAAGAAACGAAATACAGGGAGAAAAACACACAACAGAGCGCTATAAAAAGGAGAAAACAGAACAGAAAATCTGGTGACGCGGAAATGTGTTTGAAACACTTGAGTTGAGTGTGGGAGGCAGGATCATTTAATTATGTAGTGCTGTGATTGGATTAACTTACACACTTTCTACACAGATGGAATTACGATAGTAAATATATATTCAGGAACATGTAATAGTGTTTCAAATCGAATCAGTCGGAATGAAATGTCGCAAAAAGTGGATTAAAGAATCGGCATAAAATATCAAAGGATGATATGTGGGTGAGAGATGCCATTTTCTGAGATTTAAGTGCCATTTACTTCGCATTTTTCGTCGACGGCGGACAAAATTGGGCAGATTTATATATCAGCAAAAACCTCAGCTCCACAGCTAACATATATTGACAGCAATATATATGTTATATGTTGCAAGACAAAAGTGTGGAGAAAGTCGTGTGGGGAGCTTCGCAAGTGCGTGCGACGCGGACGCCAATTAAAAGCACGCGCCGGTTGACGTCCACAACGCTCCATTCTGAGCCATGATAATGACGTCACAAGGCCCTGGCAATTTCCGTGTGATATAATGGCCTGCTCGGCAGAAGTGCGTCACGCTCCATCGACCGCGTTGAAAGGCGGAATTGGGCGTTAATAAGAATACACAATGACAATTTCCAGGAATACAATGGAAAACAGTTACAGTTTCCACTGATACAATGGAAAACACGAACAGTTTCCGCTGATACAGTCGAATGAGACAGCAATTCCAGCAGATATTAAGTTGATGAAACACAAAATAAAGTCGATAAAAACAAATTAGCATGAATAACGGAATAACTCCTTCCCTTCACATCCTTTTCACCACAAAAAGTACTACAGATATATCAACTACCAACAAGAATAGAGATATGCCTTACGTAAATGTTATTAAAATGGAGCTGCTGCAACGATTTCTTCCACTCACCATTACCTAATACTTTTATGTCGCACAAGAAAAAGGTAAATGGAGATGACATCTTTATCATATTTTACTATGGTGGATTGGCTTCATTGAATCGCCTGTTTCTCGTAGGAGACCTTTGACATAGTTACGAGAGTTTCACAATTTGTGTCGTATTGAGAGATGAAAGTCGAAAGATGATGGTAAGAGATATATTGCAGTCAAATGAAGGAGCTGATGTAATGGAGCAAGGTAGTTGTAATGTCGCAATCTATAGTTGTAATGCAATGAAGCGTAGGGTAGTGAGAGAATTCAGAAGAAAAACGAAAAAGATCTAAATTTAGCAAGTAATTTTGGAATAAATTATAGCGAAAAACGGGGTAATTTAAAAATGTCTGAATAAAAAGTCCTAGCATCATCACGAACTGCAATTATCAAAAAACAGTAACATAATGCAAAAAGAATTCAGTGTTAAGACAGTGAGAATCTCAAACTATTGTTTCACATGCAAAAGAACGTAGTGCGAATGTGTGAGAGCGTCAACAGAGCTGAGTTTATATTTTATGACATATAGAACTTGTCACTTCCGGTATGTCAAGACTCGAATTAAAAGTCACTAGAGATAGAGTTGTGTCAACAAGACTATATTATCACGCGAGGGATAAAAAGGAGGAGGAAAAAGAAGAAAAATCTCCCTGCCTGGAACAAATGCTTTCCCACTGTAACAAGAGGATAATGACACTGCTTATCGTAGACAACTTACTGGAAATGTGTCACATGTGAGAAGGCAGAACGAGAATCATAGGTGGTTGAGAGTGACGTCATTATCATAGTTTTAAGTGGTGCGTTGATGACGTTTCAAGGAGTATGTTTCGTATTTGACCTTGGCATTGTGCGTGGTAGAGGGTGGAAATAGGGCGGTAAAAGGGTGGAAGTATAAATCTCTGTAATGAGCCCAGAAGACAGCTGTAACACTTCGTAACAAAGCATTTTATATTGTAAACACAAATTATGACGTCATTTTGTGCCAAGGTTGATGCGACCTTGCTCATAGCATGTATCAAGTAACACCAGGCAATGTGAAGCGTAACTACAGAGTATAATACAAAGAGCAGCTGTGAATCTTATAAAACGTTCTGACGATCCTACCAGATCAATATCACTACAGCGTTAAAACACGAATTGGCAATTTCCCCTGAAGATATCAAGATCCTGTCCTCCCATTGGTCAGTGTGGGTCACGTGACAGGGGAATACAGCCATGTGATTGGTTGAAAAGGTCACATGACTGGAATACCGTGCCGTGATTGGGTGAGGGGAACGTAACAATTCCCAGCGTAAGCCGATGACACGGGAGGTATTTTAATACGTTTTACGTGAAATGTTGGGAAGAATCTGACAGAGTTTTAAGGAGTAGGAGGCTGGAAAAGGGAGGAGCTAGGACAGTTGGGAAAGAGAATTACCAAGAAAACTTATTTCCTGTTGAAAAACATCTAGAAAAGAATAACATTCTTCTTTTGGAGTACTCGACGAAAAAAGCTCCCACAAAACAAACTGTTGATATAATCGAACTAAATCCAAGTGGCCTGAAGACAAATCCGTGATAGAGCATCATAAGATCGATTAA
Source organism: Beroe forskalii (assembly GCA_011033025.1). Classification (NCBI taxonomy): domain Eukaryota; kingdom Metazoa; phylum Ctenophora; class Nuda; order Beroida; family Beroidae; genus Beroe; species Beroe forskalii. Next base: position 187,160 of record WFMF01000068.1, on the reverse strand, counting down.
TCGGTGAAGAAGAGCATATGAGAGCATTAAACATGCTTAAGAAAAGTGATAACAATTATATTGCGAATCTTTGTTTAAAGTTAAGCGTTCTAATGCAAGATCTTTTAAATCTCTGACTTATAAAATTTGAATAAAATATCATCAAGCTGAAATACTCCTACGGATTATCAGATAAAAATGAATCCCCAAAACCAAAAAAATAAACAATAATGACATAATCTAAAGTTTCAAAACTATAAACATTAAACAATGGCATTGGCTAAAGTTTCAAAACTCCGAATCTATCCTAGGAAAAACAAACACAAAGGAAATAACAAAAGGAAACAGCTCCGATTCTCCCTTTGTCCGTGCCTCCTCCTTATCGAATTAAGGAGAAAATACTCTTCCTAGTTTAGTGTGTTCGTTGGTAGTCGAGGCGTATGCTTGCAATAGGCGAGTGACCGTGACGTGAGTTATAAGGGCTTAAAATGGAAATTTAGAACCTTAAAACCGCGATTACTATAGACTCGTGGGGAGGTTTAATAACATTACATTCATGCCGAACACAAGAAAATAATCGTGTAATTATATAACAATAGTGAGCCTATCTGAGTAATAATTTTATTAAAATACTTGTGGTAAAATAAAATATAATATATGTAATCGCATTACATGTTCTAGAAAAGGTGCATGAGTGAGGCGTGCTGGAGAAATATGCGGTGAGATGTCAGGAATTAACAATTCTGAAATGTGATTATGACATCAGATGATTCCAACACAAAGAAAATGCATGAATGTGTGAGGGGAAAGGATTTTCTCGATTTAGTAAGGGGTGGGCGGGTCTGGGGGTGGGTACCGGGTGTGTCTGAAGATCTGTCTTTAGGGAAGAAACTAGAAGCGTTACTTCCTTGATCTCATTTTCTCAAAAAACACTGCTTCACAGCACATAACAAGAAACACGTCCGAGCAAATAACAGGAAATATTAAATTCTCCAAAATTTGAAGTTTAAATTACTAATGTATTTAGTAATTTGAAGTTTGAATATTACTAAGTTCAGTACCTTTTCAAGCTTCTCAAATTCTGGTGTATCTAGCGGCTCTGTTGATGTGCTACTGACCAGCTGGACTCCCAGGTTCTTCCTGCTGTTTTTGTAGGAGCGCTGGAGGGTACCAGAGAATCAAAACATAGAAAAGAAATCCTTGTGTTTGAACTAAGATCTTTTATGATGCAATGGTCAGAAGATAGATGCCAAATTCTCAAGAATGCTCATTCTAATTTATAAGCAAATATTCATTGAAAGTAACATCCAAAGGTCTGACATATTAAAAAGTAAGAACCCAAACCTACCCATTTATTCTGAATACTCGGTAGATGAGCTGTTGGCATTTTCAAAACTCAAGTAAAAACGAAATTTGCAAATGATGCGAACTAAGGCCGGTGCACCCACTACTATACTGCTGCGAGATCACGTGACAAGTTAAAAGATCATCAGATGTAGGAGTAGAGCTATCCTCCCACTTGAGCTTACCCCCACACAGTATAAATCGTAGACTGAGTTCCACCCGGAACAATAGAATCTTTTCCGAAATCAGTGGACTGTTTTAAACTATCATAGTGACGTAGACATTCCATTGTCTTGCTTTGTCCGACTTATATAGATGAGAATTAACTCTAGATTCGCTAAACTTGCTTCTCATGATTCAGTCCTTCTTCCATAAACAAGACATTTTAAAACATGCTGGATGCTGAGATTTACTGGCTGAATTACAGGATTAATGCCACTCTTAAAACCCCTTAAAATCGGGGTATTTCAGCTGATTTTGGTGACTGCTTCTAGAAGTTTCCTTGAGAAGGGAAAGAAACAGGGGGAGGGGTAACCACCACACGCCCACTCAAGCTCCGTTTCCTTGATGAAACTGTTTAAACCCTGCACTATGTGATCTTATATATACCGCTCTCTGAGAATCATATGCGGTTCTTTTGATAGTTTCACAGCTCAAAGACATGATAATGACGTTACTAGAAGCCACTTATTGCAGTAACAGATCGTGTGGACCAGACTGAGTGGAATCACTGGTAGTGGGGGAGGGAAGTGAGGAGGGGGAGGGGGAGGGGGAGGCAATCTGGAGATGACTTTATCAGCTGAGAGCTGTCTGTAGGAGTGAGAGAGTTTTTACTGCGTGAGATTTTCTTTGTGTGACTCAGTTTGTGTGTCAGTGCGTTTGAGCGTGAGACTCTGTTTGTATGCTTGAATGGAAGTATGGTTTGGCTCAAAATCCGTTGCTGTCTGTATGTAATTTTAAAGATAAGATTTCGCGTGGGATGACAAAAAACTGCAGTTCAGGGGAAAGATGTTGGCAATGGAATTATATGCATGGTAACATAACAAACACACATAACTCTCAGATAATTATTATTGGCGTTCAGTGCAAACTGATCTAGACACGGGCTAGAACTGCTAATTATTCCTTATATGGGCACAATAAGACAATAATTTCAGCTCGTGGTGAATGACAAGATTATCGTAATAATCCATGACAAGGGTGTCACGTGATGTTGTAGATAGAGTTCTGATCAGATCAATTTGACAAGATTGCTACAACTATAGTAGCGATAGTTGGGAGAAAGAAACGGGGATGAAAAAATCTGCACTTAAAAAACCAGAGGACACTTATTTAAACTACCAAAATGACATAATACAAACATACGTAAACATACGTAAACATTAAATCACAATGAGTTTGGCTGAAGAAATGGTGAAAATACTTCACGAAATCGAAAATAGGTAGGTCACTGGTCTATTATAATAACAAACTGCTGACAGCACAATTCAAAAGCAAAACTCCGACAAAAAGTATCAAAAACATTCAAATTCGAAATTAAATTCCGTAAGATGTGAATGCCGTACGAGGAAATGAACGCAAGTTGCAACGTATCACAATTTTTAAATGATCTAGAAACTTCACAGCATTATTAAAACTTCCAACAAAATGCCTGACATATCTACAATATGAAGAAGGTCCTAACACATATCCATTACAACATCAGGAGCAAACAGGAGCTACGCAATGACTGTCAAGAAAGACTGGAAAATAGACCAGTCACCGTCATTAACACACTAAGTTAACACATGATAATGACGTCACAAAAACTAGAATATTGTTCGTCTTTGACAGAGACAGTCCCATAGGAGCGTCAGATTACACAACACAACACACGCACGAATCAAGGAAATCACCGGAGGAGATTATAATTCATACAAAATCCAATTACATGAACATATTGACCACGTGTGTATATGTTAAATATATATAGTGGTCAACTATATATATGATGTTCGTGATTGGACAATATGCGGTCTTGGAAGATGCCATGATCAGAGGTTAAAGGAGGAAATTAAAGACTTCAGTTGTCTACTTTCCATACAAGACATCTGTATATCCTCTGCCTCTGGATCTACATTCTTCATCTATCATGATTCCAGCATTCCAGTCAAATACCTTACACGGGAATCATGCGTCTTCCTGAGACCAATATTTAAACTTTAAACCATGATCCTGACATCACTTTCAACCACACATTCTTCGTGTGTGACCAATAAGTGGTGATGTATCGGCAATATGCCGGACGGTAGGAGGTAATCCTTCAATGCCTGGTAGAACCGATAATTAATTACAGGGAAGAGACGGATAAATCAGGGGTAAATCTTGCTGGAGCATGGATATCAGGATTCAGAGCCCTGGGATCCAGAGCATAGATAGAGTGAGGCTGATCTCAAACCATGTAATATATGAATCATAACTAAATACTCTCTGAATTCAGACCATAATCATAGAAACTAGTCTGTCGCTGTTAGACATAGCTTAGCAGCTATGTCTATCAACCCTACATAGCTATGATTCCCTAAACTATTTCAAAACGGCGATCATTGAAGGCGCATATCTTTTCTAAGGATATCCTTAGATAAGGAACAGATACCTTTGAGAATCTCTGGCGGAGATGTATCTCTAGCATTCAACCAGACGAAAAGTATTCACTTATTTCAACTGAACTCCAAAATCAGGTGTTTTAATTTGAAAATATTCCTGATGGAGTGCATAACATATCTAGGCATCGATTCAGCGGCCTATGGCAAGAGTGTACAGTGATTTCAATTATACACACATCATTAACTACAATACCCATGGTTAAGTTGGAATTCATCCAAAAATATAACCAACGATACACTATTACACAACAACACAAGAAACAAGAAATTTTAACAAATTTATTGAATAAACAAAAAACTCTGATAATACAGACAACATCTTACCTTGCCCGAGGAGGAGTGTTCTGACAGTTCGGTTTCGTGTTTTTCTTTTTCTGAATGCGTCCTGAAGGGGAGGAAATCAATAATAAAACTGTACTTTTCTCAATTATCTTGGCAATATCAATATAAGGAATTTACACTGGCAATATCTAGACTAATGCACTCGAATGCGCAAAGTTGAAAATATTGTTATGCAAATGGTCAAATTTTAAAGATAAAAACACATTTTTCCGATAGAATAATGGCATTTAAAACTTACCGTTTGATGGAAGTCAAGTTGTCCACGCCTTCCAGGGAGTTGGATCTGTTTAGTCTGTCGGTGGCATCTGGGGTGTCAGGGTCCTGGAGCGATCGGGCCTGGAAATGGAAATGGTTATTGTTCCATACTCATTAGAAATTTGTCATTTAAATTCAGTGTTTTTTTAGAAGAGAGAATTGTACACACTAGTGAATAATTTTTGAATTTTTGTAGCGCGCGTTATTCGATGTATAATGTCTGGACTCAAGACGCGAGAAAATTTCAAGCGGACATGCGAATTTATCATCCCATTTTTTGCGCAGTATCTCAATGTACATATTGTTATGAGTGTGGGATAAGGATTTACAGTGAAAGGAGAATGTTTGTGAAGGTAAAATGTTCGTGAGAAGGGAAATAGATAACTTTGTGAGTAGGGAAGTAGGTAACTTTGGCAAATCCATACACGTGAAGGCGTCTTTCATCAGCTACTCACAGCGGGATGTATTATTAAAAGTAGGGCTACAACAAACACTATGTTAATCCAGACACAATAAACCCCGGTTGGTGTTACGATATATTTTACTGGAATCCCTGCACATGTAATAATCTACCGTGGCCGCTTGACTCAGGTTATAAATAATTACAGAGGTATAACATACGATTCGCAGGAAATTTGTCGCACTTATGTTTCCAAATTTACGGACTATATGCAACATTGTAACAGTAATAAAGAGTCATGCGAGAAAGTATGTTTTGCATAATTTCTTCTCTGCATTCCATTAATTTACTGAATATGAAACATGAATCTCCAATGGCCTTGTTGCGAGTATACAAATACCACTAACACATGAAAATTGACGTTTATCTAATTGAAAATGTCTGAAAAATTGTTAAAACGGGGGGATTCTGAAATTCTGTGCACGTGCGAACCCCGGTAAGCCTCGTGAGTAGTTGCCATGTGTCAGGCAGCGAGATGGGACAAAACATAGAAATATGTCAACTATCTACATCACGCACGTATTATAGAAAGTAAAGAGTGACGTAATTATCATAGTTTAAACTGTGGAATTGTCCCACTTTGGAGTGTCGACTATTGGAACTTGACAAAGGATTGCAGCCGAGACAGGCATAGTTGGGGGTGCTTGCCCCACATAATCTGTTGTAGGAGAGTAGGTGTTAAAGTGAAACACAAGGAGTTGTGCTGCATTTGTCAGGCTGTACACTGCATCAGGAGATTAGAGAAATGAGGGATTAAAGGGAATCTATAGACTTTGTAGAGCAAAAGAGGGTGATTGGGGAAGGGATAAGAGAAATCTGTTGAATAGTTTGCTTTAATTTACCTCTATTATTGACCAAAACAACAAACTTGCTATTAGATTTTGACGCGCAACTCATAATATTCTGAACAAAGAGAGAACTGAGACATTTTCAAAATTTTCGCTAATTGCCACACATTTGCGTTGCGCGCGGAAACAAATCTCAGATCAGATAGTCCTATTTCGCGCGGCGTGTGGGAACAATTAAACTTTATTTCTCGAAATTTCTTTTGTTGCCTCAAATAGCCCCAGAAAAGGATTTCATTGCTTTTCTGGGCAACTCCAGGCAACAAAAATTGCACAATTATTTGAGATGAAGTATTGATAGATATTCATCCCAAACCCTCCATCCCTTACCCCAGGCGAGGTCTCGAAGCTACAGTTCGTGAGACTGGTGGAGTAACTGTGGCTCCTCATTAGCTCCAAAGACGACATCCCCGAAGTGTGTAAACACTCTGCCGACTTTATCTTCGAGTGAGAGTTCATCTCCGCATTTAGCTCCTTAATCTCATCGATATAGCGGAGAGGGCGACTGCCTCGGTGGCTATTCTGTTTCTTCCGGTAGATGTTCCGTATAAACGAAGGAGTGAGCATTTTAGGGGAGCAGCCAGAGGAGGATTTCTTACTGCTACTACTTCCACTGCTAGAACGAGATTTTAGTTTTAAGTACAGGGAATCCATGGGATCGGCTCACTGTTTGATCTCTTCCGACCTATAGAGTCCACCGATCGTGGAAGTCAGGGATTTTGCTGACGTGGCTGAAGCCAAAGACCCGAATTTACGACACAAAATAAGGAAGTTGCGGGATTCACGAGACAAGAAACATTTATATGGGCGTGTTATGGAGCACCGTGCATTGCCTTAAAAGGGCAAAAATCCGCCCAAGCCTCGACACAAAAATCCAGGAAGCGCATTCCTCTCCGGGGGAACAAAAACCAGGATGCAATTGACGAAACGAACACGTCCTAACACGTCTCAGCCCTGTCACTGACTGCTGACAGTGACGTGTTTGTCAGGAGTTAGAGCACTGAGTTTGTGACGCAGAGCACGCCTGCAGTTCGCACCCAGCGAGTTGTATCTGTGCTAAGCAACTGCTATAATGCTATTGACGTAGAGAAAACAACGTGTAATTACGACGATAGAACTCATGTTGTAGCAGCTGCATTAGTGTTGGAATAGGGTTCCAGCAAGGCTCTAATCCCATCAAGCATTTCTATGGTTTGACAAGCCATGTATTATAATATTCTATCATCAACAATATGTTTTAGTGTATAATTATATTGAAAATATAGCCGGCACATTTCTCACTTATAGCAGCATCTCTAAGATCATAATATAACAGGTGTGATTTTAAGATAAATCGCGCTTTGGAGCTTCAAAGCTTCCAAAGTATTTGGCAGGAATACACGGTATGATAATTCGATAATCACTCAAAGTGTTAAGGTGTAGGTTAAGGCGTTGCCTGACGGCTTAGCCTGCAACGTCGAATAGCTCTGATTGCCGATGATAGATTATACCCTGTCAAACTCTGTACAGTTATTAGTCATATGAATGTGTGGGAAACGGTAAAAACAGTTCGGATTCGTGATTAAGCACTTAAGATATAATATAGTAATATGATTTGGAATCATCTGCAGCATAATCAATGGCCGTTTGATAAACATGTGATCACCTGATCTATTTCTATACTTCTTATCGATTGGTTCAAAGATAAAATAAAACAAATGAAATAATTAAGATCATGCGAGGTAATTCACGCTTCATGGACCAGCATCGACAAAATAAAGTATGACTTTATCTGTAAAACTTATAGGAAACTTAAACTAAGCTTATGTTAGACACACTACACACAGAAACCACTACTATAAATAGTGGACGTGTAACAATATATTACATAGTAGGAAGTTGTAAGACTTCAACCGATGAGACCTTGAACATGTCACATCTGAAACATATAGACGTGTTGAGAGTGACGTCATTATCAGGGTTTAAAATGGTGAATTGATGACGTCACACTGGCGTTTATTCAAGTTTAGACCGCGTATAAAAGTATAAATATCCCAGGCATAAGCTCTGAAACCAAAGCAAGTGACAGGGTTTTACAAGTGACAGGGTTTTACATGCGCTGGCGTGAGCTAGTGTTGAAAGTGGGGATGTCACGAAAAACACAGGCACACTCCCATACACAGCGAAGTATTGTAAAAATAATAATTTGGTGAAAAAATAATATGCTTAATATATGAATAATAGAATTAAATATTCGTAAATATAAAAAAGTATTCTTCGCAAAAATAGTATTAACATAGACAAAAGTAATTATAATGTAATATTATAAGCTCAAAATAAGAAATAATAAAATAACGAAAAATACATAAAAGTTCTGCATTATATTCAGAGATGAAATGACGGAATCGTTACTGAGACTGGTTTAGGGCTTCTGTTTTACACTGACGCTTGACCATTGTATACTATATCTGAATGGAAAGGCTTCAAATATATGAAGAAACTATAGTTTGTCACGAAAAGTTCGATGTCATCAGTTGAGTTCTGTAAACCATGGAAATGATGTGTTTTATGTCGTCTTACGTTAGAAATCCAACAAAACGGATACATGAAGTGCAACGTGTGGGAAACATTGATTGCATTATTGGAACCCAAAAATAGGAACAAGGCTCTCACGACAATTGCCATAACTAAAGCCTTTCATTGCTTATAAAAATGCTTCAACCCTTAAAAGTGGAGGGATTGTTCAACAGACGAGAATTGAAAGTGTTTCAGCAAATGTAATGTCTCAAAAGTCCCTCCAAGACCTACAATATTCGTGTTAATATGCTGAATCATAAACATAAATGCAGCTATAAATAAAGTTAAATGTAGCAAAAAATTAAACATCAATTCAGCATATTAATTAATGATCTACAATACACAATCTGCCCAGTGCTCCCTCTTCATGAAAAATGGATAAATAACAAAATAAAATGTGAACAGTTTTTCCCATACGAATTAAAAGCTAGAAAATTTTTGAAAAATCATATGATAAAATTGTGAATTGCTGGCGTTTCACTTGGTTTAATATGATCATAATATGAATGCACACTGTAAATGCATCGATCGATTAAGGGATTGGTTGATTAAGATCATTTTAATTTTCATTGAATTTCTGTCAAAAGCACAGTATTCTCGTTTTTCATCGATCTATCCGTGTGCACACATATGGGTTAATAAATGCTTGATGTGCAGCACTCAAACGGTTGACGCACAAGGGAAAAACGAATATCAAATAAAAAATATAGCACTGGGAAACTGCGAAGCACATTACAAATTTGAACTCTTATAAATCTGCTGATAGATACATGTCATGATATGTAAGTTACATGTAATTTGACATAAGTAAAAACCTGCTGCTTGAAACTCAGATAGCTCAACGCCATCAATTTATTGTTAGAAACCATGATGATGACGTCATGTTAAGTCGCTTATTTCACGTGGGCGGGAGCTCTAAATGTAATAAATATATATAATGACAGTGCTGTAACAGTCTTGACAAGTTGAACTTGAAACGTGGCCGAGTGTTGAGATATGAAGTACTGAACTTCAGAGTGTACACTGGGAGTCGGAGATATATCAGTTGCAGGCAGCCTTTAAACCGTTAAAAGGATATCAGATAGATGAGAGATTTAATGAGACATTTATATCAGCCATCCTAATCGGTTACCATCAACTTTAATGACATTTAATGAGAATTGAAGAATTGAAGGGAAGACGTTTAATATAAGTCTTTTAAAGCACCATCAGGCAGCTTTTAAACGGTTTGGGAAGTGATAATAATAAGATTTATGGAAGGAGAGACATTCTATATCAGTCCCATTTGGAGCCCATTGAAATAAAAGCAACTCGATGGCATTGAAACTAAATGAATGGAAGTAGTAAAATAGATCTCAAGGCATTTAAAGATTAAAGCCGATCTTTGAAAAAATGAGAATTGACAACCTTCCAAAACTCAAAATATGCATCTAACGAAAAACAACGTTCAGAAAACGAAATGGTAATTCCCTTTCTCTCCCTTATAAGTTGCAGCGGAGGTGTCAAGTTCAGCAAAAACCGGGCCTTGAGTAATACAACGTGCAGTCTCGTTATCGAGAAAACGAACGGAAAACAGGCGACCAATAGTGACGTCATTATCAGGGCTGGAAGTGGTGAGTTGATGACGTCACACTGACTTTTGTTAGCGAATATATATTGCATATATCTGAATTGTGTGTAAAGTGAGAGTCAGAACACATTTTCTACTGTCGCAGTATAAAACAGCGCATTATAAATTTAGGAGAAATTTTATATAAGAAATGCTAAAATATATCGCCACACGTGCAGATGGAGAATAATGCACTCTGATTGGTGGATAACACAATGAAATGCACTCTGATTGGATGGGTGTGGAATGATAATTGATAAAACCAGGGGCACACAGAATTAAGTAGAATGGACCGGGAAAAATTAAGAAAAACGGCATAAGAGAAAGTACTGTTACAGTAAAAGTGTGTCTCGTATATTATAAAACCCAAGACATTGTCTAATATATCGGCGTCGTATTCGCTTACCCGCAGGATCCTGAAATTACCATGACATCGACCAATCAGCGCGCGAATTAACGGTGAAGTCGTGCGCTGATTGGTCAATGTCAAGTACGTCTATGGGTAAGCCAATTGTTAATAACGCGACAGAAAAGTAAAATATAACACGGGATAAAGTACTGTTGCAGTGTGTCGTAACTGAGGAAATATGTTGTCGTAACTGAGGAAATATATTGTCTAAGCGCTCAGTGACCCCAGACCATTACGGCTCCTAGTTACAAGACGATATACACGTGTAGAAAGAATGTGCAACAACACAATGGGCACAAAACCCATTCACTAATTACAGTAGTGAACCCAGTTGTAAATCTATATTCTATTGCGTCACTTTCACTAGCTAATTCTTACAGGGGTTTTATAGGTAATCAGTGAGAATAGTAGGATTCAAAGTGACGTCATTATCATGGTTTAGAATGGTAAATTGGTGACGCTGAAACACCTTTATTTCGTACAAGGCATATAACAGATCGAACTGAGTAGAAGAAAAGGAGACGAGACAAGTAGAATTCCAGTTAAAATGTCAAGTATGTGCTTAGGCAAAGGTAACAAGTGTGAAGGCGACTAGTTTGAATTCTTAAAGGACAGTTATTGTAAAGTGGTCGGCTGCTGGTTAACAATTGTACACTTTAAACAGTGAAAGATATGTCATTGATAGACGCCTTGCATTCGAATTGGACTTATAATAGACGATGTAATTGTTTGATGGCAAAGTCGGACAGGAGGGAAAAATATGGTGTAATAATAAACCTGTACCAAGAGTTTTACACTTTTCAGTGCATTCAGCATTATGTAATCAGTATAATCGTATTTTTGTAGAATTTGGGAATAGAAAATGTACGTCATGATATGAAAAGTATAGATGATGTAAAACTATTTATACTCCTGATGATGAATGATGATTGTGCCATGGCAAATGACTAGCAGGAATGGTGCAGGAATGCCATGTCTGGAAATACCAACGCCCCTTTTAGGAGATGTAATAGGAATTCCAAAAATTTTTGGTCTACGTCAAATTCAACAAAAGCTATCTAAAACTGATCAAAAGGACAAATTGGCACCAAAAGGAACCGTGGTGCAACTGAGAGAACTTGGCACAAAGTGTAAAACTTAAAGCGATTCTTTCCATTACATATTGTGTGTGACAAGGCATAAAACGGCAGATTTCATTGCACCTGCATAATATGTTAATATTAGTGGTGTCAAATTCTTTTGAGAGACTTGTCAAGGAGAAATATGCCAATATATGCGAGGATAAATGGACAAATTGATACCATTCGAAAAAAGCTCACAATAGGTTCATGGAAGAGGAATCCATCCAAATTCCTTCAATATCTTTTGTTCGATGTAAAGACATCAGAAATTTATTTGCCATAGTGCTATACTTTCCACGGAAAAAGTAACAAATTATAATAAGTTGGGATATATGAACATTGGACTGGCAACACTGTATCGAAGTAACAAAATGGCAATGATTGGGCAGCAGAACACTGAAGTGGGCTGCTGCTAGGCGTGTCTAAACCTAAAACTGTTGACATCTTTATATCTCCTGTCACAAGGGGGTAAAGTTGTAACATATTAGCAAAACACTGAGAATAACGAAGGGAATATATGCCGAGGACTTAAGACATGATAAATTATATATTTTCCGTGAAAATTTATAATATAATGGACACTTTAGAATATATTGTGCCGTGTGTATATTAGATTTCAACATGGCTCATGAACAGCTAATCTCAGGATCGAATCATTCCTTATATGGGCATAAAACCACGATTTAACACCAAATATGGAATAATCAATGGTTACAAAAGGCAAGGAAATTATGTGTATCACTGACAGAGCGTCACAGAACAACCCAACAAGGCAACTCTTTCTCATGCCTCGAATATAACAAACGTATAATAAAAGTTGAAGCTATTATAAAAGTTATAAAAGTTAATATTATTTACCACCTCATAATATTGGGAGTTAAACTTGTTTATTAAAACATGCTGATAATATGTTAATCTATATCAAGCATATTTCCGAATATTGATTCAGGCAGAGAAACTCTACGATTTCACTAAGTCTCTTCTTCTTGCTTAGTAGGTTGCGCAGGAAATATGTGCTCAAGAAATTGATAACATTCCCATGGTTCACAGAAGTAAAATTCAATCTGCCGGCAGTTTTAGCGAGTAATGTACTTTGACTGCGCCGCACTCACGTGCAAATAAAGCAAATCTGTGACTGAGCAGCGCGCACACGTGCAAAGAAAGTTATTCTCTGACTGCACTGCGCGCACAAACCAAGAAACCACAGAAACAATACGAATACCGATGACATTGAGCTACTTTCCTTCAATATAATATGGTGTGTGGACACAGGGAAAGTGACACATCGGATTGACAATATGTGAAGGCATGCCCAAATATACACTAGGCAGTTAAGAGAGATGTCACTGTTATGGTGTAAAGTGGTGACTTGATGATGTAAAACCGTTACAATTTCGAGTGCGGCGCTCAGAGAAATACCATGATCAAATGACATTTTATTACGCTGTTATATATTGCCCTGAGGAATGTCAAATGTGTAGAAGCTGGAACTATATGTTCTAGTGCTACTTTATATTCCAGTATGGTATACTTTGCAGCTCAATTACAAGAAGTAGGTAGGAGCCGGGAACGGAAGTAAGAGAGGAATTTCTGCGGTAAAAAGCTGGAGGAAATACGTGCGGAAAAGCAATGGCAATTTTACGAGTGGGATATTATATGCGAATTTTGGATGTAAGCTTAGAGATATATCGTGATGGAAGCCATGAGATATGACAAAATATTGGGATATTTCTTTGAATTGAACCTAAATTCTGGAGAAACCCTTAACTTTTTTGGTCGAAATCCTTAAAAGCACAATGCAGACATTTGTTTTTTCCGTAGAAAGTTCGAGCTCATCAAAAAGGAGTAAATGCTTCAAAGAAGAGTAAATCAAAGGAGCTGTAAATCCACAGAACAAAGGCTGTACAAGCTGTGTGACGAAGCAACACAAATCAGAGGGGGGAGTGGGAAACCCTGGAATAGCAGCAGTAGCAGGAGGGGAGAAACCATCAAATACAAAGTGTATTGATGAAGCTCAGTCACTGTGTATCGTACAGAGATGGGCATTGGGCATTGGGGAGAAGTATATGACAAACACAGAAGTTATATAGGATGCTTCTCATACAAAGTTTTGATTGGCACATTTGCGACGAAATTAAGTAATTAAACTACGCTTTGAGGAATCTAAGACTCCCTCAAATTTGGCTGAAATACAGGCAGGGGATGCAAAATATAATCCAACATGTTCTAAACCAAGACAATGAAATGATGCTCATAACCAAGCATTATTCTAGAAACACCTATTATTAGCTTACTCGTAGGATCTCAAAATCCTCAAGTCATTGACCAATCAGGGTGTGAGTTCATGGTCAACTCGTGCGCTGATTGGTCAATGCCACCTGAACCCGTGGGTAAGCAAATATAGCGTCAATATAATATTAAATGACTAATTTAAGTCCTTGGGATAACTTTACAACGTCTAGACGGATTTGCACTTTGTAGGGAATGACGTTCATTTGACACAAGGGATGTAAAACTGCTAAAATGTAAAACTGCTAAAAGGGTGAAGGAGCTTACGTAGATTGGGAGAGGCTAGGCCGAACTATGCAGAATGATTGAGGAATAGAGAAAAGGTAACTTAAGGTGGGTTTGACAATATAATCTGAAATAAAGTAACGGAGGATCTGAAATCTGTATGGTGGTAAGGCTAAGTGGTACTGTGCAGAGTTATTCCGGAGAATAGAGACAGGGTAACTTAAGAAACAAGAATGAGGTGGGATTGACCATATAATTTGAAATACAGTCAGGGAAACGTGACCCAATGCAAGGCTCTAAAACTCGCACAGTAATGTGACAGAGACTACCATATACGACATATCGATTAAACTGCACCACATACAAAGTACAGCAGCTAGATGCAGGGATTAGGGCAGAAAGACCAGTGAAGTCACCCTATCACCACTTCAAAACATGACAAATTGACGCAACTTTCATCAAATTGTCATCAAAGTGTCACTGAATATGCTCAGGGATTCATTGTAAATCTTGATTAGGTGAGCGGAGATTCGATGATCATACAATATTATTACGAAGTGGTACTAGCGAATTATCCTGATGAATCTTAGATTCTCAAACGATAAAATTGCCATATAGGGAGACTTCACAGCTCCGGTTCAGATGAAAAACGCGTGAGAATTCGGCTGGTTTAATTCTTTAGAATTTCATATTCTTTGAATGATGGATCTTGACACTCATTTCATCGACAGGATTTAAAGTGAGAAAGACAGAAAGTGGTCAAGTTAGGTAGTAAAGACAGTCTTTTGATTTCAACGCTGCGACAGCCGATTTCTAAGTATGATTTATTACAGATTCAGTAGATTTATTTGTAAATTTATTTTCAAATTGCTGGGTAAGCTGTTCATAAGTTGGCGCAAATTCTTTCAGGGCATCAATATGCGGTATTCTTTAGGGACAAATAGAGAATATTTAAACCATTCAAGGTTTAAACTCAAATAAACCCTCCTTAAATTAATTAGTCCTGAGAAAAAGGATCCGCCCTTCCGCGAACTGAAATAAAAATGATGAAAGCAAGAGGGCACATTAACATGTTGAATTGGAGTATAAGAGAAACGGAGAAAAAACAAGGCATAACATAATATGCATGAAGGTGTGGACAATACAAAAACTAAAAAATATTGATAAAACATAATATGCAGAATAAAATTATAAGTATTTCACCTCGGACAGCGTATAAAAACGTTCGGTCTGGTAAAAGTGTGGCGTGTGTACAACATATATTACAGGGAGTTTTCGTCAGTTCGTAGGTTTGTGTGACTGTCAGTTTGTAGGTTTGTGCGTCTGTCAGTCTGTGTGTCAGCCTGAGTATGCTTCTTTCTGCTAGAGTTAGTTCGTTGGTTTGTTCGTAGGCTCGTATGCGTTTTCTTCTGATATAAGGGTGAGGTTCCGGGAATAAAATCAGAGTTTAACTTGACCACTGAACTCAGAATTTACAAACAGACCACGAATTAATTAACTACATAGCTTTAAATACTATAAATATAAAGATTAGCGCTGCCGATGATGGCTTAATCAGAAGTCGATTGACAGTGCATAAAGTTAAAAGGATTGAGACTGGCTTGCTGTCTGAGCTGAGTATAAAAAACTTGATGCTTTTGTGACAAGCGTACTCGAACTGAATGAAATGTAGGACGATCACAAGAAATAGACAGTTGAGAGTGACGTCATTATTTGGGTTAACAATAGTGAATTGATGACGTCACACTGACTATATCTCCCATGCACGCTCAAAGGAGTGCATATATAACGTAGGACAAAATCACATATGTAATGCGGTTAATATAATACTGTTAAATCTACGACAGCGTGTATATAACTAGGTTAACTATCGTCTTGTCAGAATTGTGCGGGTAGTAGGAGGATTTATACGGCTGCTGACTAAAGTCGCACGAACATACATACATACACACATACATACACACATACATATTACATACATACATACATACATATTACATACAAACAGGTGAACGTACGTGCAAAACTCATGTAACGCGCCGGCAAAAATAGGCAGAAAGGATAATAGGGGCAAAAAGGGGTTAATTTGCTAGTTGGACAGAACAAAACGCTTTGGTTTGCACAATATTAAATATGAAATGTTAGATTATAGTCAACCAAGTTGAGCGGCTGTAGACTGTTTAGATGAAAGCTGAAACCACTTAAACTGAATGGTTACCAGTTAATGCTAAAAGCCTTTTGAGCTGGGTTGTTTAAGACCGAGTCCTGGGGTGAAATGGAAGAATTGAATTCTCCATGGACAGGACATGGCGCAATTCTATATTTATGACATTTATAACATTCTATTTATAATATTCTATTTATAACCTTTTATTTCGAGACTTCGCATAATCTCCTGACTTATAATAATTTTACTATGATTTCGCCCGGAATAAACAATGACAACCCACTCCACAGTCACAATTGACATGGTGGGTGGCGCACGACTCTTGGGACAATATTAAACACCGCGCGTTACATGGACATGTAACGCGCGGATATATTCCAACGTCTCCAGTGGGCTAACTCCCTGAGTTCCATGCCCAGAGATCGTTATATCGCCGGGGAATCAGAACTGGAATGCATTCCTCAGAATCCCAGTTTGTGAGTCCCTCTGTGAGTGTGCCCTGACTCCTGACTCCTCATTAGATCTCCTTGCCGGTATATATCACACCGGAGACAGGGAATCCAAACAGGAATTCCCCGGAATCCCGGCCAGTTGTAACGTTTGTAATTATTTTGAGTACCCTGTGCCTGGGTTCACATGGAGGTGCAGAAGAATAGACACTCCAAAGTGGCATCATTATCATTGTTTAGAATAGTGATTTGATGCCACGGATTCACTTACTTTCATCCTACACCCCATTCTGAACAAAGATCTCCCCAAATTCCATCGTGAGACAGGGAACGTAAAATGTATTTTATACGGGTTCGGAACATTTTTTCGATTCCTCAAAGATCAATGTTCTGCGCAAATATTCCCCCCATATGAATACCCCAAAATTTCAGGAATTATCAAAATCTTATGCTTCAAATTTACAAATAAAATCCACTAACCTTTTTATGCGTAGTCGGGGTACTGTGGCACACAGCATTCTCGTACTTAAAATCAGGCGGTAGACTCTTCCTCTGTCCATTCCCCATCTCATCATCATCTGCACTATTCTCCGCCTGAGACCCCCCAGTCACTTCCTCCCCATCCACTTCCACCAGAGGTCCACCCAACTTCTTACTCGTCGTGTTGAGCAGCTTATCGAAGCTGAAGTTCCTTACACTCGCACTGAGTCTCCGGAGTTTCCTCTGGAGACGGGAAGTCTCTCCGGGGGGTTGAGCTGAAGTGGGCACGTAGCAGGAGGAGGGTCGTTTGACGGGGGAGATGGAGCAGCTGTTCCGAGAAGAGGAGGAGGAGGAGGCGGAGGAGGGGTGCGAGCCAGGTCCAGCATGGTGGAGGGACGGGAGGAGGCTGCAGTAGAAGGACGGGATGGGACGGTAGTAGAGGGACGGATAGAGGAGGTTGCAGTAGAAGGACGGGTAGGTGGAATACCCTCAGCAGCAGCAGGAGTTTCAGGTTTGGTTCTGTCTGCTCTAGCCCTCCTCAACACCACATGATCTGTGGTATCACTGACTGTTCTATGGACTATGATATCGTCTGGGTGGATTGTAGCTGGATCTCTGCCAGTAGATGCTGGTTCTGAAGCTACTGATCTCACTGACTGGTGGGGAGGGAGGGGCAGGATGGACTCCAGAGGGGTGGGGGAAGGCGCCACACTGTCTCGTGTACACTCGATTATCTTAGTAGCATTCTCTTCCTCCTCCACTCTGTATTTCTTATCAGTGGATCCCAGCATCTTGAAGAAGAGCAGACTCTTTCGTTTGAAGGAGTTAGATTTCCTCGTCAGCTTGGGTCGTTTCCGGGACTCTCTGAGGGATCCTCCGCTACACATGCTGTTATCTTCTCCTAGATAGTTGATATGCTCTAGAGTGTGGCGGCGTTGAGAGGACGCAAAGGACGGACCGTCTTCAGAGAATGGGAAATTAGAGTTCTGAGGGAACGTGGAGTTCTGAAGTTGCTGTCCTGCTTGGGTTCTACAGGGAGGAGGTATGTCGGGGTAGCTGGTCCACTTGTCGTTGTGATAGACTATCTTAGGGTAGCTGGGTCTGTGAAGGGAGAGAGGGGAGGAGAGGAGATCACACGACATGGTTCATTGGTATACTGGTATGTTGTGCTGGTAGAGATGATGCGTTATTATTGCAGTATTGCAAGTTCAATTTATCAAATTTCAAAAATGTACTCAAGATTGCAAGAATATTGAATTATCACATAGCTATTACTGGAAAAAAATCATGGCAAATACAAAATAAGTCGGGCAAGTATTTAAAGAATCTTATTTACGTTATCATTGCAGGAATTTGTGCAAGATTATCAAATGAACTGATTATTAGCCTACTCTATAAACGGTCAAATAATAATGTCAAAATAGCAAACAATCTTAGGAGGTATTTTAATCTAATGAAGACGAGCTCAAAAACCAATATATCAGCAGTAGTAGAAAAAGTGACAATGATGTCATATTAGATAAAACTGCTGCAAATCGAACAAAACAATGCAACAAAAACGGGCAAAAGATCCTCCATCACATACAAGAAATGAACAAATCTCCGAAGAAAAAAACGAATTTTCTAACAGCAAAATATAGAACGGAACAACCTGTAGCCAGCTTATCTCCAAATCGAAAGTAAACTGGTACTTAACCGGCAACACGCTATAGAGAAGGAGTAGCTACAGAAATAATGATACATTGTAAACTCCTAGTATTTTATATAGACTTGCTTGATACTGAGAGTCCTTCCCAAGAATAAAAGAGTCCTATAGGTCGCATAATAACAGTATATAGGATCTGATGATGTCATCATCAGGGGATTATAGTGGAATGCTAATGAAATCGGAGCGCATGGTGAGAGTGTAGGGAGTAGAGAGTCCATCCGTTATAAGGCTCGGATTGCATGCAATAATAACTTGAGACCAATGCATATAATATATGGGCGGTGCTATGGGAGAGTACAGAATGTATAGAAGAGAGAGTACCTACTTGGGGGTGATTGGAAGGTGGTTTAAATGCAGATTTGAGGAATTCAGTGAATTTGAGGTATTGAGAGAATGGGTTCAACTAGATCAGCTAACAAGAGGCTGGTTTTACAAACTAGATAGGAATGTGATCCTATGGGTATTCGATCGGCTAACAAGGATAAATTATCAGATAGGAATTGGGATAATGTTCTAATTTGAATAGCAGAGATAAAAATAATCTGAAAAACGATAATTCCATCTGAGGAATCAATCTGAGGAATAAATGAAAACCGAACCAAAATGAGAACCAGCGACCCAAGGGAATTCAACAAGGGCATTTACTAGGTTCTTCTGGAAGGTTTCTTTTTCTCGGACCCATGTGCGAACTTTAACAAGTCTCGGCATTTTAACACATATCACGTCATATGTTTATACTGGGGCTGTAAGCGTGTTAAAATAAGACATTAACGTTGGGTCAAAATCCTTTATGCGATTTTGATGATATGATTGGTATCTGTATACAATTTTAAAATCAGCGTAATAAACCCAAATAATGAGAACTCGAGTGAAGAACAGTTCTGGAACCCAATTTCAAAATGCGATTCGAAAAGATTCGTATTTGAAATCATCAAGCTATCAACGTAGAAACGCATGAATCATACAACAACTGAAACATGTTGGTGCATGACAAGAAATCTCAGTGATGTAATTCATCGCTGTGGGAAATCTCCGATCTAACACGATCTAGCACGCGTAATATTTACATATTTCAAGTTCAAGAATATAAAAATATTAATTACGTGGTTAATTAACACTCACACGATCGCTTTTAAACTGTAACGGCACAAGGAGCAAAGAATTTGAAATATTTACGCTAAATTCCATCGCGTCTAGGCCCCAACATATTACATTTCCATAACAGCAACTTAAAATGCGGTAATTAAATTAATTCAGGCCGCGAAAACAAATAGGCGGTTGAAAATAACGATTTGATTTCATTATAAGCTGCTAATGGTCACACTGAAACGCTTATTTTCCATCCAAGTTCGCTAATGAATGCGCGTGGTGGTCACACATAATGGACAGCTCAGAAATTCAGAATGTACATTAATACTATTAAAAAGAGAGAATATGTTATTTGGGTGGCGAATGGACCATGGGAGAGAGAGAGAGCTACTCAATATATATTATACACACGTGCAAAACTAATGATCGCTCGAGCTGTGGGAGGTCGCTAGGGAGCAATAGGCGGTGCGGTATAGGGTTATTTTCATTGGTTAGAGGGAGAAAATGATGAGTTGAAGTAGTATACTTTTAGCGCGCAGCTTATATGTTCAAGGAGCAGTGTTAATGGTTATATTCAATATATTCAGAGCTATCAACCATGGTAGAGATACATAAACAAGTAATAAAATATCTATAATGGCGAGGGGGGAATATTATATTATAATATATTCTCAAAGATTAACGAGTTTTATATATATCGCTCCCCACCCAATATCTCAAGAGTAATGCGGTATGTTTGCACGTGGGAAAAGAGTAATCTCTACGTCACGATGTGTGAACTGTGAGAGCAACCACTTTAATAGGTGCAAAACTAGTGCTTCACCCCCCTCCCTAGCAATTACTGTTAAAGTGGTGAGATGTTGTGTGCAAATATGGTGTTCCACCCCCCTCCCTAGCAAAACACTGCACGCGCTGTAGGGAGGTGTGAATTGCTGTGACTAGCACATACACCACACATGGTTATATCTTAAAGTGCAGCTTTGATCACAAAGTGTGGTGATTGTATTGGTTTTAAGGCTTGATGCTATTATTATGTGCATATTATCCACACATAATGACAATAAATAATGACAGTATATTTATAGTATGTGTTAGATTGTCGGAATGGTTGGTATGAGTGTCAAGCAATGCAGTCAAATAGTTTGCCAAAAATAACAATGATCATTGACCGTTATAGCTGCACAATGCGTCAATGCGACATTCCTGCACTCAAATAGCGCAAACTGCCACAAAATCATCAATACCACGAGTCATAAACAAAAACGTGATACTACCAATTGTTTTGAGAGGCCTATGGCCTGCTAACATGTCCACGGCGTATCAACTTGCCCTCAAGTCCATTCAAAATTGACAATAAGGCCACGAGTTGACCGTGAACTCGCGCGCTCAATGTCGCGACGATCTTGGGATCTTAAGGGGAAAGCTAACATATT
Source organism: Beroe forskalii (assembly GCA_011033025.1). Lineage (NCBI taxonomy): Eukaryota > Metazoa > Ctenophora > Nuda > Beroida > Beroidae > Beroe > Beroe forskalii. The sequence goes on along the minus strand of WFMF01000068.1, from coordinate 165,755 downwards.
GCCGAGACTAACTATAGACGTCTGCAAGAAGTAGCACCAATTTAAATTAATAAGAAATTCATTGGAATCAAAAACAAATAAATTATGTTAATTGGCTCGCCAATTTTAATTTGAAATTAAGTATCCCCTGTCAAGAGATACTTAAAGTGGAACGTGTCCCAAAACTTTCCACTGCCAATGATACTACCAAGGTGTGGTAACTGTCGAGCGTCGAAAAATAATATGATTTCTGGAATAATTTCGCAAAATTTTAATGGAAAAGATTGCAATGAAATTCATTTGACAGGAATAAAAGGTTTCGTTCTATTTTTACGCATAATTTGTTTTAATTGCCGTCTTGCATTGAAATAGTATGCAGCCCATGGCTGTCCAGAAATACTTTCGATGTTCAGAGAAGGCAATTGATATTGCTCTTTTGGAGGATGAAATTTTTTCAGGACCTAGTTTTTGCGGGAAAATTATAGCGGAATCGTAAAAATCGCGAAAATAACCGCGAGAGAACGCAGTTATAAATCCAAAATCTAAAACAAAATGAAATCATTTATCTCAGAAATCAAGGCTCAAACCACACAGAAAATGATCGCTAAGAGTGCAATCAAACCACTACTGCGATCTGATTTGATCATGAAACGGAAAATCATCAAGGATAAATCAGATAAACTTCGAGAGATACTCAGTGATTTAGGTAGCAATAAACAGCGTTTAATAGACTCTATGTTTATTGAAGTCACGAAGTGAAGAAAGCTTTCGTTAAGTCACCAAATTAAACTGACGAATGTTCTAACTATATACTGTAATCTATCCGAAACATCGAATGAAGTGCGAATTATTGTACTCCAACTGCATTAAAATGTAATACAGTAGCTGCATTAAAATGATATTTAGATGCAGCTACTACCAATCTATAACTATACCAGTTAAACTCTGATAAAGTACACGTATGGGCGTGTCTAACTTGCGCTACCTCTGTACAAACATAGCCAATGCCATGTCATCAACACACCACTCTAAACCCTGATAATGACGTCACTCTCAACCACCTACCATTGGTCCTCTATATATATTAATCTTTGATGTGGTGTGAGTGGAGAGAGTACACATAGATTAACTTTAGAGAGATCGGATAACAAAGACAGACGCGCTTAAAGGAGGCAGTCGGAGGCAAGGACGCGAGAATTTAGGAGGAGATTTAAGAGTATTATCTTCGAGTTTACATTGACCGATCAGAGTGCGAGTTGAACGTTAATTCGTGCACTGATAGGTCAATGTCATAACGATTTCGGGATCCTTATACAACATCGATAGAAGAATTGGCAGAAGATGCAATGAATGGCTGAGGCAATCATTGAAAGGGATTTGGATGAATGGCGGAAAGAGATTTAAACTTCCCTAGCTTTAATCTTGAATAAGAGATGGTCAAATGAAGCTATGGTCTAAAAGCTGAAACAACACCATCATTACTCCTACAGTCTACCACTACGTCTACTGATTTCACCTTCAAGGAGGAAGGTTCACGAAAATGAAACTAGGAAAAACCAGCGTGCATGAATATATACCCCTGGTACTATCAGTTCAGATAAGCTTCTTCGACTGCTTATATGTCTACCGTAGCAGGAAAAGGAAGCAGATAGTCTACACCTGACAGAGAGATTAACAGAGCACTGCAGACAGAAAGCTAGATAGAAAACGTGAGCTAGAGCGAGTTTATTCTAAACTGTGTTCTGAGTACTACGAACAACAAAGAGAAGTATAGAGTCTATGAGTGGAGAAGGATAAAAGAGAGGATTGAATGAGGAGATCATACAAGGAAAAATACCGAGGGATGAGAAAAGGAAGCAGACAGAAATATGTCAGATGAGAGATGGGAAAAGAGCAAATGAGTAGAAAAGTTAATATCGTAGGAAGGAGAAAGCAAACAATGTGTCGTGAGAATGATCCGACACACTATCTCTGAGGTCAGATAAAAGAAGACAATATGATATTCTGATAGGAGCAGAAGAGGAAGTTGAAATATAAAAACCTCGGATATAGGATCAATATTCCGTGATCATTAGTTGCTGAAAACGGGGAGGAGATCAGATTAAGATTTGAGGAATTTTTATACCATCTTTACTAGGAAGTGTATTACGACAGCAACCACTCCCTTACATTTAAAAAGGAAGTTTTCAGCCAAGCAGAATAAAGAATCGACAACCTGACAGGTCATTGGATTGACAATAAAATTGCCATGATAACCGAGCAATATAATTGAATATTATGTTGGTGTGACAAGAAGGAACATTAACACGATGGGAAATAACGAAATGACCCACCCAATCAAACTTTAACCACCTCACGCAGCCTTGTTCTTTGCCTAATATGGGATAAAAACTCAAGAACATGCGACACAAGCCAGTTTAACCGAATACTCCAAAATTATTGATCAAATTATGATTTGCCGAGCCATTTAGTTTAATCACTTCCCAAGAACACTCAGAAATCATTGATATTGGCGATAAAGATCATGAGAAACAAAGCCCAGAATCACCTAAATTGTCACTCAGAAACAAGAAGAATTAAGGAACGCGACCTTGAATTCAAGGAACGCGACCTTGGAATCAAGGAACGCTACCTTGGCACACTCCAATACCTGAGAGTACTCGTAGTATGAAGTCAGGGTGGCCACTCTTCCCCTCTGTTGCGGGGCTGAGTCAGACTCACAGCGAGAGTCACGTGACTTGAGCGCATCACGTGACCTTTTCAGGGAGTCACGTGATATGACCGTTCTGGTGCGTCGTCGGGGCATCAATCTGGGTGCGTGGGAGATGATGGGTTTAGGAGAGATTCTAAGAAAGTTCCAAAACGGAAAAGAAAAAAATGCATCGTTATGATCTTTCTAATTCAAGACAAGTCTATAAAAACCACTCCTCATTTACCTCCTATCAGCATCCTTTAACTCCAACCCTCTGACATGATCCCCTGGAGTTTCCAAACGGAGAGCTTGTCCCTCCACAGCAGAGAAACTACCCTCCGCACTAGCATGTCTTCCCCTCCGCCTGCTCCCTGGTCCCTCCTCCTCCTCATCGTAGTCAGAAGCAGCCCACTCAGAACTTGTTCTCATCTCGTCATCCTTTGTTGAGTCTCCCAGACGTTTCTTGTTCCGGCGTTTTCGTGACCGGCGGTTGAGCATGCGCCGTACAGAGTTCCGGAAAGAGGAGGGTTTACCGCACTCATCGCATTCTGTGGGTGCTTCCGGGGCTGGTGCTTCCTCGGTTGATGCTTCCATTGTCAGTTATTCCAGGGCCTGCGAGTGGAAGGTCTTCGGAGATCTTTGCTTTCAGGGTCCTCGGCCCAACGATTTGATGTCAGTTGTTGATATCAGATGGCAACCAGCGGATGTTTAGTGAGAGAAACAACTTGAAACTTTCAACTTATTCAACTGGAAACAAAGGCGTAGAAATTTGGATGTAGCAAAGAGAGATAAGAAGCGCCTGTGTATTACCACAGGACGTAGAGTGACCGGTTGAGTAGATAATAGATATGCGACAAATCTTATCCCAGAACGAAAACAAATATATTCTAACAGCTTCCTAATCTCCCTCATATATACAAATACGATCCTCTCCTCAGAAAGATACAAGAGAGAGATAAGGAAAGTAGGAACACCAATTAAGATGACTTGGTGTCATGAGATCAGCGTACTCATGGCTCGATTTCCATGACCATATAGCGAGATCTTACACTTTGTAACGATCAAAGGAAAGAGAGGAATGGTTGAGAGTGACGTCATTATCATGGCTTACAATGGGAATTGATGGAGTTATAATCGTGCCTCTGAATGGTGAACCGTGAATTGAGGATATGCAACTGAAGATGATTTGTAATGCATCTGATGGGGAAAACATTACGATATGTTTGTGATAGTCATGATGTCATATTGATTTAAGTACCAGGTGTTTATGGTATGATGACAATTATTATACACGCGCTTAGATTTAAATAACGTAACGGTTATGATTTGAGCGAAAGAGGAAGTATAAAGTGACGTCTGAGAAGTGCTGGCGCAAGTGAACTTGAAACCCCTCCTGTTACAATGGACATTTCAGCTTGGAACTGAACTTCAGCCATCATACCATCAACAATAAAACATTACAACCCGCAACCATCTTCAATCTTCAAAATAAACCACACAATGGCTTAGAAGAGCAAACCAAAAATCTGCAGGATTATGCAGAACTGGATTAAGTCATAAATTATTCTGGCTAAATTTCTGGAATAATTATTCTTGGATCGAGGTCGTCTGGTAACGATCTAACCAAGACTTGGAGTAGGATGGAAATGAGTAAAAACCTTTCAGGAAGGACTTAACAGCAAGAAATACCGAAGATATTTTAAAAGAAGTAGAGTTTAGGATGTCAAAAGTAGACAGATCATTATGTGTATTCGGCTGATTATATTCTCTTTATGTGCATTAATTAAGAGACATTGAACAGAGATAATTATGGAGCAGACTGCTTTCAAATTATCGTGTCAAATAATAATGAAGATAGTCTACATCGATAGTCTACCAAAGAATATGATGCAAGATGATTCAAGACAGAAATATGCAAATTAATATCGAGAAATCAAGAAATTAAACCTTTTTAAAATGTATTTGCAAATTAAAACAGCGATTCTAAACAGTGTTTAAACGATGTGTACAGCATCAAAAAACACACTAAAACACACTTAACTCCTCTGTCGGTAAGAAAGTGACATAGAGATTTTCCATTCCACATCGGACTGCGGCTGAAAATGAAGGACGAGCACGATATAAAGGCGGTTCTGAGAGATGACATTACGATGGTTTAATATGCGCTCAGGAAAAATAGGCGAATATGCGAACGTCATTATCATAGGAAAATGAAATAAGATGATGAGGTTTTCACCGCGAATTTTCCGCGCGCAGAGTTCCTGACGCGAGAAATGACGATTTGGAGCAGTCTATTGTTCTGCAAAGACCACAATGGACGTGTATAGCATGTATGACAAGTATACATTTGTACTGCTGATCTGTCAGTGGATAAAAAGATGTGAGAAAACCGCGAAAATAAACTCCTCACTAATTCTGTCGCTGGAGACATACGTATCCCGCGGGAAAAGAATTAGATGGCTGAAGTCGTTAATATACCACTCAAAACTAAGATAACGATCTCACTTTGAACGGCGTAAAGTTAGCGTGGACAGCAGAGATGATTCATGTTATATATCTCTATCATACGTCATACCTAGCACAAGATACACAGGACAGATCTAAAATACAAAGACAGTCAGAACAATGGAGATACAAGTCACAGCTGCTCAGTGCGGAATAATAAAGTTGAAGGTGATGTCATTTTCAGGGTTTAGAATGGTGTGTTGATAATGTCAAACTCTGGTGATTGTTCGACATTCGTACGAATAAAAATGATTTATGATTTGATGCAAACAAAAGAGCTACAACTGACAGAACGACGAAGTAGGATTAATTTATCAAAAAGATCGCACTCTCAAATGGAGATTCTATTGTGTTTTGTGAAAACGAGGCCACCGAAGCATGTCGTTTTTAGGAAGCACTGTGTTTCAAGATCAGAAAGAGTTCCAAACGCATCTCATCGGACAATAAGCGACTCAACACATCATCAATTTCCATTTTAAACCATGATAATGACGTCACTCTCGACCATCAATTATTTCTGAGAGACAATTTGAGGCAGCGGCGATCGTGCATAACGTTCATCTGACCATCGACCGATCGGATCAAGTTCATTTAACACAGCGTTTTATTTGCCTCGAGAATGAAAATAGGCGGTTAATAACCCGTCATTATTAAAGCAAAATGTAGTAAATTGTTGACGTCGGACTGAATATTTTTCTGGCACGGGGGTTTAATATCTAGTGCCATGAGATATACTGTGCTGACATGTAGAAGTGATATAATTTACAGTTAACAGCATATAAAATGACAGTTGGTGGTCTGTAGATGCAGAGAGCTTGCAGAGAGAAGAAAACGGTGGTTTAACTGGCAGAGAAAGCGATTTATATAGAACCTTCTAGAACAGATAACAAGCAGAACACACAGAGCTTGGAGGAGGGAATGCCACGAGATACGATCTACTGATTTATAAAGATTCGGCCACTGAAGTACCCTGGGATATAATATGAACCATGTGATAACGAATAGTGGAGGAGTGAAGGAGAGGAGTAAACTGATAGTTTATGTGGGAGGGTTCAGGATAGTATCACGAGAGATTAAATTTAAATCAGGGGATGGTTTAATTAATGAGGAGGCTAATGAATTGGAGACTCACAAAGGGAGCGAAAAAACAAAACTGAGAGTGAGAAACTGAGAAAAATAAGTGTAAAACAGATTAATGAGAATTAAACTGCAAGACAGCTCACTTCAATGATAGAGATACCATTACTAAGATGATTATTGATACGGCGTGGGAGGGCAGTATAAAAACTCGGAAGATACCAAGCCGTTAAATCAAAGTGGGGTCCTAATGATTGGTAGGAGGAGTAGTAGTGAGAAGGAATGAAAAACAACCCTATCAAAAGTTAAGATTGATGAAATAAAACTGACGAATGAAGAGCATTATGAAGAAAGCAGCCAATTTCCGGGGAGATGTCATGTTTAAAGATAAACCTCTCAGATCTTGTTAAAATCGGAACACTCCACTTTCGTATGATCCTTCATCAAAGTAATATTGTTTTTATCATTTTCGGTTAAATTAAGCCAACATATAATCATATTGCACCGAGAATTCCTTGACATAAATAATTGATATAAACATGAGTTTTGCTTAACTTTTGCTTCTTAGTTCTTTGTAGTTCTTTATGACATAATTTCTTTGATCTGATTAACCAAATGGTTCCTATGATCTTTTTGTTACTTCTAGGAATCTGCTACACTGTTGCATCTTTTTATACTGTCAAAATTGCTTTGATCCACAAGCAAGTCTACACCACTTTGATCTATCTCAGGAAGAAACGTCAATAATTTGAACATCATAAAAAACATGAGCAGGAAAAAACAATCAATTAATAGCCCATGAGGTCAAGAAATAAAGAAGGCAGATAAAATCTCAGTTGTAATCATTGTTAGAATCTTGCAGTCATAAACCGAATCGGAATCTAATAAAATCCATCGAAAAAATTTCAAACATAAGAAATACTACTAGTTAAGATTCTCAAGAATCAAGAACCCACGAATGTAGGATGGAAAGAAACGAAATTTAGATATCAAGGGGGATATATGATATTTTATCAGTTCATAGATCCGTTAGATCCATAACAAGGGCCATTGACCGCACTAAATGGGAGCTAATTAACCGGGCAATTAGGATAACATGTAAAATATATTATGCGTCGCATGCGGCAAATAGGCAGAAGAGAATGACGTCATTATCATAGCTTATAATGGTGAATTGTGGATATTTAAAGGTCTATTCGTCAGGCAGGACTGTTAGCATTGCTAACGACATCGTAACAATTTACTCCTGTACCTTGCTCAGGATATCACGGAGTAAAGATAACATGTTTAGATAACGGTCAATATCAGAGAAAAGGTCAATTCATATCCGTGTCACAAGCGAGATAAAAGGTGGTCCAGTGACAACAATTCAACATTGTGATGTATGATAATGACGTAATATTCACTCGCTTATTTTTCACGAGTGAGATTAATTCAGAGCCCTGAGGCTGCCCAACTGCCTAAGTTTATGGGAAAGCGTGGACATTTATTAAAAGTCGGTTTATGTTCACAAAAAGGTGGATAAACAATTCTCACGAGATTTGTTTATGAAGAGGTCTTGTAAAGATTCGGTAAACTGTCGTTTAAATCAGGTTACTCTCAACGGCCCACTTAATAGGATCAATGGTCTTATCGAAACAATCAAGGGAGGCTCAGAAGTCATTAAATCGCAATAAAACGGTTATCACTCACTTAGAACCACGCCAAAACGACGACTATTGTCCCAATCGTGATACTGGAATTTATTACGTAAACCAATCGTGAACCAATGAAATTTCAGAATTAGATCAAGTAGCCGTTGGTTCAATTGTCCAAATCATCGAAAAGGTATCTGATAAATTCTTTGGTTCCGTCATCGGCAGAGAAAGTATGTAGACGCTGAGACGGCAATAAATTTGGGCGTGGGAAATCAATCAGCCGACAAGGAAAACGTCAAGAAACATTGATAAAATAAAGAGCCTTTGAACAAAAAAAGGCGTGAGATAAGCTTCCAATTGACCGAAAACAATTACAGAAATTACTATGAAACTACCCTACTTAGGACCCGGTGAAACAGTTTTTATAATAACAAAATTTAGAACAAAACCCATAAAACAGTAACACGAGGAACAAAAATAGGATTTTCATGAAAAAAGAACAGTTGTTTAGTTCATCGAGAGACAAGTATATCATGAATTTGAAGTCCTACGCAGAGAAGGGTGAAGATTTGATCAAAGAGGAAGGCGGGTGTCAAAACGAGGACCAGATAAGGCACTCAAACCCTGTTACTAAAAACTGCAGCAAAAATAATATCACTGAAATCTATGTTCGTCTCATGATGATAAAAGGATAAGATATATTGCATCAATCATCGTAAAAAACGGTGATGATATTCAGGTTTGTGAAATGAAAGTGCCAATAATATTTCTTATGCAATTTCACCGCAATATCAATATAGTGGTGCTAGGTGCGGGGGAGAAAACGAGACGTATCCGGTCTGGCATAGAGTATCAGTGCTCGTGTATGTGCCATGGTACTCAGGAAAAGGTGTCTAATTAAGTAATTTAGAGGGCGTGTGATGAGAAGGATTAATGGCATAATGTATCAAATGAAATGTTGAAAATTGAGGTTTTTCTACTTTTTCAGACGTCTCATCATACATTGGGGAGGAATTGATTGGTCTGTAACTCTGTAAGGTGTTGGTAAATTCTAGATGTCTTACGTGATAGATTTAGTAACGAAAAGTTAAATTATGATTCGAAACGAAAGCGGAGAAAATATATAAATGGCAAAACCAGAATGGGAGAATAGAAGGGCCAACCAGGGTGTTGATAAGACAACGATTCACAAAACAGTGAAACATGTTAAACTCAATGTTTCGAATGAACCACAAGGCTGGATGAAATCCACAATGAGTGAAATACACGCTCAACAACAAACACTTGAGAAACAAGCAAGAACCACGCTCTTCCACTCACATGGGTCACTGACCAATCACAACTCAGCAAACATGTACATCAACCAATAATAAACCACTAAACTTGAAACCACCTACCAATAGGAGCTCAGAGATCATGTCACGTGAGCTAAACCTAGCAGTACCACCTGCAGAACATGCACTCTAAAAGCCTGGGAATACCACAGCAGATAGATTCGATATGTACAGGGACCTGCTGTAGTGGAAATATACATCTTATCCAATGAGAAGCCTGCATTCGGCGGGGTTGCCATGGGAACCGCCAATCACATCTCACAGATTTCCTGCTTGTATATATATGACAGGTGCAAATAAGGTGGAAGAAAGATGAGATGTAGACAAAACAACAACAAAATGAGAGTGCGGCGAATAATATCCTGAATAATCAGCAATAACAATCCTGAAATTAGCCGTGAATATTTGATCTTGGGTGAAGTTAAAATAATAATCAGGATTGTAATAAGACATTTAAATTCTATGAGGAAGTGGTCGAACAAAGAACCAGGAAAGGGTAGAACCCGAGCAATTTGGTGAAAGCTATTTGATTGGTCAGATTAATTGACATTTGACATTCTGATGGGTCACATGATCAACCCCGTTACTGACACTAATAGAATATGAACATGTATGTCAAGGGAGAACCAATCAAATGGGTGGATAATGTAGGTGGAATAAATCAGAAGATGTTTCCCTTGGTACAGCTGTGACAGAAGCAATCGGAGCAAAATATGATCAAAATGAATCAGGATGCAATAACCACACCATAAATACGATGACATAAGTTTGTCAAATTGTACATTCCATATGGTCGTATGTCATAATGATGGCAATTCATGCAGCAATGGTCATGTCATGATAACATGGATATGTAAGTTGTCATGGAAATATGTGTTGTCATGGCAATCGAGTCTGTTTCGTCATCGATGTACCCTACGAATACACGTAAGGTCAGGGCGTGGTGAGTGGTCATACAAATCATTAAAAAAGTGGCAACTCAATTGATGCTTCTTGATACTCGATCTAGATTTATTGCCTGTAATTCAGTGACATAGTTCAGGAACGCTATGGTAAGTACATTTGAGAGAATTAACGTGAAATTGGAGAGTAATTTGGCATAATTTCTTTCATGTAGGTGGTAGAACACAAGAAGATGAGACTGATAATAAAACAGCGTGGTGTGAACTGAATGTTAGAATAGAAATGATAATATCCTTCTCCAAATGATGATTGCAAAATGCGATTTTCAAATCACTCGGTGAATTTATTTCAAATCATGTTCTCAAAGCTGGAGTGACAGCAGAAAACGACAGAGCCTAACGAAAGCAATTTCATCCATGAGTTGAAGGGAGGGTTAAAGATTATATAAACGGTTAACTGGTTAAGAAACATCAGGCCGCTCTAAACCACGTGATCACGACATTAAACTGCTCGTTTAACGAGGAAGCACAGGACTCTCAAATCAACCGAATTTAATAACCGTTTCCAACATCGCTATAACAAACATTTGGGAAATAGGGAATGAATATAGCAAACAGTTTGGTGTATCAACAATTCATCATTCTAATCCCTGATAATGACGTCATTCCCAACTGCCAATAATTCTGCTCCTTTCCAACATGTCAAAAATATCATAAAATCAACGGTCAAGTCAGAGAACAATTTTCTAGGAGTCTACCACAAATGTTTCGAGTTGACATTTCTGCGAGTCAGAACAATTTGGCTTGGCAACATCTGCATAACGAACATGCTCTTAGTCAAGTAATTAATATATACAGCGGAGATTAAAGTCTGATTAATTTGATTCTCATCAGGACCGTGGCTCTCACGTGATGTTTGGGAGTCGAGCTGCGAAAATAGGCGGTGGAAAGTCAAAAATTCAGTATTAAAACCTTACGATCAAACGCCTACTCCCTGTGTGCTGGTCACTGATCAATTCAAACATAACTTTAGGTATTCAAGCATGAGTAAGCCCTGAGGCATGTGTAATTAAAATGGTGGCTGGGTCTTGGACGAAAAATAGACATTGGAAGGATAGATAATTTTCAGGATTTAAAATGGTAAATTGATTGCATCAAACGCCTATTTCATGGCCGAAACCTTTGTTCATAGCGTGGACTCATCACTTGGACATCTGACCCTATTAGAAATTATAATGTGCTACTTATAAAATCTCATAATGGGGCTGTTTAATTTACCACGGCGGAAGTGGGGATTAAAATAGACACTATTTAGTACCAGATTAACTTAATTCTACAGCTGGAATATTGTGTACTAATGAGGGTAAACGTTAATTTAGGTAGACTTCAGGAAACCGTATTTAGAGTTATTATCTTGATGAGTATATTTATCTTGATATCTCTTCAAGTATAACAAATAGGGGAATAAAAGAAAATAGACTTGATTTATCAATTCAAAGATAACAAGACATTGTTTAAATAAAAAGAGGAAAGAGACGAAACAAAGGGATCATTTGAGCGGACAAACAGTGCAGGTTTCAGTAATTATTTGAAAATATATGAAATCAAACAGCGAAGAATATATCAGACCAAAAGAGACTTTCTTGTGTAGATTTATTGACGGTCAAACTGATAATAAGGATTGTAAGATTATCAGATAAGTTAATATACAAGAATAACACATTAATATATATCGAACGGTTGACTATTGCATGATAAGTAACGAGATAAGCTTTTCTGATAAAATTATCGTGGGATAATAAAAATATGCAATGCAGATCATAAATTAACTAATTTTAATAACCAACGTCTGATAAAGATTAAAGGTGGTTGTAGAGAGATCGGCCGAGGGCGCCGAATTGGTGAAGAGTCTACCCTTGTCCTTTGCCAGTCGGCAGGACTTTAGAAACACAAAAACCACTATCTACCACTAAATTAATGAAGGCCATTATTACAGTTTAAAAGGACATATTGATGACAAAGAAAATGCTGATCGATGACGAAAACGTGGCTGATTTATGACGAAACACCTTCTAATTTCGCGCGGGAATATTCCATATACCAGATAACCCATCACACCAAACACCTGGTAATATGCTGAAGAGTCTGCAAGGTTCACACGAGTATAATAATCAATCATGACACGAATTATAACCTTCTGTAGTACTTAGAGGTCTCATTGGCAAAGTATAGGTGGTTGAGAGTGACGTCATTATCAGGGGTTAGAATGGAGCGCTGTGGTCATCAAATCGCCGTTTTACTTAGTTGATACTATCAGGTATATCTCGTTATCAGTATATACTTGCACTATATATCTGAAGTCCTATAGCTGTTATAATTTCACCGGTCAAGTACCGAGTATATTATCTCAGTAAAGTACCGAGTAATGTAGGTACCAAGGAGGAAACGACCGCATCGAAAACGAAATACCGGTTAACCAGGCGTTTTTAGACAACCAAAACCGAACCTGTGACTGGTTTTATCGAGAAATGATAACCAGGAGAAGATTACGAAGTGGGTTTCATTGACAAAAGGCTCCTAAGAAATATCTAAATGAAGAAAGTCGCAACGAATCTAGGAAGGGTGGCCCGATTGTAGAAACGAAAGGCTCAAATGATATAGCTCAATTAAATAGAAACCATAACAGCATTGACTCTACCTAAAATTTGAAATATGGCTCTATATCAGGATACCTTATTACAGGAAATTAAGTTTACATATAATTAAGCCCTAAGGTCTCGAAAAGGGCTTAATTTCATGGACCTTAATGACATGTAATCTTAATTTCATGAGGACTAATTTTTCAAGCAAATTTGAGCATAAATAAGTTCGAAAACATTGATTTTTGTTAAATTATTCATTATTCAGTATTGATTAAGCTTTGAATTGATGCCGGATGGAAAGCCACTGGTATTGCCAAACTATCAATAATGCAAGAGACTCATCTTGGAGCTCACTCCTTGACACTCCATCATACCTTCAATCCTTCATACCTGAATTTACATAGCATGCAATGTTTCCAAGGCCGTTTTGATAATCAGCCATTATGTGGTGTTTAGTGGAAAAATATTCGATCATTAATTTGATGTACCTGATAAGATTCTCATACTGTGATAATTTATTCTATAGGTTATTTTGTCATACTAATTATCGTCTCTGAAAATTCCCCAATTGTGATTAACTGTGTGAAGTGGTAATTGGAGAGTAATTTAAACTATCAAAGTGTCAAATGAAAAATTAAGCCAAAAATTCCTAATTCGTAACATATAAAGTCTTAATTATTTGCATACAAGGCTGAAATTTATATCTCATGAAATCTATATCTCCACAATGATAATTTGGCTGCATGTATTTAAGAATGCATTAAATTAGGCTTACATGTAATTAAGCCCTAGGGCCTCAAAAAAGGGCTTAATTTCATGTAGCTTAATGACATGTAGGCTCATTTTTCTGAAGGCGATATTTCCTGTAATAAGGTATATCTCAAACGATTGACATCAGCACGCGTTGATTCGACAAATTTATGAACATAGAACTAACACAATCCTCCGGTCAATATAATATGTATTTTAACATGTACATAAAATATTCAGCCATTATTAGCTAAATATCTGCCATACATACGAAAGGGGGTCACACGTGACCAGATAATTATATATTCTACTTATTTGTTGCCCAGAAACAATTCAAATTGAAGAGGTTTGGTCATGTGAGCACGCGCAAGCGATTTATTTTCAGAATTCAAAGTTTGTTTCAGTATTAACAATTTATTTCAATCTAACATGAAAGTAGCCATTTGATTGAGATCGTGGAGCAGAAGAATTCGAAACAAAAGACGGGTAAATCCCAGATGACAAGAAAACGGTGACGATGTCACCTGCCGAATGACGTTTTTATACGAATTCCAGTGGAAAAAGCGGGAACCATTATATACGTGATGGGGTGACGTGAGACAAAAGAACTAACACTTCAACAATCCACATTCCAGAGAAAAAACACTCGTCTGTCTGCGTCAAATTGTCTGTAATTCAATGACACCCATGCAGAAATAATATCTCTTTTGCAGAAGGGGCATGTCAAAGAGATTACCTGCACGTAATGATATGTGAACAGGTCAAAACCTAATATTGGTGTTAACGCAATTATGCAGCGTGCATACTATGACCGTCTACAAGGGGTAAAGTTGATTGGTTTGGGAGCAGTCACGAACAGTAGATGTGATTTTTAAATTTAAAAACTGTCGCGGAAATTTGGAAGAACGGACAAAGAAAGGCACATACAAATTACAATAATGTCAATTCATATTTTAAAAACGGTACAAAACCATAGCGATGCAATCCACTAATGATGACAGCAGTATCAGTTTTGAGGAATGATCTCTACAGATTACCTAATCAAAGATGGGTGGAGTGTCTCACACCGGTAAGGGAATTGAATTAAACCAGGCCCTGCACATATTGTGCAATGTACATATATGTATCGGATAGGTCATCATGGTGTTACCATGGTAACGCTAGGATTCCGTCATCTTGGCGACCGTACGACTATACGGCAGCGGGCATTCATTGGTGGACGAATATTATGTGGATTTAGAACAAAGATCGCGTTTGAACGTTGCAACTTTTAGACGGGGATAATATGATGAAATTACACGTAACTTGATCGGTAAAACCGCTACTGATAGTCTAGTAATCGCTTAATGATGTCTAGCAGCAGATCTGACACGCGCAAGAAACATCGGTGTAATTGGGAATGAAGTCAGGATCTGGCTTTGGATTGGAGAAACGATGAGACCGAAAATCAAACTGCTGTAATTTAAATACTCGTGCGCAGCATCATATTATCGAAATAATTCGCCTATGTGAAAAATCAAGAACTGAGTCGCAAGACGATCGTAAGAAATTAAATTCTGCAGAAAAGCAGAGTCTCGGTTTTAAGTGCGTATTATTTTCTAGTGTCAGCGCGGTGGGCTAAATCGTTATGAGGGCGGCAACATCGCGTGCGTCTGACCAAGAAATGGAAATGCTATTCAGAAAATATGAAATAAAAAAAAGGTTAGTCAAAGCTCGAATGAAACTGAATTGTCGTCACTCGGAGATCTTTATATTTTGTGAGAATCAATTCACAATGGACACGAACAAAAAATTGGTCACACACAGCTTTATGATCTATAAATGCGAAAAATTCTATTATTTTGACCGAGAAAAACGTCGCTATATTTGAAAATGGTGTTTGATTAAAATTGTTGTTGATAAAAATGGTATCAGCATGAATTGGTGTCAATGTGAATTAAGAAGAGTAATCAGTAGACTGGTGTCAGGTGGAATGATGTCATGATGAACTGGTGCCAAGGTGAACTGGTGTCAAGATGAAGTGGTGTCAAGGATAAAGAGGTGTCAAGGATGATATCGCAAGTTACGGTCGTCGGTCCCACAAGCCCTCCTATCTTCAGTGATTTTGTTAACTAAGTTTGATCTAAGTGATCCCGAATTAAGGCTTTCCGGCTCAGATAAGATCTAGTCTGGTTATACCGAATCAGAGTACGAGTTGACAGAAACCTTGCGTGCTGATTGGTCAGAGCACGAGTTTACAATGAACTCGCGCGCTGATTGGTCAATGTCATGATCTAGTCAGGATAGCCAAAGTCACACACGAACTGCAGGCGACTGTGAGTGACGTCATTATCAAGGTTTAAAGCAGTGAGTTGAGCAAACTCATTCGCCTATTCGCCCCACAGAACACCCTCTTACACCCCCAATGAGCCCAGATGTTAATACCCTTGACACGAGGAGGCAATATAGGGAACTTTTTAAAACATTGATGATATCCAGTTAGTAGTGCTAATCTGGCCTTTGAAGTCTAGCGTAGTAGGCTCTACAACAGGGGAGTTAAACACAGCTATATAAGCAACTATTAACACATGATTAAAACAATAAGTTGTAGGGGATGGAAGTAGATGCCTAGTCAATGATATGTACGCTGGGAGAATACGTTGGGATGCTTATTACTTTATTAATAACAGGCAAATATTTGGGAATTATAATCATGGGAAATATTTTCAGGCAGTCTCCACCAGTTATATTGAGACTGCTTCGAGTGATTCAGTTGAGATTGAGGCTTCATTAAATCGGAATGATATATTGGTCCAAAAGACAAGGAGGGCAATGGAGTTTGAGAAGCAATATTGCTCGTGCAAAGCCTGTCGAGTTGTTTTTATGGTCATAATCGATATAGCTCGAGCTATATTAAGCATAAAGGATACCAAATATTCAGCAGGAAAAAGAAAGAGAAACAACGCAACAAACTCTCAAATAAGAGAAATCTCAGGAGCATTGAAACACCGTTACATATGCCTCAAGAAATATAACATATTCGTTAACAACGAGAATTAAAAATGAGATTCTGCGAATTTAACATTAAACCTGACGTCTCGAGCATCAAGTACTCAAAATGTAGAATATATTAGCGATCTAGATGCTCTCAGCCCAAATAAGGCCTAAACAATCTAAATTATATGCAATATATTTATATATATTCAACAGGGGCATCTCAATATTTATATAATACACAGAGCTGTCAGCAGCACACAGGAGCTCACAAAGTAGTCTGAGATAATTGCCCTCAGGCAACACACTAATAGCCCTGGGGGAGCTCTCTGATTGGTTGATTGGAGCGCTGCGTGAGCTTTCATTGGTGGAGCAGAGTAGTCACGTGACTGCCACAAGAACTGGTTCGTTTGTGTACTCATAAATAAAAGGCACTTAAAAGTGACGTCATTATCAGGGTTTTGAATGGTGAGTTGATGACGTCACACTGCTTTATTCTCATCCCTCCCCTCAGAGCTCATTGTTTGGGAGTAATAAACCTTATTGTGTGGGTTGGTGTAAGAGAAGAATGTGTGTGTGTGTGGTTATCGCAATTAAATAGCCCTCAGGCAGTGCTTTGTATGGAACTTGGAAGATAGCCAGGTGAGGACTTGGACTCAGGCCAGAACTTGTTAATAACAAACAGGGTTATGAATCAGGGACAGAACGAAAGTTTTGGGGTTACAGATTTCAAAACTAAGAGATCTTAAATCATGGCCCGTCACATCCCACACAAAAGTTTATAAGTTTGATATCAGACAAATTAATGTGACGGGAGATGGCTGTGGAAATGATTCCTCATCCCCAAATCTCAAGATATCCGGCAGTCGCCATGAATTACTGGTGTCGCACCAAATTGAATCCTCTATTGATATCACCACTGTTCCGCATTGTCTTTTCAAATTATATGATGGTATCTCAGTTTTTTCCATTCTCAGTTACAGTGCTGATTTAACAGGGACGTTTTAAATTGACAGACTAAATAGGCTGGGATATTAGGGAAGTCTCGTCGCTATAAATTTCCATCATTAAATTCATAGTCTGCCATTTTAAAATAGGGTACAAAAATAAACAATGGTCATTATTTTTGGAAAAAAGATGCTATTTTCGTAAAAAATTATTTCATCATGTTGAAACTTCGAACTTATCATCAGGTGCGCGCGTGATTCTGAAATACTTCCTATGCAAAGTTATTAGATCATGATGAGAGAATGTGGTCATGGATGTGTGACTTGATATGAACCCTTGACAGCAACTACTCAACAGCAACAATTACTAGGAAAGAAGCTACTACATTGACTACTTTCGTTGAGTAACAAGTAGTTTCGGGAAAACAGGAATGTTTATGACGTATAGACTGGTATCACATATATCCGAAAGCAGCAAAAACTACAAAAAAAACTTATAGAGAAGGCTGCAAAAAATCTTTCTACTTTTGATAAAATCCGGTGTGGCACGACAAATATCACAGAATAAATTCGAAATTACTCTCCGAGAGTCACAAACTAGAACCATGGTAACCGAATACAGAGAGAGTCTTAATATGTTCCCTGATCAGCAACAAACTGGTGGTTGAGAGTGACGTAATTATCAGGGATTAGAATGGTGAATTGCTGACATTGAATGTCTATTTGAGAGGG
This sequence comes from Beroe forskalii, assembly GCA_011033025.1. NCBI lineage: Eukaryota > Metazoa > Ctenophora > Nuda > Beroida > Beroidae > Beroe > Beroe forskalii. The sequence continues at coordinate 147,585 of WFMF01000068.1, read as the reverse complement.
ATGGAACATCAGATGTTACTAATGCGCAGAGTACTTTTTGTGTCGCGCAGGATAAATAGGCGCCTGAATGGGACCAAGGCGCATTTAAAATGAAAACAATGACATCATCTTCAAACGTGAACTATTCGTGGACGGTAAATGATTTATATTTGTTATGATATTTAAGAATGACTTGAATCTGGCGCTATTCTTAGCAACACTTAAAATATAAACCATCTGATACAGCTGATCACTGATCACAATCTAACATGCGTTGGGTATCTAAACAAATATATTCTATTGCCGGCCGAATGATCCTTACTTGAGGTCAATTTACGGGGGAAGATAATATATATTGTCACACAAGTTACCAGTTAGAAATGATTTCCAGGATATATCAAAGACCTTGATGTAAAAGACTAAAGAGTTTATTAAGCCTGAAGTTGGGCAATATGAGTACCAGTTTGCGCCCAACATTTTGAAGTTCAATAATAGCTTGTTATTGAGCATGTAGACTGATGACCGACGTTGTTCGATAACAGAAATGATTTAAATTGAAAGATAAACAATAGAACGCTGTCAGAAAAAAGCTCAATACTTTAAAAAATGGTTAAAAAGTTACTCAAAGAACAGTCGTTTGATGAGAAAATGTAATTAAAAAACACACCAATCGTGAAAATATTGCGCAATCCTCGTCAAATTTTAAAGTTTACCAAACAATGAATCAATTGAGTATTAATGCAGATGTCGCAACGATTCAAAGAGATTGCCCAGTGTGACTGACAATAAAATAGTACTATAGTACGGTGCAGAAGGAATGACGTAAAAATCGCACTTTGGTAATATAAGGTTTTAATTTCCTCTTTAGGGCAAAACCCCTAAAAGTCGCCATTCTTAGTCGGAGAAAGGAAATTAAACCCTTACTAGAATTCAATTATGCAACCGAATAATCTTGCATTACAAGGAAAGATTCAGATGTCCTAACTGCGAATTATCAATTAACCAGGGTTTGAGATCGCTTTTGAAGGAGGCATTAAATGAGCTATTCAAAAGATCATTTTTCGGCTCGAATTGTTCAAATTGAGATTAATTTTCAGTTGAATATCCTTTTTGCAGATAGATCATTAACTTTGAAAAAAATGGAATGAAAACGTATATCAAATGATCAAGGTATTAATCAAGGAAGATGATTATCCCTAATTGCAAATTCAATATCTAAATTTAGAACACAATACCCCAGAAAATAAGGCATATTTAAGTCAAGGGCTTATCATACGACACATAAATAAAGACTACGTTTAAAGAATGGAATTTGCAAAAGGTCACAGATGAGGAATATGCGTCGAAAAATGACATCATTATCATAGGTTAAAGAAATGGATTGATGACGTCAAAACCTATCCTTACTTAGAACCTTTGTTGATTGTATTCAGAAATAGGAACGATCAACCTTAGCAAGATCTTTTCAGGGGGAAACCAGCGTTGTGGACAACAACCTAATGATATGAATACATTGCATAATGGATATAGTGGGATACTGTAAAATAGGCGTTTTAAACGTCATAAAATCCTACTTAAATCTATTGTAATGATGCAGCTCAGAACAGTCTATTATAGTCACTTATTGCATCGCGAATAGCGGGACAATAAAATAGGCGATTAAACGTCATAAACTGCTCCCCCTTGTAAACTATGATAATGACAGCACTCAAACCGGTCTATTATCGTGTTTAGCTGTGAGAGGGTGCGTCGCGAATATAATTATAGTAGTAATTAGGCAGGGTAATTACATAATTGGGTTTCAAACAGGTACAATACGTCAAGTAATTACCATCATTATCTCAAAGTCAGTGGAGTGAGAGAGGGTTTTTATGATTGGTTGAACACTTTATTTTACATGATCTCAATTATCCCAAAAACAATGAAAAAAGTTCATTTTTAAATAAAAAGCATCACGGTTTAGGCATAAATTCAGAGGATTTACTTTCACAGAACTCTACTGCTTACAGCAGCAATCCTCTTTGCCAAAGTTAAGAGGGATCCCTACACACAATCAAATCTCGTAAACATGACAATGGGAGAAAAGACAAACTCAGCCAAAAGGCTCATTAGAAATCCGCAGCCATTATTCCAAAGAAGGAGTTGAATCAAGCATTAGAATCTTTTATATGGTTCTACAATGGGGCATTTATTGCATTTACTGCGCAGTAAAATTGTTGTAGTGGGACAACTCTAAGATCAGCCAAAAGTGAAATTGATGGATTCGAACAGGTCTTCAGCAGTAAAAATCGAGTTTAAAGAGTCAAAGAACGCAACAAACTACAACAAACGAAACCCAGAGTTCTGAACTGTATCTCTTTTCTCAGCAGGAAGGCTAAATAAGAAGTATAAAATGAGTATAAGTGCAATTGGTCTGTCACCGCAAATTGGGCGTGAGAGAAAGGTGAACTCTGAATTGGGTGAAGTGGGTACAGGAGAGTCATGAAGACCAAACCAAATTCAATGAACAGCGGCCACACTTGAATAATAGACGGTTTAGAATGATGTCAGTATCAGGTTCTATAGTGGTGAAACACGACTTCCATTAACTCTCGCCTCACTTCGCTGTCAAATATAAAGTTAACTGCCTCGAATCAAAGGAAACCCATCAAGTTTATTATGAGCTGGATTTATATAATAATTCCTGAGAACTGCTACTAATCCCTCCAGAAATCGAGTATATTCCCACAGTTTTCGGTGGTTAATGAAGCATCGCGTGTGTCACAGTTGAGTCACAGATTTTCACCACAAAACCAGTTGGCTGATCATATGTCTTCAAACACAATGGAAATGTTGCAAAAAGTATCCATTTTCTCACCAACAACCACTAGACTTTTTACCACAATTCTCACTCCCCCATAATCATCAAGACATGAGAAAAATCACACACTTTAAGATCGGTCGCAGTTCGCACAATATATGCAGATTTATGTCATCAATCCTCGATTAAAAAGCTTGAAAATGCCGTCACTTATAGCTTCATCTATAGAGCGAACAGTTGTGTGATAACCGCACATGGTCATGAGAAACGCATTATAAAACTCACGATCATATGTTGAGTGTCTCTGTTAATTTGACAAGTAAGTGGCTTTGTGATTGGAATTAGGATTGAAGTGTTTGAAATCGGTGGGAACACTTATCGTAAAACGACAGATAATTCATTCATTCATTCATCAGAGGTAAGCTGTGGATTACATCAACAAACAGACTGAATCGGAATAAACACTCTAATCCTGTGTTGTTGTTGTTGACTGTTGTCACGAAACATAATTCCTGGACAGCGATCAAGAATTTAAATTTCCAAAGTTTACAGCCTTTGCTGACAAAGATGAGAACTGAAGTGGCAGATATATACGACACGTACTTGCTTCAGGCCACAACAGTTGAGATTACAGCGTCGGGAGGAGAAACGTCATAGAGAGATGTAAAACTGTTGTTAGTTAACCACAAAGTCGTTATCATGTTGTCACACAGAGTGGTGACTGGTGAAATCACTTGACCGGTAAATTAGCAAATCTATGGTTCTAAGACGCTCCAAAGAATAGGATCGACTTAGTTCAAAAGACTGACGCTAGGATATTATCAGCTTGATCGCCTTTGAAATATCTGTAAAAGTTAAAAAGTCAAAGACATTTGTAAAGTGAATATTGAAGTGGCCAAAGCATTAGACATCGTTCTTCGTAAATTGAATTTTAAATCTTTCTATCAAAGTTGATTGTTTCATAAACAGAACAGGAGCTAGTCTTGTGAAAACGAAAATAAAAAAGGTCCTACAAAGGATTTTTCATTAAAAAAAAAAATGTTTTCTTTGAACTTTAATCAAACTAATAGCAACTGTCAAAATAATGAAATGAATCGTGTAAATATTCATGAAGAAGGAGTAAAAAGCATCTTCAAAGAAAGTTCAATCGGGGAGCAAAAGAAATATAACGTAAAGAATACGCTTTCATATATTCAAGCCCTTCCAGGATATAAAGGATTACATCCCAAGAAAGAAGCATAGAACGTCATCAATTCACAGTTAAAACCATGATAATGACGTCACTCTCAACCACCTATTTCCATGTCCGAAAGAAATATTAAAAGCATAAAGTGTTGTGGAAATATCCCACGGTAACAAACAATATATGAGTTATCGTATGATGCGAAGCAGTTAAAATGAGCCCGTAGCAACCAATCAATAATACCAAATATGGTAAAATGAGGATAGTAAAATTGAGGACAGCAAAAATGGGGACAGTAAAAATGAAGATAAGTAGCTGTAAAAATATAATGTAGAGGATATTCCTATCAAATCCGGGGATAAATTTCGAAATAATAAATTTTCTGATGATTCAGAATAAGAAAGTAAGCGGCACCTATCATGAAACAAAGTTAAAGACAAACCAAGTCGCTGTATTCCATCAACACTTGGAACTGTGGGAACTGGGAAGAAATTGCAGTCTAACTGGTCGCACGAAAAGAATAGGCGGCTAATCAAAATGGTTTAAAGCAAGGAAGTGAGGTTTCCGAAACGCCTATTTTTCGTACACGACAGCTTTAGCAGAAGACCCTTCATCAGGTATCTGTCGTCAGTATGGTTTCTGTGGTTCGCAGCCTTGGGAGCATGCTGCATATGTTAAACGGAGTGTAAAGTGGGTTTTAATTGGTCGCTTGTGCTCAGAAACAGATCGTACAATGTACATTCTACCTTGGTCGATTGAGGTTCCAATTATCCCATTTAATCTGAAAATGTATCGGATAGAATCGAAGAACTTCGAGTTTGACAGATATAAATTCTATCGCAGCATAGCACCCAAGTCCCAAGACAAGAGCAAAGTGAGGCATGGAGAGGAAGTAATGAAAGACACGAGCTCTAAATCATCAAATAGGTAATCAAAGAGAGTGTATTGACCTAGTAGGATTGAGCATGATTTGATGAATGAGGGTGCAGGCTTCATTATGGCTTGCCACACTTTAATCAAGAGTGTGATTACCACGTTAATTAATCAGTTCTATTATCCGTATTCTGACCAACTTGATTACTTTGTAACAAAGAGTCTGGCACGTGTACATTGTAGTGTTACCTAGCAGCCAATATTCTGTTGCTTAGCAACAAACCCTCCAGTGGCTTCAATATATTCATTATTCACGATGAAACCCGCGCTCTTTATTCATCCAAACATTCATTATGATGAAATTTCGGGCAAAATAAATTAAATACATATTGAGTTCCAATGGTCGTGACTGCTACCAAATTATATCATGACAACAGGAAGAAGGGCGTCTAGACTCCTTCAAATTAATAAGAAGGGAGTAACATTTGGTTTAATACGTTAGATATGTGGTGTTGAGGTTGTCAAGTACGGCTAGACAGAATATGATCATGGGGCAGTCGTCGGTTTGACACCAAGAAAGGCAAGAGTCTGAGTGATGGTCACATTTGAATAAGAAATGTGTAATGCAGAATATATTGAAATTATCAGCATTTTAAAGCAACTTTAGGCAGAAATGAAGTACTGATAAAACTGTTGGAATGGGCAGGGAAATTAGATTTTACCTTCCGTAATGAGTGCTAATTTAGACTCCCGATAATCACGGCAAGCACCAACTTAAAAGTGAACAGTCTAGCTTGAATGATAAAACACTGAACACCACCTTGTGAAATGATTGTAATTTCACAAGTAATTTCACATTATGTTGATTATGTTAACCCCACCTCTGTAGGGTGTGAAGGAATCATGCAGAGAGATTATGAGAGATAGAAAAACCTGGGATAATATGAGAGATTGAGATGGCAAAACATGCGATGTCTGAGCAAGGGATTATGTACTGATTTTTTGTGGATGTATGATAGATGCTTAAAGGCAAACTTCCTCTTATTCGTTCACGCAAAAAGTGAACGAAAACGAAATAATCGTGGTAACTATGTGCAGTATCCAAGGTAACGATGCTGTGTTTCCATGACAGCAAAATAATCATACATCATCGATTATGATGACAACATAACACCAAACCGATAAGAGTTAAACAACATATTATGCAATTATCAATGGTTATTAGTCAACTATTCACTGATAATAAGTTATTATCTGAGCGGCAAGAGGATCACGCCATTGCGTCATTGAGTCATTTAAACTGTTGATTGGTTTAAATAATTCGTTGATAGATGTCCGATATTGGTGAATGGTAAATTGTTAATTTAGTCCAACACAAACATTGTAACAATGCAGCTTAAACTTTTAAAGCACTAGAACGGATGAAGTTGCAGAAGTCTAGTCCGGTTCGGTGGTTAAAATAGTAAATTCAGCTTTCAAGGAACTCGCGTTCGCACGAGCCAAGGACCGACGTCAAGGAGACTTTAATCACCAGTCTCTCGAAACAAGCCCTTCAAACTCACGGGACCATTTTAAGGTTAAATGGGATGGTAAATTCACAAAATATAATACCTTTTACCCTCCATATAAATGAAGCTCCCAAGATCTAAAAGTTGATCTCAAGCCACATAGCTGGTTGAAGTTGACATAATTATTATACTTGTAAGTTGTAAACGGATGGTCTCAAACAGCCTACAGATCGCGAGGTTGCGTGCTAGCCTCACGATCACGTGGAGACTATAAATGCTGGCAGTGTTGGAGCTAGTTAGAACTCGTTAAGATTACCATGTAGTTAAGGGGAGAGGTGTAAAACGGGGGGAAGTCGGTTGCCATGGTAACTGTGACATAATGCGTGGGGGAGAGAGGCCTGGTAAATGGGAAAATGGGGTGCTTTCTGCCAACAAATGGGCAGAATGCGCGTGATGCTTAGCTCTAAATACCTTCCAGAGTGCAGCTGAATCTAATTGAGTAATTGAAGATGTAAGCCATAAACCCTCAGTTGGTTTGTAACAACTGTTTCTATTTTCTAACAATTATAATTACCATCAAAAAAGGCCAAACGATACAATTAAAATTATCATGAAACAATCCAACGTTTAAATGTACAGTGATAATAATAGTGATGAGACTGAAATCCAACAAACTTGATTCTGCAAGACCACATGCAGTTACGGCGCAAAAAGCTTTCAAAAAGTCACATAATTAGTCAATTTCATTAGTTTTTGACAAGGAACATTTAAACAATCAAGCAAGAGTTAATTTATGTGAATAAATGAATGAAAAGCATGTTTGATATTTTATTCAATTGTTACCAATTTACTTTGTAATTGTGGTTTAGTAGAGTTTTAGAATAGTGAATAAGACGATTGAAATGCTCCAAGCCGTTTTGTGAAATTTAGATTCGTAAAATTGCAAAAGTAAATGAGTATCTTTGCGTTAAGAAAGAAAGTGTATTTTTAGTTAAGAACTCAATTATCACATTATTCTCTTTAACTTGGCCGATTAAATCGCCATACCCGATTATTTAATTAATTATATCACTTCAGCCGATTCAGCGAGCATATAAATCAGGAGCCGCGCGTAAACAATAGACGATTGAGACTGACACTCACTGCTTTAAATCATGATAATGATGTCACTCGCAACCACCTATTGCTAACACGCAGCTTTGCAGTTCTCAGTGGAAGCCCTATACCCGAGCGGTGACCTATGTCGCTCTGTTTAAAAGGTTCAGGGTCAATAGAATCGAGATTCCGCAGAAGTAGTAATGTGCTTGAGAATTGTTGCCTGGTATTATTATATGGACGATGTCCACATAGTAATACCACTGTAAATTGACAAGGACAGGTAGGAAAAGGTCCAAGATTCTAAGGGGGAGGAAACTGAAAGAATAAGTAAAATCGTGGGTTCGTCACGAGATGAAGATACAGAATCTCTATCTCTAGACCTTCTGATACGGGAAATCATAGAATGGTAACTTCTAATCAACTGCCGGGTTCACGCCCAGTGGAGCAGTGGAATATTGGCTAAATTTAGCAATTCCAAACGTCAAGACGTATGAAAAATGTATGACGAAACGTGTTAAAACTTTTCTAATGTGTTAAAACTGTTATCATGATATAAAATATATCATAATTAACGATGATCGCTCTTAGCACCTCATTAAATTATCGTTAAGAAGTTTTAAAACATCGACAATTTTCGTTTATTTTCTCCGAATATTCACATACGAGACTACGGATCCCCGCCATTATTATATCCCCGCACCATTTTATTATTATTCGACTTACAGGAGCGCGCGGAGCATTTATTTTCGGACATGGATTGGATGAATATATAATCATCCACCATCATTAGCTGCTTTGTGCTCGATTTATAGGAGGCGCGTCGGGCGTGGCGACTATTCGCATTTATGCAGTTATTGCAGCCGATGCATTTGCAACTTCCGAAAAATTCCCGCGAGCTAAAAATAGCGCTGACCTACTCTCTCCACTGTCGACACTACCAAATATTTGGTGTTAGGTTTTATGAAGGAGTAATATATGTTGATGATGTGTGAGTTGACCGTGTGTACATAAATTGCTGCAGAATGTACTGCAATATAAGTACATTGTACAAGTGTACAAGTGGCACAGCTGAAGATGTTGCGGAATGCCTGGTGTGGAAGGTGGACGGAACGTTTTTACGGCTTTTACTTTTCAGCGCATTGTTCAAATTCTTCACAAAACATACTGTCGTAAACGAATTTGCGCGAGTAGCGACCAAATCAATTATACAGATGTTTCGAACTGTACTTCTGAAATTACGTACAGACTACAGACTGGAAAGCTCTGCTGACGAAATATTAACAAACAGAATATCTTACCTCAGAGCTACTGCTGTCGAAGTTGATTGACCAGGTGGAGCCGAAACTATCCCTACTTTTCCTGATGAGTACTCGGGGTCTGCTAGTCGGGGTCAGCATGGAACTAACTCTCTTCACGAACCCTTTAGCTTTGATATACCTACCATGGTTACAGGGATTACCATAGTTGCCATAGAAGCGATGGAAAACAAATTTACTCCATCACAACCATACTCAGACTAGTTTTTGGAGAAAATATTATAAAGGAGGAGAAGATATGTCTGTATTTATTTCCCCCTACCTTGGCGAGGAAGTCTCTATCTTAGCATCGGACGGTAACGCCGGAACCGGACACGAGTTATACTTCCCCTCATTCTCCTTCTGCTTCAAATACTTCTCCTTGTGGTGACGGAACACCTGGGTCTCACTGAACCTCCGGACTATGTCGTTATTCCGGTTCTTGTTGTTCCGGAACACGACGCGTTGTTTGATGTCCGGAGGGGGAGGAGTGGAGGGGGATTGCTCTTCAGGGGGCAGGGGAGAGTTGGATGTTATCAGGATCTCTGGTGAGGGGAGAGTGGGGAGTGAGTTGGGGTGAGAGAAATCACAGGGGTAATGAGAAGCGAGTTGGGTATGCGAAAAGTGATTGGGGCTTTGGGGAATGATTTAGAGTGGCACATAGAAATATGAGAGGATGGATCAAAAAATGGGTTATAATTCTTAGCTTGATTCTACAAATGCTTCCAAAACATAATGTGATAAAGGTGTATTCCACAAACCAGGGGTAGTCAGGAACTCCCTATCAGATACAGGAACAGGAGTGCACGGGGTCAGAGTCTGGACTATGTAGATATCCTCAAACGAGTCATTAGAATCACTCTTTGCTCCCGGTTCTTGAATCATGTGCTTCTTATCCAAGGAAGAAGATCTCACCAACAAACTCCTCCGTTTACTAGGTCGAATAGAGCGCTGATTCCGCGTGAAATAGGACACATCCTCGTTAGCAAACCTCCCAGGAATAGCAAAGCTGACAGGAGCAGTTTGAGGTTTTACCGGGGTTAACCTTCCTTCTTCAGGCACTGGCGAGGGAGAATGTGGTTTGTATCGTTTGTAGTTAAGTAAAGCAAGGGGTCCCCATCCCCTTTTAGAGGAGTCAGCATATCGTTAAGGTCTTCAGGGGTTCCTGAATCCAGATTACTCTCATCTGGAATCACAGGAGGTTCGGGGGTAGAGGTAACAATTTCAGGGGATGATAGCACGATTTCAGGGGTAGTTGAGGTCAGGATTTCAGGGGTAGAAGATGTCAAGATTTCGGGGGTAGAAGATGACAAGACTTCTGGTGAAAGTGATGTCAGAGCATCACTCTCGGAGAGCTTGATATCGATATCAATCTCCTTTGTAACTGCCTTATCTTTGAAAGAAGTGCTCATGTTTTGGTTAACTGCCGTATTGATCTCTTTAGCAGTACTTTCCTCATCATCTGACGAACCATTTAAATTCAAATCAGAGCTATCGTAATACAACTCCCTATCTGATGAAGTCCTGGTGGCATCCCTGAAGTTATCTTCCGGCGAAGTTATCAGAGTGGTAAGAGCAGACTTGTTCCAATCTTCCTCACATATCTGCTTCATGTTCTTCCCAGGGATGGCGATGGTTCGGGGGATGGGACCCTTATCAGGGGTGACAACTTCCTCCACAACTCCATATTCATCCAGTGTTATGTTTAGATTGCTTGCAGGAGATCGGTTGGGGTCGGAAAGGTCGTTGAGAGTAGCTTCAGATTGGGATATAAGAGATGAAATACCCCGACTAACGGGCGTGATGTTTCGACCTGATTCTTCTCCTGAAGAGTACGGGACATCGTCGTAATCGTCATCCTCGTCCCTATCTGTATCAGTCATCAAATCACTGCTGGAGATAGTGGAAATGGTTGCGTTTCGATCATCGTTCCCACGGACAGTAAGCTTCAAATCATCCAGAGTAAGGACTGCCTCGTGGTCAACAAGAGCTTCTGGAGAGGTTGAGAGGAAGTCTGAGCTAGCGCAGGAGAGGATGGAGGCATCCGTATCGGTCAGGATGAAACCTTGCCGGTTAGACTCGTTCAGTGCAAGTTTAGCTTGGAGAGACTCATTGAGGAACAAATCACTGGGACTGGTCACGTTGGGCATGGAACTGCCTCGTAATCTGGTGGAGCATTCCTCAAAGGTTGGCTTCTCAACTTTCAGATTGTTTATAGACTGCGATTTACGCTTTGAATCAGCCAGATTAGAGCTCGGTTCGGAATACTTGACCGATGTTGTTGTCCCGTTGGACAGATCAAGTTCCGTAGGTCTCTTCCGGACTGATGGTCGTTTGATTTGTCGTTTAGTGGGTACACTGGAGGTTTTAGCAGCAGTAGGCTGTCTCATCTTGGACCTGCTTGGCATCCTGCCAGTGGGCGTGTTCCTAGACTTGACCGAATCATTGCTGTTAGACTCACTGGACACACTCCTCTCCATCTCCAGTGAGGGGTGTTTACACACCTTAGTCTTAGTGGGAGTGGTAGCTGCAACAGCAAGTGACTTGGTGTTTGTCTGTCGTGCAGTCACAGAGCGTTTTATCCCGGCTCCTGAGCGGGGTGGGGGAGCAGGCCCCCTGGGTGGGGGAGTGGGGGCAGAGCGGGAAGTGGGCCTGGTATTCCCACTCCCTCCTCCTCCATCGCTAGAAGCAGGAGTAGACCCCACCGCTTTGCTCCCTCGTTTGCTGTTCTTAGCATTCCCTGAAGAGGATGAGTTTGTGTTTTTCCTGGGTTTCACGGGAGGTCCAGCTTTCCCACCACCACCAGATGGTGTCACTGCAGGGGCAGGTTTGGGCACTGTGCCAGGAGCTTTCAGCCCACTCTTCCGAACTAGCTTAGGACTACTGATACACCCATTGTCTGACAACCCACTTCCAGGGGGCTTGATGTGGGATTTCCTAACAGATGGCGTGTTTTTGGAGGCCGGGTGTTGGATTTTGGACTGCGGAGCTCGAATCTTGGAGACTCCGCCGACGGGTTTAGCTATTTTACTGCCTCCGGTGATGAGTCTGTTTTGTAAGGGATCCGGGATGGGTGGCGCTCCGACCGAGGACATAATGGGACATGCTGGGGTACTCAAAATATAGAGGGGGATTAAAGATGGAGGGGGACTAGAACAAGGGGAATGGATGGTTAACATCAACCAAGTGAATAAGCAAATATGGATTATATGCAAAAAAGACGAGAAAGAGTATCAATAAGGCACTAGAATTCAAAACAAACTGAGAAAACGTAAATGCGATTTAAAATATCCTTCAATTCAAGAATAGAAGAATGATTCAAATAGTCAATAAACGAGCACTAAAATTACTAAATGCAGCAGACACCAAAGAGCTAGAATGTACCCGGAGCACATTGCACTCACTACAATCTCCAGGACTCACTACAATCTCCTCTCCTTCTCTCCAGGATACGCTGATACAGGGACAATTATAATATACAAATCTCCCCTGTATGGGTAATGAGGGAGGAAATCTCCTGTATGGGTATGAGGATACACGAAGAGGGGGAGAGCTAATGAGAAGACGGATATTATAGCATGCTCCCCCCTCTCATAGGCCCAGGAGGGTGAAATGGTGGAGTAGCCACACAAAAAGAGAGGAAGAGGAGGTTAGGGAGGAAGAGGAGGTTAGGGAATATATAGATGGGAGAGAGATCATGGAAGAAGAGGGACGTTTAATAATAATGAACAAATAGCATACTTGCTCGGCATGTATAACAAAGGCTCTTTAACAATGGGTCTGGGTGTTCGCTAGGAGACGTTAAGAAACATATACTCAGTCATTGGAAGTGTATCAGGCTGGGTGCCATCCAATGATTGGAACGCCCAAGCCCAGCGAGGGGGTGTAGTGAGTAGATTGGAACGCCACAGCTGTGAGGGCGTTGTTGTACTGAATATTCGTATAACAAAGAGGGTTTGAGTGTATGTTAGATGGCATATTGGCATTTGGACAGGCTATAAGAAACCTACACTCAGAGGCTCAGAGTAACAAATCGTTTAGAGTGGTGTCATCCAATGATAGAGTCCTAGGCCTTGGTTTCTAGCAAGTCTCAAAACATGCTCTAGGTCAATTATGTGAGTGATTATGCAAAAAGGTGAATTGACAACACCACATTTCAGACCACAGCCTGGAATATAGAACATCCAGGTCCAAAGGAAACTAGAATTGAGGGATCTGAGGAAACTAACAAGTCACTCGAGCAAAATGGGCGGATTAACACCAACAATTCTCCATTTAAACACCTGATAATGGCGTCACTTTTCTAATTATTTCTCTCTACGACCTATAATCAGAATTTGACTGGTAGTACACAGGAAATACCCTGGACAAAGGACAAAACGTGCATGCTAACACTGTGACAGGATACGGGAAGACAGAGGACACTGGTAGGTATAAAGAGGACACTGGTAGGTATATAATGGATTAATACCATCCCACTTTATAAGAGTGTTGGAATCGTACGAGCTGTGCGAGGCAGTTTGTACGGCGATCAAAGTGAGAAGTTAACTGGAAGAGTGGTAGGTACTTGACACTAGACCCAGGCTCGGAACAGTACAATGTGTGTCTCTATACCCTCTATAGTTCACGTGTGATGAGGAGTACCAGTGTCAGGGACATTGTCACGTGACAAGGTCACGTGTTGTAAACGTTTTAAAGTTAGTGTCTCCATAGCGACGATAGCGTCTCTCAAGGTTACACAGTATAAACTGGTTGGTTAGCTAGGTATCTTGACACTGGAGGTGGGAGTTATAAGGGATAGTGACGACATTATCTAACTGGATTGACGACACTTAGACGGGATAGTAGGACACAATACCCTGATTGAACGATATAAAGATCATAGCAACAATTGGATCGGTTTTGGGGACTTAAGATGAAAATATAAACGTACTTGAGCCTAGGAATAGGTAGCATAGTTGGTAAGGACGCTGCTATATATTATATTGAAACTCAACAATAAAGAATGAACAGAGAATGCAAGACAGACAATCTCAGATAGACTCCTAGAATAGACCCAACCCAGGCGTGAGACCGATTATCCAGTTATCATACTGTTAAACTAAACTGTGAATACTATCAAGCAACCCTAAACAACAGCTTCAGGAACAAGCAACCCTTGATACTGTCTAAAAATACAAAAAGACAAGGGAGAGACCAACTCTGATATAAAATAAAACTATGAACTTAGCAAATTACAACAATCTCCTCCGAGTTTCAGTCTCAAATATCAGAAGACTCAAAAGACGCTGTCTTATTCTTCTTATTGCTAAACAGAAGAGAAGACCACTAAAAACACAAGAGGTAATACATACAACTACCTTTATAACGTTTTATAGCTGTTACGGAGGGGTACGGAGAAAATACCATTGTGGGAGGGAAATACCGGATTGTAGAGGTAAAACTTAAGAGACTTGTAGTGGGAAAACATAGCAGAAAACATAAGAGACTTGTAGTGGGAAAACCTACTGTGCGTGTCCAGAATGAAACGGTACAAAGAGGTTAGAATCTCATTGTGCACGGCGTCGTGACACTGACCAATCAGAACAAAAGTTTACCCTCGACTCACGCTCTGATTGGTCAATGTCAAAGGGGGTTTGAGTTAGAATCTCACCTTATATCCAGACAGTTTAACATTATTGTATGGGTCTTGAAAGAATAGAAGGCGACTGAGAGGAATACCATTATCATGGTTAAGAATGGAGAATAAGTGCCAGAAAAAGGGAATAATTCGCTTTTGTGGTATTTAGAACATATCTCGCCATTACTAGAACTGTCAACAAATCCTGGTTTTTGCAGGTTTAACCTTGTATCTTGAGTGTGAGATATAGAATCTACAAAACACAGAATTTAGGGGTTTTCATCTTTGTAAGTGCCAAGATTGCTGTTAAAACCATTGTCACATACGAAAAATGAAATTGGAGTGTTTCAATGTCAACGCTTTACCACTTTAAAGCAAGAAATGATGGTGGCAGCGCACTGAAACGCCATTTAAATCCATGCTCGAAACTATGGAGATAACCTATTGCAGAGAAACCTCCAATGGAATATAACGCAAAATAGATGCAAAAGAGACGAAACTCTGGAGGTAAAAAGGAAACTTCCTGGGTTATTATTAACATCCAGATACAACAATGACCTAATGCATGTCTTCGGGCAGAAGACAATTAAATTCACTGTCGAGCCTTAGGAGAAGAAGGATAAAGAGGAGAAATGCTGGTAATGGCATCCCAGGCACGGCCTTTCCCTCAAGTGGGATACCTTTCAAACACTCCAGAGCTAATATAATGGGACTTCTAGGAGTTGAGTGGAGAGAATAGGGAAGGGTATGAGCTAATTATCATGGGATTAAGTAGAGAGTTGATGACGAAATAAAATGTATTTTTAGAGAGTTTTGGTTAAAAATAACCCTAACACGATCGGAATGTCCGGCAAGTAGGAGATAAAACTTTTAATAACATTTTTAATAACATTTTAATAACACATAATGAGACTGCAGGGCACAGCTGGAAGCATGAGGAGTTAAACTCATGCCTCAGGTGCAAGGAAGCTATACTGGACGAGCAAACAGAATAGGCGAATGAGAGTGACGTAAATATCATGAGTTAGAGTGGACAGAAAGGTGCTGATAATGGTCCAGTTTTACCCGCGATCTTTTGAGGTACGATACTGATATAGTCACTTGGATTGAGGGGGATTTAAGGCAGTCTGAGCGGAAATAAGCAGTCTGAATGTGTTTAACAAGATAAAAAGATAGGGAACGTCACGGAATAAGGAAGTTAGGAGAGAAGCTAGAATATTATAGTACAGCTCTGGCAAAAAGACAATGGAAAGTGAGAATAATAGCTGACAAAAAGTAATGGAAAGTTGGAAAATAGGTGGCAAAGAAGTGAAGGGAATTGGGAAATGCTAAGTCAGGAAATGACAACGACTTATTCAAGACAATGTAGTATTCATCGCAAAAAGTTTCCCACATAATATAAAGATCTTGTAACTGAGACAACATTGGGTAATGGATAGACTTGACCAAAATAAACAGTGTTCCACAGTTCCAATCATTTATATTTGTGAGTCATTCAAATCACCCAAGATTGAGATCCAACAACTGAAAAATAAGCAGCATGATTTCATCAGTTTAAAAACTCTGAACCTTGATAATGATGACACCCGGATTGTATATCATTTGTTAGAGATTGACAACTCGGCAACACAAATAATAAATGATATATAGAACCGTCAAGATCTCACGGCCATAAATGGCAATTTATTTGACTTGATTTAAGTTCAATCAATTCACAGATAAAATGCTTGGGAGAATGAAATTTGAATATTTCCAGCATTAGCATCAAGTCAGATCTAGTCATTTGAATAACCAAGAAGCTCTTAAATTATCAAAGATCAGATTGATTTTTGGCGATGAAAATTCGTAGAAAATAAAAGGATGTGATTCCCAGAATATGCTTCAACAGCATTAAAGCAACGGTTACAAAGCCAAATGATACAACTCTTCGAGAATAAAAACGTATAGCACACGAAACATACTTCAAGTAATAAAAGTATCGCTAAAACCCGACATCTGACATTTAAATTGCGATACAAATCACAAAAATAGAACATTTTTGCCGACGGACGGATAAAAATAGAGCAAATAATATATCAGTGCAAGTAATTGCCATGTGACAAGTATCTGACACCTGTGAACCTGTCTCGCTAATTGGAAACAATCAATCGCATTCTATTAGGAAGATTGCTCGGGAATTCAACTCGCATATATCATGTGTATCAACTCACGGAAATTTTGCGTGTTCCAAGCAATTTTAGTGTGTCAGCAGGATATACGACATGACTTAGAAATCATTTAAATGTGATGTCATCATATTTTCATATCCTTATTCCTTAACCATAATGATGATATCACACCGGCATTCCTATCACGTCTTGACGAGCCAGCATACAACATAAGTAACAAATTAGTCCAGCAGTAGGTGAAAATAACCGGTAATTTACAACAGCTATCACTGAAAGTTGCGTGAACAGGAATGCCTTTACAGAAGAAACTTCAAAGCAATTGGCAGTGATCTTAAAATACGAGGAGCCAAGAAATATTAGGTTGTTGCTAGTGAAAATAGGCCGATGTTGATGTCAATAATTCATCATTTTAAGCATGGAAATTGATCCAAATATCTGAACCGCCCTAATATCATGCGCACGCGACCTCACTAAACAAAACTATTAATAAATCATGTGGAGTTGGGAGCACATGTAGTGTTTACTAAAGAAGCTAAATCTCCCTGAATTGACACTTAGTGTTATAAATAGAATGGACACGGAAATTATTATGTGCGCGAAGTGTCATCTTAAAAACTTTAAGTCAATTCTTGGAATTCGCATAACTCATATAGCTCGCGGAAAATCCTGCGGAAAAATGGTCGTTAAATTGCATGCATTAGGGCATTGGAATGCATTAAAGGAGGGGAAATACTGTTCCTGCGGAAATCTCATTTATTAATTCTGATTATGCCAAATGGACTGTAGAACTCTATTTAACCAGGAAATGGTTCCTTCTGAAGAATAGATGGTACTACGCCGTCAAATGCCATTCTAATCCCTGATGACAAACTCACTCCTGACAAGCTAGTGTTACTTGTGGCATGTAATTATAATGGAGTGGGAATTTAAGAGGAATTTGGAAACAAACTCAGGTTATACCCTTCATTAGTGACAGCTAAATTAGGAATTTATTCCTCCTGTGCCTGCTTGTGCAAGGAAATATTAATCGCTATCTCGAAACTCTCATGGTAAGGCGACTTGCAGCAAAGCTGCAGTATCAAAGTTGCCAAGCCCTGCCCAAATGAACCATTTTAATATTCCACAGAGCGAATAGTAAGCCTAAACCTTGTCGTGTTAGAGAAAATATGTAAACAGAAATTAAGGAAAAGAGGCAAGGGATACGTTCAAAGTTTCAAAATTCAAACCAAAAGTATGTAATTCCTCATCTTCTAGCAGCAACTTCAGGACAAGATAATGGCATCACATTTAGAAACCCACTATTCCTGTTCACTGGTGTACGCCCTGTGCGACCCTTGGAATGTCACAAAAACAGCAGTCTCATGCAAGATCTGGTATTTCAAGGGTAGGGTCCTCAGACTTGCTTATGAAGTATTAGCTCAACTATTCCATAGAGTGTTCCAAAGTGTTCAAGGTAATATCAACATGATATATGATAAGTTTAATGTCTGTGAACTGAGTATGATTAATGGTTTCCACCATAAGAACATTACACAGTGTTTGAGAGAAATGGGCGGGAGAAATCAGTGTTTGTTGGGCTTTATAGTGTCCGTAAGGTACGTACAGACAGCGGAAGAAACTGAAATGCCAACAAAACAACAAAAAACCTACACAAAATATTGAGAAATACAAAAATTATAACAAAGACAAAGTGCAAACACGGCAAAAACACACGCGGACAACAGCACCAAGGAATTAAACTGCCAAGACAGCAAGGCTTCTCCAAACAAAATCGTGTAAACACGTCTAGTGCCTAAGACACCATGGCAATCAACAATCAAGTTAAAAACCCCGAACAAACAACGGCCCTGAACAAGGTCAAAGTCACACAATAGACAACAAACTGTGACGTCATTATCAGGGCTTATAATGGTGAGTTGTCGACATTGGGTCGCCAATTGCTGGTGCGTGGAATACCACACAGTATGCAATTTAGTGTGTACTCTGCTGCTATTATATGGCTTGGGAGAGGTACCACGGCTAAAACTATTGGTGAAGGACAAATATTAAACCAGCAATAGCGTGCATTCTATCGTGTGTAGACAGCAAAAACACGGCTTCATTTAGCACACGTGCACATGCAAAGATCATACAGGAAATATAGGGGAAAGAACGCCAAAACAAGAGCAAATTGATGGGTCGAGGAAAAGAAAATGCACAGAAATAGCGCAGAGGTAAAAAGGTAGATTTCTTGGCGACTCTACGTCATCAATACACCGTTAATAACTGTGAAAATGACGTCAGCAGCTTTGAATTTTCTGTGGAAGAGGGATGGAATTGGGAGGAAAATGTTAAAATATCCCCGTATCTCGTACATGGAAAATAGACGGCGTGATTCCAACAATTTACCATTCCAAAATATGACTAGAATCACACACAACCACCTGCAAGAAGTGCATTTATCTAAGAAAAAAGCTAACTGTTGCACCAAACATGAGATTAAGCAAAATAGCCAAGTTCAGTTGGAGTGTGAAAGCTTCAACATTCTAGGACAAATTGCTTAAATATGGCCAAATTTCTATAAAACCCAGTTACAGAGAAATATAGGAAAGCTGTCGAAAAGCACTCAATTTGGAAATATGAACAGACAAAATATCGCGCACACATTGCGGCTGAACGACAGTGAAAATTGAAAAGCCGTTTAATTTCCTAGAAAATCTGGCGAGGAATGTTTCACTGCTAAACATCGTCTTAATAAAGTCCTTACACGGTGCTGTGACTTCGGGCGAATATTAAATTAATTGCATCCATGGAACAAAGTAATGTGTATTATTCTCTGTGGTTCGTAGGACATTAATTAAACTCCAGAGAAAAGATCACGTGATAAGAGGCTGATTCTGCAACCCTGTGGGTGAGTGATCAACTCACAAACTCAGAGGAGAGTTAATATATTGGAGGACACTACAATCAAATCATCCCTGAAGTATACAGCTGTAAGGACATAATCAAATGTTAAAGCGCAAATACTGGGGACATCATCAAATAATGATGTCAACGCAACAAACAGCCTGTCAACTATACCTGAAATTTATTTGTATGCAAGCAACACGCTGTAATTACAGAATGCTAGAAGGTCAGACACTCAGAGAGCACGATATAATATAAATGAATGAACCAGTCAAATAATAGAAGTTAAATAGCGCAGACATTATAATTTTATTTAAAAATGGTGCATGAAGCAGACTGAGAAAGTTCCGTCAGAAAAAATCACCCACGAACTCAAACGCTAATATACTATAGCTAGGTAACTATTTTAACTTTATTATATGCAAATGGAGCTCTTACTCTCGGAAAAATTTCAGGGCAGCGGTTTAAATAGGTGAACAAGCTAGGAAGTCAAGGAAAGTTTTAACTATACGCAGAACTCAGGAGCAAGAACCAAATTAAGCGATCAACTAAGAGTTATGTGAACTCTTATTAAGGTCATGTCAAACTTAGTTAAATAGTTGAATATACGTCAATCAAAATGCTCTGTGCACAATTTGTATGATTTAATCGTTGAGAATGCGCAATTCACGCACCGAACTTCATAGCCCACAGAACATACGATGCTAAAATAATCCATTAAAACTGTGCAATACTTGGAAAACAGATTTGTCAACTCTGCACCTCAACGCAGAGCTCTGCACATAACCACTACAAATATGATAGGCAGTTGAGAATGACGTCATTCTCATAGATTAAAGTATTAAATTGATGACAAAAGACATCGTACCATGTTCACACAACTAATAGCACAGTGGACTACCCCTGCAGTTCATCATTAACCGCTTGCGGAGGTATTAGCTGTGAAACACCTTGACCAGTGGCACACGTTAGATCATCTAGATAGACACCAATCAGATATATTAACATGGCCGAGTGAAGGAAATATGGATTTAGTAGTTGTGACACTTTGTGGAAAAGAGCAAAAGTGCGAGGAAATAGGTCCCCGAAAAGCCGAATTAGTAAAAAGGTAAAAGTAGTAAGTTTAAGCAAGAAAGTAGTAAGTAAACGAGCATTCAGATAAAAGGTAGAAAATTCGGATAAATTAGTAGTTATGACATTTCAGAGAAAAGCAAAAGTGTGTTTAACTTACGAATAAACTTCAGCAAAAACTGATCGCTCGTTTTATAAAAGTTACCAATATAACGACAAACTGAAGTCCGAGAAAGATTACTGAATAATATTATATTCAACGAAAAAACATAAATATACTACTATTTATGGATATACCCGTTGGTGCAACACTGTAAATCTCTAACAATATATTAGATAAGGATTCTCCTCCCAGTTCTCTTCTTTCAGACGAAAATAAGGCGTTGTGACGTCATAAATTCTCCATTCAATGCCCTGATAATGACGTCACTCGGAGACATTCACTGCCTGTTCGAACTTGACCGAGAGACATGTTGCTGTAAGCTTTCAACAGAAGCCTGGTGTATGGACACTTCGACACACTACATCACAATATATGACATAATATGAAGAGGTTGTCACCGGAAAGTAGGCGAGTGGGAGGCAGGGAATTATAGGGGTTAGAATGGTAAACAGAGGTCAAATAATCGCCTATTTGAACAGCACGGAGTGTACAAGATGTAGGAGAGACGTCAGTTTAAATCTAATAAAACCATCCGCTGTATAACACATTATATGCAATATATATAGTCAAATATAAATTCAAACATATAAAATATAAACTGGAGGAAGAATCGAACAAACCGTAACACATCCGACAGACTTATGATAGCTGACATGTAGCAACAGTGTTGATAATGGGAACAGTTTGAGATTGGGCTGGATGGAGGTTTCAGAGGACCAGTAGGCGGTGAGATCTGACGAAATTATCATGATACAAAATGTCAAATTGGACTCGTTGCATGGTCCGTTATTCCCACTAAACCCATCGAAGTCTGGAATAAGCCCGGTTAGCAAACCTGTCCAATGTTTCTGTCACACTACATCCTTCGAACTGAACGCTTCTGACTCAACCCTTCTAGAACGTTCTGCATCCCATTAAGCAACACAATATATAAACAATAACAAGCCTGATACAGCACCATATATAGCCTGATACACGGCCAGTAAACAAACAGTTGTAACTATCTGAAGGTTTGATTGAGGTCATTTCCTGGGAAAGTGACGATAAGCGTTAATGAATGCTAATATATGCCCTGCCTAGAGGCCACGCCTACTTAAATACCTGCAATTTATCTTGTTTCCGGAGTTTGGATTGCTGGGTAAACTAAGAGAGGATTGAGGAAGTTAGAATCATGGAATTCAGATCAAGGAATGCTCATTATATTCAATAGTTGTCGAGATCGGAGAATCATTCAAATTCGGAATTAAAAGATGTTCAATCGTATATTTGAGCTAGGGATCAGAGAAAAACAGTGAGGGATCATAAAGAACTAAAGAAACAACAGAAAGCGACCTCAGTGGATGTCACAAAACACACGATGAGTCAGAAACAAGCTAGAAACTTAATCCCAACAATGGAGGCAAGCACAATGTTTCCGTGTAACTAAACACAATCCTGCAAGATCTAAACAGTTGCAGTAAATTGAAACCGAACAAAAGGCTTGTATGCAACATAACCGCAATTATACACACTTAAATCTTACACTCTTACAACTTACACATGTCTAGATACAAGATAAATTGGGTCCTGTATTTGATTTATCAAAACTCTAGGTCAAGTCAACAAATGGACACTACTTCATGGAACTTCCAAGACAACTGGAATTGGTTTTGTCCCTCAATCAGAGGAACGTCTCCAGTGAAAACATAACGCTGGCGTGGTATGAAAATGAACGAAAGCAGATGAAACACTCAAGAAATGGTTTGTTTGCGTTGCGCGCAAAACCAAATCCTAGGACAGAAGACCCCAAATGTACGCGCGGCGTGGGAATAATCACTAATTAAAACTCACGATGAAACATTGCTTTTCAGTGCCGAATCCTGAAACTGCCATTTGGAAAAGGTAACATTCCCCAAGAAGTAACCTGCCAGGAAAATTTCCTGGCTGTTCACTTCTTGGGAATGTCTCACGATATTTTCTCATTGATTTGATGAGTTCTTGCTATTCATGAAGCTGTTGTTCTATTATCTATGCTTCTATGCTTGATTAGGATTTGACAATTTGCCTGCATAGCTGCATAAGTCCATATTCGCTGTGGGAAATGCTCTTTGTAAATTAAATGCAAACAAAAGCAACACAAACAATACAGAAAAGCAATAAGATGCACTGTGCACTGATTTAAGGATCTAAATTCACTACACTGTTAATCTACATGCACAATCTCACAATATTACGAAACAAGAGCAATGAAGAATGAAGTCATTCCTTTCAGGGCTTGCACTAAAAGCTGGACAGCAGCAGATGCACTGTGCAGTATGGTGTAATGGGCTACGGTCAAATACATATTTCTCAAATGATGCAATTCTACTCAAACTTTGACGCAAATTCAACCTCCGAAGACTACTTCAAAATACTAAAATATGCAGCGATATGCCCATATTTTATGGTACAGGAATGAACACAATGTCCCTCGCATGAATGTAGCGGACAGGGGCGTAGCCAGGGGAAGCGACACAGGCGGCTGCCTCCCCCTTTTTGAAAATTTTCTCCATTGTTTTAAATTGAGAGCTTTGAGCCAACAGAATAAAACATTAAAAAGGTTTTGAATGAAACTCGCTGCCCCTCTTTCAGAAATCAGGCAACGCCCCTGGTAGCGGAGTGGATGCATTCAACTAGGATTTATACGGGAGAACCTTCCTATAGAGTGCTATAGAGTATATTGTTCAGGTGAAGAGCCATTGCTCCCACTAGATGAAATGATGGTTCCGTGAACAAACCAAATTGTTCATAACTGTGTAAGAGCCTACGGTTAAATCTCTCATTTCCTTTAGCCATGATAATAATGAAGCACTCAGCCACTCTCCACGTCCAAAGACCAACTTTTCGCTCTATAGACTGATATCATCAGTTATCCAAACATTCCTTGATATACGATTATTTATGACTTTGTCCACCGACATTTAACTTGCTTACCCTCTTGTTCCATGGCCAAATAATTCACTGAAATAATATGGCCATATTTTTTCTGAAAAATATATTTTTCAGCTCAACCTGTTCCATGGCCATATAATTTTTGCGCCGCGCAAATTACATTATTGAATCACAATTCGAGCATTGAAACATTAGCCCATCAGTATTTAGTCAACTGATGATTGGTGCATAAACCAATTAGATTGAGCAATATGAGTGTATTTCCTTCTCCGTAGCGTACTATATTATGAGCATAATATTTCGATTCAATGCATGTAAAGTTGGTCTTATCTTCATTCCGCTTCACCAAGACACAGTACAGTAAAAATTTCAGCAGTGCAGCCTTAATGAACTTATGAAGGGTAGGTAAAGTATACAATGCCAACGCCCAAAGAAGCAGTAAACTGGGATGTACTTTTGTCAGAAGTGAAAATCGCGTGGCCTGGGCCCCTACTCTGCATATTCCAAAATCAAATTTCATCAAAAAAGGGAACTGTTCTGTCATGGATCGGCAAGATTCTTGAATGCACCCGCACCTTTCTGCCACTGCAATACACATCTGTTGCGGAGGGTGAACACGTTTGCAACGTACCTGCATGCCTGTTCACAGCTAACCCTGTGGGCCGTGGGGGCTGTACATTGCACTTATAGGTATCTTCTTGGCCTTAAAGAGTCTTGAACAAGGCAAACGGTTACATCATTACCATCTGCAGCGGCTTTTTGTTATGATGTGCGTCTGTGTGCAGACTCTACCTACAGGTACCTACAAAGTCTGTGTACGCCTTAACTCGGCTTTTTACCGATTCCCTGTCAAAGCTCTCTTGTTCTAAAGTTATAATCCTAAACCTTAACCCGGAGCCCAACTACGCTAGTCCTTATTCTTACTCTAACTCTAACCCTAACCTCAACTCTAACTTAATGTTTGAGCCTGACCTAATCACTGATTTTAGAGGAGGTAGGCCGTTAAAACACCGTAGATTTAAAAGGTACAGATTTGTCAGAGAAAATTTTGCTCACTCACTATGTAACCTTCACCGAATGAGCGAATGGGGTATGTACCAACCCATTGAATAATGACTGTAGGTAGGTTTCTCAATGTGAGGCTCAAATTGGCCGATTCCACCGCTCCACGGCCGTCGGTAATGATTACGGTAATGATGCAGTCAATGCTTACAATTCAGATTTTATGGCTTAAAAAATTACATGACTGTCAGTGTTCACTGTTCTGCATAAGGCTTTAATCAATGCGTTTTAAGGTCAGTGCGAGATTTAAAGTAGCCTGACAAAGTGTCAGAGGCCAAAATAATAAATGACTTGATTAAATTGATTGGGTACGATCTCCATTGGTCAGTACTCGGCCTCATTAGCCTGATCAAGGCCTCATTAGCAGTTTCTCCGTGGCTGTGGCTCACAAACATGGCATGACCTATACAATGACATAAATATGATTTGATTGTTTTTATTCAATGCATTTAAATTTTTTAATTTCATATTCCCCAATTGCAAAATCAAGAGTTTTTATTTCCTCGATCCGCCTCGATCAAGGTCAATGGTGAACGAGCTCGAGCTCGGTTGTAGAATATAGAGTGTAGAATGTAAACAATTACCTCATTAACACACAGAATACCTGGGTACATGTCAAAAATTCAATTAAGCGTATCAATTAGAACGCGATCTAGGTGCCCGCTACCCATATATATGAGTAAAAAAATTTAATATGTTGGCTCGCACATATTTTTTCGACCGAATTATATCAGTAAATCGTAAAATATGGGTAAAAAATATCAGAAAATAAATCTCACTGATATATATGGGTGAAAATATGGCCATGGAACATAGGGGTAAGTGTATCATAACTACTTCTGGTTTGCTGAAGAACACAGGCGTGTTATAGTGTGCTAGGCGTGTTGTAGGTGATGACAAACCCAAATGAAACATGTTAAACCCACGTTCAAAGACCGCACGAGAAGACAAATGGGCGGTATCAAGCGATATCATTATCATGGTTTAGGGAAGAGAATTCGTGACGAAGAGAAGTTTATATTTCCGATCGCGCGGGTAAGTATCCAAGAATTAGTCCACAAAAAAGAACAACCGATAAGGGGTGGTACTCTCAGCGCTATGTGAAGGTTATCAACACCAGAAGATGATAATTTATTACACATGAGTTTAGGAATATGTGCGAGTGTCAGTGGGAAAAGGATATTCGGACATTTTTGAGCTTTTGAGATTCAAATTGACGGAACCACGATGAAAAAGGCGTTGAGGAGGGAATAATAAAATAAGAAGCCCACGCCTCACATCAACGAAATATTCGTGTAAGGACAGAAGAAGATTGAAAAGATTGAAATTCAAAGTTAATAACAAGTTTAGCTAACAATTTAAATCATATTAAATTCATAAAAAATTATCAGCACAAACAATAAAATAATAAGTTAAACATAAAACAACAATCAATATAAACGATAGCAAACACTCAACGTAAAGTAGTAGGTCCAGCTAAAACTAGGTGTTATTAACCTAGCAATTGACGGTGTGTTTGTACGTAGGTTTATATGCGTCAGGACGAAGTGTTCGTCTTTTCGTCTGTCAGTTTGTGGGTCTGTATGTATATTATGTGTTTGAGTATATTATATGCTTTATTGTCTGTAAGTCTGTCTGTGAGAACTGACTGCGAAAATGTATGAATTGGCGTTTGTTTGTCAGTCAGTCTCTAAAAATCGGTAAACTTAGTGTTTATTTGTCTGTCAGTCTGTAAAATTTGTTCGAGTTTGTGTCAGTCTGTCAGTCAGTCCCAACAAATGTGTACGAGTTGGTGTTCGTGCGTAGTATATAGTATTAAACGCCAGCAAGTGGCCACGGAAGAACTGATGAACCGTTGGCATTAAAATATAAAATACAAGTATTATCGTATGTCCTATTGTCCTATGAAAAGGTCAGGAAAATAGTCAATTCTGTGTCCTCGACGCCCCACTCTAAACCCTGATAATGACGTCATTCACAACTTCTCATTATTTAAGTGCGCCCTTTGGTTCTACAGAGGAAAATATAGCAGAGGAAGGGTGGCAAAGGGAATATTATTCACTATTAACTAATAACTCGATTTTACCTACTTAGTTCTAATACTTAAATGAGTTTTGTATTCATTTAATTCGATGTTATGGGTATGGATGAGTAGTCCAGTGAATTCATAGGACACCAATTATGGTTTCTCACCAGTGCACTCTGACACCACTTTACAGAGAAACCAGTGTACTCTGATACCAGTGCACTCTGACACCACATTATCTAACGTCGAAAGAAACATGAGAAATCACCTAACGTGAGAAATCACTTAACTATTTTATTCAACTAACGTGGGATTAAACTGCTCATATGGAAAGTATGATGTATGATGATACAGTTAACTCTTTGTGCTCAACCAAACCGAATCGACTTCCAAATAGGTTAACGAAATGGTTGACGAATACTCTCAGATAATGCTTATGTTTCAAATTGCTAGAAGTGATAACTGTGAACTGATGAAATGGTTCAAATAGCTATTGACAATTTGCATGACTTTGTTTATCATAACCGATGTGAACAACGAAATATTGTGAGATTTTAATTTTTGTTATCAGGATATTATCAAATATGAAAATATGTGAGACAGGAAAGACTCTTTACAGAAATAAAGGATGTTTGTTGTTTTGTTATTGTGCAATATAACAACCAACGTTAGTTAGTTAATATTTTATATTAAACCTTGCAAAACCTTGTAAACCACTTTTTGACACCAGTGTACTGACACCAGTGTAAGTTGACACTAGCTAACGTTGACACCAGTGAACGTTGACACCAGTAATCATAAATAAAGCTGGCATCAGTGAACACTGAAATCAGTAGACACCAATGTATACTAAGATACGTTGACATATGATAACACAGAAAACACAGAAACAGCCGAAATGGAAATGCGTAAGACTACGAACGAATTAAAATCTAAAATGTGACAGAAGATCTGCCAAACAAGTTGCCAAATTATTAAACCTAATTGAAATACACCATTAGCCCAGATAGCTGGATTAAATTGTTCCAAAACTAGTTCTAAACTATGAACATGTAGGGACCATTCTGCAACTAACATTTTCTAGCAACTAACACAGGAACTGTTCTAACATCTAACACGGGAACTGTTCTAACATCTAACACAAGGACTGTTCTAGCAACTTAAACAGGAACCTTTTCTAGCAACGTACACAGGGACTGTTCTAACATCTAACACAGGAACTGTTCTAGCAACTAACACAGGGACTGTTCTAGAATCTAACATAGGAACTGTTCTAGCAACTAAAACAGGAACTGTTCTAGCAACTATAGAGACTGTTCTAGCAACTAACACAGGGACTGTTCTAGCAACTATAACACAGGGACTGTTCTAGCAACTAACACAGGGACTGTTCTAGCATCTAACATAGAGACTGTTCTAGCAACTAACACATGGACTGTTCTAGCGACTAACACAGGGACTGTTCTAGCAACTAACAGACTCTAGCTGCAACTTACCCATCTGGTGGTGAACCGCCAAACAACATGCCTTGCCCTTTCCTGATGCATGCAGAAAAGACCATATCATGTAAAGTTCGTGAGGGAACGCAAATACATTCAAATCTTATTCGGCGTTTCAAATGCTTTCATGCAAGTAATGTTAAATTGGTGGATATTACCAAGTAAAGCAGTTCACCAAACCACCACATGACTCTCAAAAGTCATAGAAATCTCCTGTCAGACTGCTTTAACCTTATAGTCTAAAATCTGTTCATTATACGGGAAATCAAAATAAAATAATTATGATATTCCATTTTGTAATTTGAAAGTAAGAAACAGACCCGTACCTGCAGTCTGGTCGGCTGGTGCAGGTTCCCTTGGCGACGCACCACCCGCAGTAAGGGTCACGGGACGCGTAACAGCAGTTCTTGTTGAGGGTGATCCTCTGACACCGTGACATCACTACCTTGGAGACGGAGGTTCCCGTGCCGACCAGCAGGTAGAACTTCTGCGGACGAAGAGGGTTACACAACCTGGGTACAGGGTGCAGGGGCCTGGGACAAGGGCGCAGGGAAATAGTGGTGGAAAGCAAGGATGGTACTTCAATGCAGATTAAAAATCTGCATTGTTGGTTTTCCAACACTCCGTCGCGCGCACTTTTTTAGTTTGCCCAAATGTCAGAGTGTTGCGCGCTTAAGATGGGTAACACTGGAACACCCATCTAAATGCACATCAGATGAAGTTATAAATATAGTTCAGGGATAAACATCTGATGTTTGTGATGAAGTTCTATTCTGTCCAAATGACAAGGAAACCGAATGGCACAAAGATAAAAGAAGCAAGGTAGTATTTATACCGGGTTAGACTTTTTCTCGAATGCCAAGAAGTTGACAGTAAGGTTAGAGTCTATCTTGCCGACGGCAACTTGGAGAGACTCCACCAGAATGGGTTGCAGAGTGTTGTCCTTGTCCACCCATGTCACCTTCAATACTTGACCTTTGTCTGAAGAGATATTGAGCGATTAAACAAGCGATTAAACAACAAATGGGATTGGGAGTGTTATCGATAATTATATCACGAAGTGTTAACTTTAAGCCGAGTGTCCGAGTGGGATAACTATCGGATGACCGATTGTGCTGGATACACGATAAATTTGAATTTGAACTAGTATCTAGAAGACACTATACAATGAGTCGGATAATAACTTAATGTACGATCGTACGGGCAGAATTTCTCGGATTTGAACTTAACGTTTACTGTTTAACTTAACCCACCGGTTCCGATGAAGAGGACCGGGTAGGAAGCGTTCTGGACGTTGTTATCCAGAAGGAGCTTAGTGAACTGAGGGCCAGCCTGCAGGAAGAGGGGCGCTTTCTTTGACTTCACCGCGTCCTCCGTGAGCAAGTAGTTCTGCGATTAGAAGATGGTTAATTTCACACAGCAACGGTCCCAAATTCAATTCAACAGAAACTGTTTCAAATTCAATAGAATTATATGGCTCTTCGAATTTTGACAAAAAGCGCCTCGAATTCAGGCGGAAAGTTAAAATTTCTGGCTATAAATCATTTAATTAACTATAATTGATAGAGAACTTTTGTAAGTAAACTATTGCCGCGCCTCCAAAGCTGGAGACACCAGATTAGAAACTCACAAAGCTCTGGTCTTTATCAACGTCGTCCATTGTTTCGCAGGTTGGCGGAGTCCGCAGCACCTTGTTCTGGTTATCGTTCTCGTCCTTTATCAAGTACGGGCCATCGTCGAATATCTTGTCGATGTCGTCGAGCTCGTAGCTGCAGACCACCGAGCCGCTAGCCGAGGTGTCCCCTTGCGAGAAAGCGGCGTACATCACCCGCTTCTCATCCAAAATACCGTCCCCAATTCTGTTGTATGGAGTTGGGGACCAGATTCTATATCCATTAGTCATAACCTAAATCCTAACCTTATTAACAAATAATAACGATTCTGCATCTAATTAATGAATGTACAATCCATTATCAACCATCATTATCATACAGCCTTGAATTAGCGTTGAACTTTATAGAATTCACCAAGCATTTAGAATTATTTGTTTAAAATAACTCCCCAATTCTGTTGTAGGAGAAGATCTGTTTGCCGAAAGTAGGGTCCATCACCTTGTTCTCGCACATAATCCTGGCTTTTACGAAGGTTTTCCACACTTTCCACGGATTCCTGGGACGTAAGGTACCAGGATCGTTACCCGTGTCGTCCTTGCAAACCCGAGCAATGCGAGACACAACCTGAAATCAATGCTCAGTAAGGTCCTTGCAAACCCGAGCAATCCGAGACACAACCTGAAATTAATGCTCAGTAAGGTCCTTGCAAACCCGAGCAATGCGAGACACAACCTGAAATAAATGCTCAGTAAGGTCCTTGCAAACCCGAGCAATGCGAGACACAACCTGAAATAAATGCTCAGTAAGGTCCTTGCAAACCCGAGCAATGCGAGACACAACCTGAAATTAATGCTCAGTAAGGTCCTTGCAAACCCGAGCAATGCGAGACACAACCTGAAATAAATGCTCAGTAAGGTCCTTGCAAACCCGAGCAATGCGAGACACAACCTGAAATAAATGCTCAGTAAGGTCCTTGCAAACCCGAGCAATGCGAGACACAACCTGAAATTAATGCTGAGTAAGGTCCTTGCAAACCCGAGCAATGCGAGACACAACCTGAAATTAATGCTCAGTAAGGTCCTTGCAAACCCGAGCAATGCGAGACACAACCTGAAATAAATGCTCAGTAAGGTCCTTGCAAACCCGAGCAATGCGAGACACAACCTGAAATTAATGCTCAGTAAGGTCCTTGCAAACCCGAGCAATGCGAGACACAACCTGAAATCAATGCTCAGTAAGGTCCTTGCAAACCCGAGCAATGCGAGACACAACCTGAAATTAATGCTGTGTAAGGTCCTTGCAAACCCGAGCAATGCGAGACACAACCTGAAATTAATGCTGAGTAAGGTCCTTGCAAACCCGAGCAATGCGAGACACAACCTGAAATTGATAATCAGTAAGCTCACCAATTAATATAGTCTTAGAAATTGATATCTTTTTATTTTTGTCCATGAAATTAGTATAAATACGATGTCAAGCATCGTATTATAACATCAATAAAGCCAAAGTACTCAGATCTGCCTCTCAAAAAAATAATTGGGAAATTTTGAAATGTCAGGTATCATGAGACTGAGAAACAGCTTTCTTCCTGGGTAATTGGAGATAATCTGATCCACAAAAACACACATCTTGACATTGTAACTCCGTTGTTGTTGGTAAAAAGAAAACCTGATTTGAGAAGTAGTCTATCTCCTGGAACAGGAAATATACGTAGTCACCACTGCTGAAGGACGAAACAAACTTGGCTTTGTTGAGCCAATCAGCTCTGTAAAAGGTGGAGATCAGATTCGCAAACTGCCGGTTGTCTCTGCCGATCTGAAGTGGGGCGAGGAATTAGAAAACACCAAAATTTGATTGAAAGTAATCAAAATTAATTTTAAATTATAATGCTAACGAGAAAACCCGTTGGGTTTTCTGCTTAATTGGATATATTCAATTGGATGTACGGTCAATGGGACAAATTATGGAATCGAAATTTTGAAATTTCATATCAGTTTTGGTTATCTGACGCATTGAGTAGAAAAAAAAATACGGAAAAAAACGAAGTAATGATGAAAAATGTATCAAAATATACCAATGACCTCTGCACTTACCTTGGCGCTTGATATAGCAAACATATTATTTCCAGGATTATCTGATATCATTGTACCAGCGAAGAGCCTCCGGTCAGAAAACGTAGCTGTACTCATAGCCTCAGGGCTGGTGGGCACGAAATCCTGCCCATTCAGCGCTTTGTATTCATCCAACTTCTTAACCTGAAAGTTGGGATTTGTTTTGTAAACTCACTCCTGTTCAGTAATTGTTTCAGCCCAAGGTAATGATAAAGCAAAAGCAAATAAGACAAAAAGCAGAAACGAAAATAACTGCAGATCAGGCATTCAAATGCAAAACGTATGTATCATTACCTACAGACGACTAAAAACTTCATATCAGTTTACTCAAAGCAGCTGAGCAGGCCATGAATCAAACAATGGGCAGGCAATGGGGAATTGCTGTTCGGTCGATATCTTTATATGCTCACACCGTGTATATGAAATGGATAACAATCCTAAACACATGAGCAGCATTTCAATATATGCGGTACCTCGGTAATCTGTCCCATGGGTGGGCCCCTCTCGTGCCCCAGGTGTGCATCGGCAGATTACCGAGTTACCCAATATATACTTACACTTCTAATCTGGCAGGACTTGGCAAAAGAGAAAGCTGTAGTGCCGCACGTCAGGATTTCACCTTCTTCTCCAGTTGGAAGGAGGATCCGATTGTAGTTCTTGCAAGCGTCCTGCGGAAACAACGCGAGTTAATCGCACCGAACAAAAACGTCAGGAAATTGTATCCTAAGGATGCGAAAAAAAGGTAAACCCATTTTTCCATTATCATCAGCAAACTAGATTACTGATACCTCATAGAAATTATCTTATAACATTATCAAATTGCGATTATTAAATCCATTTGCTAATGTGTGAAAGGACAACTCGACGGTTTCTGAACTCGAAACCCCGAATTTTGATGTTTTAGGAGCCAAATTAAGAGCATTTTTTGCCCTAGTTGAAAAATCAAAATCGAATATTTCTGGATCTATGGCCCAAATTAAAAACCCATTGGGCATAATTCTCTTCATTTCAATTTCTACAAATTCTGCTTTAGGAAGTTTTAGGAGATATATTTTTGATGGGATCGTTTAATAATATAATGGCAAATCCGGATATATATAGATATAATAAGTTCACCCGCGTACTATCAATTCATAAAATTCCAACTTTCAAAATCCAATTACTCAGGCCAGGAAAGAAATTCATTCCGCGAAATTCTTCTGGTTGCTATATAAATGCTCCTCATTAATTTTTAACCAAAAACGTCAAATTTTGGCCATCCCAATTGTCTGATGACAACGCCTCCTGACTCTTTAAGTGCATGATATGAGAAATGTCACAGGCTAGACAGGAGACAATTTACTAATTAATGTTACCAACCCTTGAACACGTAACCCTTTGAGGAAGGAAAAAGAGATCATTCGGGAAGGACACGTACGTCATTCGCCCATGAGTAAAATGTGGGAATGGCGGGGGAGTTGGGGTAGTTACGGGGGTGTTGGTAGTTTCGGGGGAGTTGGTGGTAACGCCTAAACGCGATAGTAACTATAGGGCGTACTATTTAGGAAGTCATATCACGTTCAATTGCTTTCAATGATTTCAGTTCTGCTTACTAGGAACTGATGATACGGATATCAAAGTTGAAACCCGTGCAGTAAAATTTTATACTGTTAGCTATTATACTAACAAGAATTGCGCCTGCACCGACACAATTATTGTTGTTCCCGTGGACCGTATGCAGCCGCTACATCACGATGCTTGATGTCTTGTAACAACTCAACATCATTTTGGAAATTCTAGTCTTAACGACCTGGGCAACATTTAAGTATTTGAGTATCGTGCCATCGTGTATTTCGAAATCTAACTGCTGAATTAAACTTATTACTGAAAATTTTCTGTGACCTGAATTAAAACCTTTCTGATGAACATATGCACACTGTTTTCAGGATCATTTTTTGCTATCAGAAAACTGAAGATAAGCTAAGAAAATAAAAATTTGAAATTTGCCCATAGTAGGGCTTGAACCCGTGAGCTCTAGCGTGCCAGCACTATAAACTCTGACGCGCTAACCGATTACGCTACAAAGTCGTGAAATGACATGTTAATTATGCGTAACAATACGTGTAAAATTTCAGTTTTTTATTGTGATATTGATTCAATTTTCCATATCATTTCTCAAAGAATAGTCAAATTTGGCAAGCCTTCTTCACATTTACTCGGTCAATATCTTTTTTGGCGAAAAAAATCGTGTTTTTTGTGTTTGAAATCGTCGAAATGAAAATCAATTTCCAGGACATTAGACTTGGTCGATATTTTAGTGACTGGGAATGCAACATGAGATTAAAATTTTGACAACCGAAAGCTTCATGAATTAGGAAATTTGTGATTTTGAAGATTTGTGTGAAAAGGGACGGACGGAGGGAAATTTTCGACTGATATTATGAAGGAGCAATCAGCACTTTCCAGAAATTACAGTATTGCAAACCTCGACCTGATATACACATATTCTATTTCTCACCCTCCAAGACCACGATGTACTAACCTCGTTATTTGCCTTTTGTATTCACAAAAGGCCAAAAATTTCAATCAACTTGATGTAATTGAGCACTATGAAGTGGTTCTGTGGTAGATGGGGTGGAAAGTTTCCTTAGAATTCTGAATTAAAGCTGATGCCACAGAAAATCATGATGAACATATGCACACTGTTTTCAGCACGAAACATACCTTTGTTCTGGTTTCAAGACACTGTGGACTCGCATTTATATCGATTGTGCCAGGTGAAACGTCCAGCTCTTGTAACCTCGAGAAGACGTGATCATTGACATCAAACGAGAGGAGCTTATCTACACCCGCGACAATCAATCTGATGGAAAGGGTGGTTAGCATCATCAGAACCAGATGGCGAATATTGCAACCGGGTAACTGGAAAATGGGGTTGGCGAAGCAATGAAGCATATTGATGGTACTTAATATGCGCCGCCAGAAATGGCGAGGAAGTATTGGGAGTAGGGTGCAGTGTGTAGAGTATAACATCAGCATACACACTTATATTATTTATTATTGATGATTCAGTGGATCAGCTCACAGCTCATTCTCTGATTCCAGTCTAAAATGGTTTATGAAATTACCTTGCACGCGACTCCCAAATATGCATCGTCTTGGCCTTCAAAGCCACGGGCAATAAAACTAACCTTCCGTCGCTTTCAGAGAGGTAGTAGTTCCTGTAGTCCCATATGTCCTTGTCGAAGAAGCACTGGGAACAGTAGTTCTGGGAACAGTTAGCTGGAACGGTGATGTATCCGGGCTCCGAGCTCCAACATGGCTTTCCTCCGAACAGAACTGAAAATGTGGACGTTTACCGTTTTGTTTCCAAAATTAAAAATAGGGTTCTAACATTTATTATAGTCATTCACTTGATCCCAAAAATGATTTTCTCCAATGTGAAAAAAATTGGCTATGCGTCTATGCAATTTTTACAAAACCTTTCCCAAAACATCAATGAATTTCATGTTTATTGCTTTTTGATCATCGGGCGATGAGGTCCCCATGATAGCAATCGGTAGTGCTCTTGTGGTAAGTGAGGAGGCATGGTGATTGGTGTGGCACGATTCCTGGATTTCAGTACTAGGGAATCGTAGTACAATAATCTAACATTTTCTACTACTGCAACCTGGCAGCTGATCCTAGACTAATGCAACTATTTGTTGTAAGAATATCACCCTTATAATTCGGGATTGCACAATCACTCCCTCGCGCGGCTCGAGCGATACCACGTGCGGTGCTAACAAAGGTTTTACTGTTTTAAGAGCAGCTGTTTCTGGAAGCACGCGCCTTATCAGTGTAACAGTACTCTCTCAGCAGAATGCAAGTCTCACCACCATTATAACATGTGACGTCACTATAAGGGCTCAGAGTGGAGTCCACGTGACGTCACTATCTGGTCTCGGAGTCCCCATGTTTCGAACACGGCAATCACACAGAATTACGTGCGGGGGCCTGTCATGGGCAGGCCAATCTGCTTCATGACCGGCCACTTTACTGTAATCACTCAAGCGACGGCTGGCACCGCATTATCAAATTCAGGGGAATGTCCTGACAAGTTTGTGCCTCATTGAACGTTACACGGTGTTTATTATGTACTCATCTGTCAAAAGTAACTCGAATTTCGAAAGGGTGGTAAAAAGGTCAGGGACCGTAGCGTGGGGTCCCAGGCCCCGGTAGAGAAGTTTTCCTTTCAGTAAAAACTGTTGGGTCTGCAGGGGCCGACAGAAATAAAATAAAAGTTCAGCGGAATATCTCTTCACAGGGCCCTTTCTGCTGTCATCTCAAGTTTTTTACCACCCTTTGACATGTCGCTTATTACTGATGAACACAGTCACGATATGTTACAGCTGTCTCAAAAACTGAAAGAGCACATAATTCTTTACATGAAGGGATGGATTTAAATGCGTTGCAAAATCCTGCGGTTCAAAGAAGTAATTTAATGCTTTACTAAGCTTCAAGTGGTTATGATTTAAGCGAGGATTTAAATCAGTTAAGTAGTTCTTGCAACACAGTTTTGCGACATTGCACAATACGATAATAATGACGTGATGCATTAATTCACAGGGTATGTTGCGAGGAATAGAACATCCTCAGTAAGCTTCCTGAAGGTGCGTACTGGAAATGCATCATGAGTATGTATCCTGAGTAATGATTATGTAACAAGAGTATCATGTGCATCTGGGTATGCATCCAGAGCATTTACTTCAGGCCCCCTGTTTTTCGAAAGGCCCCCTCTAGAAAAACCTTAGGGGAGCCTTGGCCCTACCCAGGATTTTCTCAAAATTTGAAAATTAAAAGGAAGTAAAAACAGTGAAAATTTAAAAAGTGTAAATTTGCTGATGTAAATTTTGGCCCCCCTTAGTTTTCAAAAGGCCCCCATAGAGAAAATCTAGGGAGGCCTTGTCCCCCACCAGCTCAAAAAAGTTTGTAACGGCATGATCGTGGTATAATGTGCATCATTAGTATATGAGTGCTGAGTATATTTTAATCAACAAACCACGGTGCAGCAAAACAGCATTGATGCACCCGCATATATATTGAGTATGGACCGACCAAAATTCCAAGAAGGTATGCTGGGCCTGGGATGTAAAATACACTTAATCTAAGGGAGATTCTTCGAGAATGCATCTAGTTGTTGAGCAGAATATATTCATAAGATATTACCGTGACTAGCTCACAGAATTCAAATGCTTCGTTAGGAACATATTCCGCTGCAATTGACTCCTTTACCAAATTTTTAGAGTCTTATTCATCGGATTTTCAATTTTACTTTTCTGCCCTGCATCACTCACCCGTATCAGAAGAAAACCAACCTAGCTTATCGGATATTATTAAATTATTTGGTCGGAAATATAACAAGGGCGCTGGAGACCCTTCCAACCAATGATTAGGTCCGCTCGAATCCACTAATTTCAATTTTTTGAAATTTTTGGCCTTAGTATTTTCTCGACGAAGTAAAATCAGTTTGATAATATTCAATCTACCAGATGTAAATTCATCTAGCAAATCAAACATTAGATAAATCGCTGTCTGATTAAAACAGAAGTCAGTAAATAAATTTCAAGGGGAAACCACAAAAAATGGAGGAATTAATTCTATTTTCACAATTATTATATTACTCGAATTTTCCATGTCTTTCTAGGGGGGGAGGTAAGGCAAACTTTGGCAAACTATGGCAAACTTTGGCAAACACTTTATTTGGCAAACTCCAAAAAAAGTGGAAGCATTTGCCAAAGTTTGCCAAAAATGAAACACCCTTTTGAGCACTTTGGCAACACTTTAGGTACCCATAATATGCTTTTCAAGGATGCTGAATCGAATCCCAAGGTCTGTTACACATTTTGACGTTACCCAGAAGCTGTAGCAGAGATCATATCCACATTAAATAGAGTAGTAAGCTACAGTAATAAATACGATATTTCATTACCTCTTACTTAAAGTTTTATGCATTTAAGTACTAAGTAGTCCGATCAACGGATCAAACAGTTGTATGAAACCCCTAAAACCGAAGCATCTACGCTACAAAAGCAGCCTAAAATCAATGGTAAGGCCCCACCGTAACCACTGATCACCAGTTTCCATGGATTCCTGCAGCATAACCCAACACCGTTGCTTAGTGGCGCCTTATTGCTCAGTGGCGCCTAGTGGAGGCTGAGTTGAGCCTAGTGGAGGCTGTGTGACGCCTAGTGGAGGCTGTGTGACGCCTAGTGGAGGCTGTGTGACGCCTAATGGAGGCTGTGTGACGCCTAGTGGACTAGTGGAGGCTGTGTGGAGCACAGTGGAGGCTGAGTGGAGCCTAGTGGAGGCTGTGTGACGCCTAGTGGAGGCTGTGTGGAGACTAGTGAAGGCTTAGTGGAGCCTAATGGAGGCTGCGTGGAGACTAGTGAAGGCTTAGTGGCGCCTAGTGGAGGCTGAGTGGATGCTGCGTGACGCCTAATGGAGGCATAGTGACGCCTAGTGGACTAGTGGATGCTGTGTGACGCCTAGTGGAGGCTGTGTGGTGCCTAGTAAGGGCTGAGTAGAGACTAGTGAAGGCTTAGTGGTGCCTAGTGGAGGCTGCGTGGAGACTAGTGAAGGCTTAGTGGCGCCTAGTGGAGGCTGAGTGGATGCTGCGTGACGCCTAATGGAGGCAGTGTGACGCCTAGTGGAGGCTGTGTGGTGCCTAGTGCACTAGTTGAGGCTGAATGGAGCCTAGTGGTGGCTGAGTGGAGACTAGTCGAGGCCGAATGGTGCCTAGTGGAGGTTGGTTAAAGCCTAGTGGAAGCTGAGTGGAGACTAGTGGAGACAGAGTGGAGCCCAATGGAGGCTGTGTGGAGCGTTATGGAGGCTGATTGGAGCCTACTGGTCAGTGGAGACTGAGTAGAGTCTAATAAATGCTGTGTGGACTGTGGAGCCTAGTGGAGGATGAGTGGAGCCTAGTGGAGGCTGAGTGGAGCCTAGTGGAGGCTGAGTGGAGCCTAGTGGAGGCTGAGTGGAGCCTAGTGGAGGCTGAGTGGAGCCTAGTGGTCAGTGGAGGCTGTGTGGAGCCTAGAAGAGGCTGGGTGAAACCTAGTGGAGGCTGAATGGAGCCTAGTGGAGGCTGAGTGGAGCCTAGTGGAGGCTCAGTGGAGCCTAGTGGTCAGTGGAGGCTGTGTGGAGCCTAGAAGAGGCTGGGTGGAACCTAGTGGAGGCTGAATGGAGCCTAGTGGAGGCTGAGTGGAGCCTAGTGGAGGGTGTATGGAGACTCATCGAGGCTGAGTGGAGCCTAGTAGATGCTGAATGGAGCCTAGTGGAGGCCGAGTGGAGCCTAGTGGAGGCTGAGTTGTGCCTAGTGGAGGTCAAGTGGAGCCTTGTGGAATGTGGAGGCTGAGTGGAGCCTAGTGGAGGCTGATTGGAGCCAAGTGGAGGCTGGGTGGAGCCTAGTGGAGGCTGAGTGGAGCTTAGTGGAGGTTGAACGGAGACTAGTGGAGTCTGAGTGATTCCTAGTGGATGCTGAGTGGAGCCTAGTGTAGGCTGTGTGGAGCCTAGTAGAGGCTGAGTGGGGCCTAGTGGATACTGAATGGAGCCTAGTGGAGGTTGAACGGGACTAGTGGAGTCTGAGTGGAGCCTAATGGAGACTGTGTGGTGCCTAATGGAGTCTAAGTGATTCCTAGTGATGCTGACTGCTGAGTGGAGCCTAGTGGAGGCTCAGCGGAGCCTAGTGGAGGCTGAGTAGAGCCTAGTGGTCAGTGGAGGCTGTGTGGAGCCTAGAAGAGGCTGGGTGGAACCTAGTGGAGGCTGAATGGAGCCTAGTGGAGGCTGAGTGGAGCCTAGTGGAGGCTGAGTGGAGGTTTTATGGAGACTAATCGAGGCTGAGTGGCGCCTAGTGGAGGGTGTATGGAGACTCATCGAGGCTGAGTGGAGTCTAGCGGAGGATGAGTGGAGCCTAATGGAATCTGAATGGAGCCTAGTGAAGGCTGAGTGTAGCCTAGTGGAGGCCGAGCGGAGCCTAGTGGAGGCTCAATGGAGCCTAGTGGAGGCCGAGTGGAGCCTAGTGGAGGCTGAGTGGAGCCTACTACTAGAAGGGGGATGGGCCCCAGGCGGCGCCCAGGAGAGGAAGCTACTGGCCGACACAAGCGCTTCCAAGCTCCCAGGCGCCCGTATGGGACAGGAGTCCCGTTCCTCCCCGTTGCCATCCTGTCGGAACAGGACGGCGTAATGGAAGCTGAATGGAGCCTAGTGGAGGCTGGATGGAGCCTAGTGGTCAGTGGAGGCTGCGTGGAGCCTAGGAGAGGCTGGGTGGAACCTAGTGGAGGCTGATTGGAGCCTAGTGGAGGCTGAGTGGAGCCTAGTGGAGGCTGAGTGGAACCTAGTGGCGGCTGTGTGAGGCCTAGTGGTTCAGTGGAGGCTGGATGGAGCCTAGTGATCAGTGGAGGGTGTATGGAGACTGAGTGGAGCCTAGTGGAGACCAAGTGGAGCCTAATGGAGGCTGAGTGGTGCCTAGTGGAGGCTGTGTGGAGCCTAGTGGAGGTTAATGGAGACTAGTGGAGGCTGAGTGGAGCCTAGTAGATGCTGAATGGAGCCTAGTGGAGGTTGAACGGAGACTAGTGGAGTCCGAGTGATTCCTAGTGGATGCTGAGTGGAGCCTAGTGTAGGCTGTGTGGAGCCTAGTAGAGGCTGAGTGGAGCCTAGTGGAGGCCGAGTGGAGCCTAGTGGAGGTTAATGGAGCCTAGTGGAGGCTGAGTGGAGCCTAGTGGAGGCCAAGTGAAGCCTAGTGGAGGTTGTGTGGGGCCTAGTGGAGGTTGTGTGGGGCCTAGTGGGTGCTGAATGGAGCCTAGTGGAGGTTAAACGGGACTAGTGGAGTCTGAGTGGAGCCTAGTGGAGGCTGTGTGGTGCCTAATTGAGTCTGATTGATTCCTAGTGATGCTGACTGCTGAGTGGAGGCTATTGGAGGTTGTGTGGAGCCTGGTAGAGGCTGAGTGGAGCCTAGTGGAGTCTGAGTGGACGATAGTTGGAGCTGTCTGAAAGTTTGAATCTATGAATTGCATTTTTAGTGCACATTTTACCAGTTTTATGGACGCTAATATTGATTTAGGCTCCACTCTGCCTCCAAAGAGCCTCCACTAGCCTCCATAAATTAAAGCTTTAGCCTCCACGAAAATGTTATATTTTATTTTCCGTTGAGGCTAATGGAGGCTAATTCTTCAGACTTCAGTGGAGGCTAGTGGAGGTGAAACCAAAATTTAAGCTTCCATTGAGGCTGAGTGGAGGCTAATGGAGGCTAATTAAGTAATTAGCCACCACAGTAGAGGCAATTTTTCGAAACTTAGCCTATTGCAACCATTAGCCTCCATGGAGGCTTATTCTTGAAATTAGCCTCTATTCAGCCTCCATGAATGCTAATGGAAGCTAATGTTGGTCATATTCCTGTGGTACCATCTGCCGAAGACACGTTGTCTGATGAACTGGTAGTAGATAGTAGATACATGGATCCATGTCACGGAATTATAAAGATCTCTTTTCTTGAACCGAAAGGTTCTCGAAATTTTCTAACCCTGGTCCTTTCCGACACCTTTTTGTAAACAATGGGGTGCTTGCAGAGGGAAGGTCCAGGCGTGGACACCAGTTGAGCCTCGAAGGGGAAGGTATGAATGAAAATTAAGCATTGGAAATCGGTGCAGCTCCCTCAAAAACCATTATGCACACGTCCTGCATGCACAGTAGACAAGAAATCACCAATAACAAAATTTTTGGGGTATTTTTGGCAAACTTTGGAAAATTTTGGCAAACTTTGGCAAACTATGGCAAACTTTGGCAAATACTTTTTTTGGCAAACTCCAAAAAAAGTGGAAGCGTTTGCCAAAGTTTGCCTTACCCCCCCCTTCTAGTAGCGCACATAATTAAACCCCAAAATTATCTGATCTGAGAAGGTAACTCAGCAACTGTGATGACGAAGTTTGTCCTGCATTGTCAAAGATTTTCTTACTGATATGTGAACGATTCCTAAGAAAGTAAGAAGTTAACGGAGACGTGCTCATGACCCATTGACTCATCCCAAACAACCCTTGGGATGACGTGGGAATAGAAGTGCCCCAGGAAGAATGGAATTCGAGTTTATACGTGAATCGAATAAATTAACTTTTTGGGCATTTGACATTTGTGCTGTGAGGGTGGTATATTAATATATTATTACGTTCCCTTACCATTCATTAACATAAAAATGAGTGTTTTTCAACGCTCCATTGCATAAATGGTGCATGCGCAGGTCTCAACTGCCCCTCCCCCCTCAACATTATGCACTAATCTGCATCTCATACTCCGTACAACTTACAAGTGGCACTCGTTCACGTAACGCACGTGTGTCCCTTACGCCCAGTTGCAGTTAGCAGTATCTCCGTATATGGAAGAGGAAGCACTCCCCACTTCCCCTGCTGCTGTGCACTGCACGGGGGTTTTTACGGGATGTCACGCAGTTCTTCCTGTAATCATTATCCTACCAAATATCGTGTTCCAATACCGTAACTGCACGAATCATTGATGATGATAAATGAAAGGGAGAGAGCCTCACCTCTATTACTGAAACTAATGGGGTCCACTCAATTTAACAGTTAAACAGGGTAACCGGGTAATTGCCGTTAGTTCGGCTGCAACTGAAAAGCCATAAAAGCCGGAGTCGTCGCTCACGAACAACATAAAATTCTGTTTTAATATCTGTTTGCTGCATCATATGGTTATCAGAAATTCTTAATATCTGTTTGCTGCATCATATTATGGTTATCAGAAATTCTACTGCTCTGAAACCAACTGAACTTTGCACAGTCAATAGTAATTGAGGTTAATATAATAAGTTCTTAATTGTCAAAAACTTGTGTTGCGAAATCAGTTAAACTAAGAGGGTGTTGAAGATGTTTTAAGTGGGTGTTGCAATTCTTAGATGGAAGCAAACATGCCATTTTCGGCTGCATTTTTAGCTGCATTTTCTAATTTTAATTGATATACGTGTAACGTCTCATTTAATAATAAATAAGGGAGAGGGGAGGAATGAAACACTTGATTACTTGATCGTAGTGGACAATGTAAAACTTCATGATTGGTAGTTTATCCATGACTACTAAGATACAAAGCAAAGCGAGAAGGCTTATCTTTATAAATATTCTCATCGTCGTCTAGCCGGTTGCTTATTAGCTTATTCACTCATTGATGAAGTTCTATAAACGTTATAGGAAGTAAAGTTCCAGTTACCAGAATATCAAAACAATTGCTACCAGAAAGCCTGAATATCAGATGCCATTCCATGAACC
This sequence comes from Beroe forskalii, assembly GCA_011033025.1. Classification (NCBI taxonomy): domain Eukaryota; kingdom Metazoa; phylum Ctenophora; class Nuda; order Beroida; family Beroidae; genus Beroe; species Beroe forskalii. The sequence continues at coordinate 104,438 of WFMF01000068.1, read as the reverse complement.
TGCCCAGTATCATGTGACTCCAGTTCTTGTGATGCAATTCCAAATGGAAACACGCGTTGCATTGTACCAACTAGAATCGTTAATCTTGTACACTTGCTGTCGTTATCTCCTTATTATCGGTATTTTTTCAGAATCAGGACATTTCTTGCAACAAATATCCTGGTCCTGGAATAGCCTCCCTCGTTTGGCACTGTTCTATTTGTGACAATGCAGTTGACTAATGACTAGTTTAGTGTCAATGAAGTGCCAAGCTGTTGAAAAGTTTCTGATCGATTCTTGGCGGCAGATAGCTTCATTCAGGGTGGGATGCCAAGAATGGGGGCTGGAATTCTAAAAATTCAGGGGGGGGGGGGTTTTGACGAGGGGGTTGAAAATTCAGGGGGAATTGGGCCCAGAATGAAGCTATTCCATAGAATATTTTCCATATTCATTCAGGGTGGGATGCCAAGAATGGGGGTTGGAATTCTAAAAATTCGGGGGGGGGGGGTTGACGAGGGGGTTGAAAATTCAGGGGGAATTGGGCCCAGAATGAAGCTATTCCATAGAATATTTTCCATAACATTCCAAAGAATATTTTCTTAAAACTCCATAGAATATTTTCCATAAAATAAGCGTCCATTATCATGATAATATGGTGCTCTCGAGAATATTATTTCATTTCTATTATCATAATCGGCATAAACACTCAAGTGGATGCAACTCGGCACTTCCTATCTCCCCACACTGGGAGAATATTTCAGAACACCGGATAACGAGTAATTCAATTTACCATCACGGTCTCCCCGTGTCTCTTCCAGTTTTGAGGGAAAACCTTTGTCTGCCAAGTTGGGAGACCGCGAACTGGGAACACCGACTTCAACTGGGAGTCTTCAAGACCCGGACACTAGATCATTCCAAGTACTTTATGCTGAACAAACTTCGGTCTGATCCTTCGAATGGTTTTAGATTTTCAAATAAAAAAGCCTGTGAATCTAGCTAAGTCTAAAGTTTGTGAACCTCGATCAATAGCCACCAACCCGATACCCATGGGTTCTCAGAACAGCCAAGGTATTTTGCCGATGAAGTTGGTCCTTATGTCCCATAGATTTCGCTTCAAAACATGATGCACTAGAGAGTTTGCTTGATTATGAGATAAGATACAGAATAGCAGTTCGATGAAATTATTGTGCCGATATTTTTAGAAGTTTATTTAATTTCGAAGCTACCAGCTAGACATCGTCCGAAATTTCTTCACCCACTTTGATTTATTGACATGATAAAAGTATCAAATGCTTACAGTTTCTGTTTTATCCCGCCGAAATGGTTACAACCAATCGGTCAGTAACAACCTAAGATTCTAACTACTAGCACTCAGGAAGGACTGCATTCATGACCGACCTCGAGAATACTGAAATTTTGATAATAAGATTAATTAAGGAAGCCCTCAAACCGGGATACTTTCGCACCATTTCGTATAATATGGCTTAATTCGGGGCCAGGAGCACGCGCTTCATCGCATTATTCTGATAAGACCTTACCTTTCAAAAGTTGGTAGTCCGGGTAGTCGTGACTACCGGTAAATTTTTTTGATTTACCGGGAAATTTTTCAAAAATCGAGATTTTTCGAAAATTTTCATTGGAATCTTCCCAGGATTAAGTCTGGTACTTTTCAGTTATTTTCCAGTAGTTTCTATTTTAAGATTTTCCCATTGGTAGGAAATCTTCCTAGTGGTAGGAAATCTTCCCAGTGGTAGGAAATATTCCCAGTGGAAGGAAATCTTCCCAGTGGTAGGAAATCTTCCCAGTGGTAGGAAATCTTCCCAGTGGTTGGAAATCTTCCCAGTGGTAGGAAATCTTCCCAGTGGGTAAAACAACTTCCCAGTGCTACTAAATCTTCCCAAGTTCCCAGTGGTACTTGGTAGGAAATCTTCCTAGTGGTAGGAAATCTTCCTAGTGGTTGGAAATCTTCCCAGTGGTAGGAAATCTTCCCAGTGGTAGGAAATCTTCCCAGTGGTAGGAAATCTTCCCAGTGGTTAGAAATCTTCCCAGTGGTAGGAAATCTTCCCAGTAGAGTAGAAAGCATTGAAAATATTCACCTGTGGCAGACTGTTAAATTAAACAGTCCACTGCAAATTATCAATACCGAATTGAATTTAGAGGCAGATTCAGATACAAAGAACCCTGAAAATTTTCGCCTGCAGCAGGCTGTTTTGATCAAATTTTGTTGATAAATTGGTCTTAGACACAGCCACAGGTGTGAAACATTGAAAATGTTGTAATCAAATTATCAATACCGAATTGACTTTAGAGGCAGATTAAGATGCAAAAACCCAAAAATTTTCGCCTGCGGCGGGCTTTTGTGATCAAATTGTGTTACACAACTGGTCTAGACACAGTCAGGGATGTGAGACATTAAAAATTTTTGCCTGCAGCAGGCTATTGTAATCAATAATGTATTACCAAATTGAACTTGGAGGCAGATTTAGATGCAAAAAACCTAAAAATTTTCGCCTGCAGCGGGCTGTTTTGATCAAATTTTGTTGATAAATTGGTGTTAGACACAGCCACAGGTGTGAAACATTAAAAATTTTCTCCTGCGGCGGACTGTTGTAATCAAATTATCAATACCGAATTGACTTTAGAGCCAGATTCAGATGTAAAAGTGTAAAAAACCAAAAATTTTCGCCTGCAGCATGCTGTTGTGATTCATTATGTGGCTTAATTGGTCCTAGACAGTCTTCAATGTGATACTTTCAAAAATTTCGCCTGTGGCGCTCAGAAAGATCAGTTAGGACTTAGGGCTACCATTTATATACTTAATATACTTTTTGCGAGCGAAGCGAGTGGGCCACAGAAATCATAAAATGGGTCTCAGAGGAAATTAAAAATTTTCTGGATGTGGGTACATGGGTACTTTTTTGCGAGCGAAGTGAGCGGGCCACAGAAAACGGAAAAATTGGATTTAGTGGGAAAAATTTTGGCCACTACCGGGAAGAAAAATGCTTTTGAAAGGTAAGGATAAGACCATACTGATAAGAGGCAGGCCACCTGGCGAGCTTCAGTTCCAAGGTCACTACCAAGTTATATATGAAGTTGAGGTGAAGCTACGATCACGACCTATGATGGCGCATTGGTGGCATTGGAACACCTATTTTTCAGCCCAGCATATAATGGATGGCCTAAAGATAATTAATAAAGAAATCGGCATCACTGCACTACAGGCATTAGGTTCTGAGGAGCCATAATTGAGTAACAAGCAGTGCTGTTGAATTCTCAAGAACTCTGGAAGCAGCTCACATGACGTGACAGGTAATTGGCAGTGCTCTTACGAATTCTGGAGGCAGTGGACACCTCGCGGGGACACCTGATACGGCTGATAATTATGAGAATGTCTCTACCGAGCTGAACAATCAATTTCTATGCGATGACGTGAAAGTTTAGGACTGGTTAACTTGCGTGCGTTATTTTGGGGCGCATGCTAGAGGGCGAGAAAGAGAGAATTAATTACATACCACTCACAGATAAGACAGGGTTTAAATAACTCGCATTGCCAGTCCTTGGCTCGTTCCACCACTTTCAACTTAGTAACGTTTTGGGTAACTTTATATATTTAACTGGACTTTTTAGCAATAAAATGTTGGACTGCCGGTTTTGCAACAGACGCTTTGCCTCTGATATGGAGAAGAAAAATCATGACAGAAAGTGCCAATCTGAGTAAGTGAAATTTGAAAAGTATTGAATATATCTAGAACAATTAAAGTGAATAACCATTAGTTTCAAAGAAAAATAAGCAATGAATTTGACTTTGTTTTTCTATGAATGATCAGTGACGCATTTATCAAAAATTGCTTTAAATTTATAATATAATTTGTTTATTTCAGTCGACACAAAACCGAAAGATTCGAATCGTACTGCCAACGGTTAGGATACCCGAACTGGAGACAACTAGCCCAAGATGCCATCAGACGCCTCGGGCCCTCAGCTTCAGTCAACGACCTTCTAGAATGTGTCATACAGTTGGAGAAGAAGAGGACTGGCAAGAAGTAGTAGGTATATCACCGTATCAATGTACTCTGGAGTACGGACTTTCACACAGACATCTTGTAAGTCGTGGATTTACAGCTGGCTACTGGTCGAGTGCACCGAGCAGGATTTACTTCTGTAAATCCGTTAGTAAAATGTCTCGGTTAACTGTACTCAGATGCTAAGTAGTGCAGATTCCCGATTTGTTGTTTTCCATGCAAATATAAGTTATTGAAGATAGCCAACAAATTGCAAAGACTTTGTTTAAAAATATCAAACGATTGTTTAAGACACTGTACACGAAGGAGAATATGTTTCCTATTCTTTCACACCCTGTACAGTGTAGACTGATGCTAAATTTTAATTAGCTAATTATATAGGTTATTTTTGCTTAATTTTGGTTTGTTGAGTTCCATGATATTATTAAATGGTAACGAACAACCAGTGCCTATTCGTGTGTTTCCGTAATTATACAGATATTCATATAAATATTCGTGTCCTCACAGATTATAACCCTCTGTTATATCAGAATTCAGAGGGATGTATTTTAAAGCTGATGAATAGCAATTAGGAGATGTGGAGCGATTTATTTGTTGATAAAACTTTTTGTGTATCAATTTTCTTCAATTTAAGCTCAGTTAACGAAGTAGTTTTATTTGGTAAATTGACATAAGTTTCTGGAAATTTGGTAAATAAATTGCTGAATTTGGAATAAATCAATGCATAAAAATCTTAAATTAAAATGTTCGTGGGAACTAGAACAGTTGAATGGGAAATGAATGAGAATTAAAGGAATTAAATGGAAAGTCTGAAAATTGCACTGTATAAGGTTGGGCTATCATTTCAATTGGGTAAGATTACAATATTATGGTGGGACGACTCAATTGCATTGTGAGAATAGAATTCATCTGGTTCCATGACCGACTCCTGATGAACCTTGGTCACATTCCTGATTAACATTACAGATCCTCTTGTGAACCTTGGTCACATTCCTGATGAACCTGATCTCAAGGCAAACAATGACTTTACCCTAACGGCTTGTAAACGTCAGGCATATGTGTCTTCATAGGTCGAAAACAACAGGTTGAAAAGTAGGTCGAAAGGACATGTAGAATTTTACTGTGCCCCAGTCTGGATGGTTTCACAACAGGAACTATCCTTTCCTCATCTCTCTTGAAGATTGAAAGCATGATCTGCAATTTCCAAGCCAAGAAGAGTCTTTATTGAGCCCTTTCTACCTATCTTTTCAACCTACTTTTCGACCTACTTTTCGACCTGTTGCTTTCAACCTATGAGCACACATATCAGTCATACTGGTGTCAGAGATTTGACAGATTGGCATCAGCGATGTATGATTGGTACAATTGATTTGAAAGAATGGTTCAGGGATAGTCATAGTGCTAGAAGTCAGACTGGCGTCATTGACATAATATCAGACTGGCGTCAGTAAAACACAACGTCAGCGTGTCAACCTAGAGTCAGTGACGCGCCATACTGTTGTCAGTGATACGACAGACTGGAGTCAGTGATATGCAATATCAGTGTTATAAAACTGGCGCCAGTGATATGCAATACCATCTTGTCAGACTGCAGTCAGTGATATCGGATACGCCAGACTGGTGCAAGTGATAAACTAATACTGGTGTCAGTGATACGCAACACTAGTGACAGTGATACTCTTAACTGGTGTCAGTGATATCCCAAACTGGTGTCAATGATACTCTAAACTGGTGTCAGTGATACACCAAACTGGTGTGAGTGAGTCTCTAAACTGGTGTAGGTCATGTGTCCAACTGTTGTCAGAGATACGTTAGGTTGGTGCCAGTGATACTTCGGACTGATGTCAGTGATACGTCAGACTGGTGCCAGTGATGTGTCAAATTGATGTAAGTGATATTGCAGACTTTAGTCAGTGATACTCCAGACTGGTGTCAGTGATACGTCAAACTGGTGTCAGTGATATACGATGATGTTGTCAGTGATACGTCATACTGTTGTCAGTGATACGTCAGACTGGTGTCAGTGATACTTCAGACTGATGTCAGTGATACACCAAACTGGTGTCAGCGATGTGTCAGACTGGTGTCAGTGATATGCCAGAATGGTGTCAGCGATGTTTCAGACTGGCGTCAGTGATACATCAAACTGGTGTCAGTCATACTGTTGTCAGTCATACGTTGTCAGTGATACGTCATTCTGTTGTCAGTGATACGTCTGACTGGTGTCAGTGATACTTCAGACTGATGTCAGTGATATGCAAGAGTCAAGACTGGTGTCAGCGATGTGTTAGCCTGTTGTAAGTGATATGCCAGAATGTTGTCAGTGATGTGTCAGACTGGTGTATGACAGCAGTCTGTCATATATTGGCAAATTATCGGAGATAATCATTGGTTTCAACTATCGGACTCTCCGCAACTTAGTTTTGGACCTCAGTCAATCGTTACATTCTCGAGAAAGAATCGCGTCACATACTCGAGTAACCAGAACGTGCAACACGATACGTATCGCTATACAGTATACATGGTGAAATTATTTGATACGTCCCGCGTTCTTTCCATCCGCCTAGAATACCATTTTTAGTGATGAACGTTTACTCAAAAATCATCATTGCTGCCGGTATTTCTTGTACTACTTCCTGCAAACCAGGCTGACATGTGTTATGACGCGTTCAGAAAGCTCGCGAAGTAATTCGTGACGTCACATTTGACAAACTGGCTGTTCAACTTCCATAATACGGACGGTATACCGACGTCAATATTGATCTAGCTGAGCGAAAATATACGATAACTGTTTTGGACCGGAGACTTTCTAGATGCTGCTAATTACTATATACGCAAATTACTTATCTCAGGAGGTGTGATAAGTAATTATTTTAATTAGGGCAAAAACAAAGTGAAACATTGGCATCATTCAGGACTGGCTCTTTGGAATTTAATTTTGCTGTCATAAACAGCATACATCGACAAGTCAGTGATAGATTCTTTGGAAAATTGTTCAAAAGTCCATTCATTAAGACGTCCTGACATAATCTCAGCATAAGTATTAAAGCAATAATAATTTTCTCAGTGCAGGTACACAATGTGCAAATTTCCAATTATCAATATTCCTAACATGCTAAATGTCCATCGGGCCAAGATCTTCCGTATGAGACTGGATTTGAGTATCCTCACATTTAAGTAACCATCAGGAATCAATCATTTCAGAAAAATGCAAAGACTCTTGAGCACGCTTAGTGGCAGACACCAATATGACGTCAATAAAAGCAGATTGATAGATTCATCGTTCTCAGACAACAAGAGAATTTATGCCCCAGTAGTAGCAATAACTATGTAACAACCAAACTTCATGAGCTCAGTGCAGATTCTTGTGCAGACGGCATGTTAAATAATGAATTGAGGGGCTACAAACAGGCATGGGAGTACAAGGCTAGGGGGAGGGAGCACGACCCCCTGATTTAGACAATGAATTGAGGGGCTACATACAGGCATGGGACTACAAGGCTAGGGGGAGGGGGCACGCCCCCTGATTTAGACAATAAATTGAGGGGCTACATACAGGCATGGGACTACAAGGCTAGGGGGAGGGGGCACGACCCCTGATTTAGACAATGAATTGAGGGGCTACATACAGGCATGGGACTACAAGGCTAGGGGGAGGGGGCACGCCCCCTGATTTAGACAATGAATTGAGGGGCTACATACAGGCATGGGACTACAAGGCTAGGGGGAGGGGCACGCCCCCTGATCTATACAATAAATTGAGGGGCTACATACAGGCATGGGACTACAAGGCTAGGGGAGGGGGCACGCCCCCTGATCTATACAATAAATTGAGGGGCTACATACAGGCATGGGACTACAAGGCTAGGGGAGGGGGCACGCCCCTGATTTAGACAATGAATTGAGGGGCTACATACAGGCATGGGACTACAAGGCTAGGGGGAGGGGGCACGACCCCCTGATTTAGACAATGAATTGAGGGGCTACAAACAGGCATGGGACTACAAGGCTAGGGGGAGGGGGCACGCCCCCTGATTTAGACAATGAATTGAGGGGCTACATACAGGCATGGGACTACAAGGCTAGGGGGAGGGGGCACGCCCCCTGATCTATACAATAAATTGAGGGGCTACATACAGGCATGGGACTACAAGGCTAGGGGGAGGGGCACGACCCCCTGATTTAGACAATGAATTGAGGGGCTACATACAGGCATGGGACTACAAGGCTAGGGGGACGGGGCACGCCCCTGATTTAGACAATGAATTGAGGGGCTACATACAGGCATGGGACTACAAGGCTAGGGGGAGGGGGCACGCCCCCTGATTTAGACAATGAATTGAGGGACTACATACAGGCATGGGACTACAAGGCTAGGGGAGGGGGCAGGCCCCCTGATTTAGACAATGAATTGAGGGGCTACATACAGGCATGGGACTACAAGGCTAGGGGGAGGGGGCACGCCCCCTGATTTAGACAATGAATTGAGGGGCTACATACAGGCATGGGACTACAAGGCTAGGGGGAGGGGGCAGCCCCCTGATCTATACAATAAATTGAGGGGCTACATACAGGCATGGGACTACAAGGCTAGGGGGAGGGGCACGACCCCCTGATTTAGACAATGAATTGAGGGGCTACATACAGGCATGGGACTACAAGGCTAGGGGGACGGGGCACGCCCCCTGATTTAGACAATGAATTGAGGGGCTACATACATGCATGGGACTACAAGGCTAGGGGGAGGGGGCACGCCCCCTGATTTAGACAATGAATTGAGGGACTACATACAGGCATGGGACTACAAGGCTAGGGGAGGGGGCAGGCCCCCTGATTTAGACAATGAATTGAGGGGCTACATACAGGCATGGGACTACAAGGCTAGGGGAGGGGGCAGGCCCCCTGATTTAGACAATGAATTGAGGGGCAACATACAGGCATGGGACTACAAGGCTAGGGGGAGGGGGCAGCCCCCTTGATTTTCAAAAGCACACCAGACAAGGGAGGGGAGGCACCACAAGCCATTGCTTTTGCAACTTGTGATATTAGTTTAAAAAGAATAATTATCAGTACTAATATTGACAACCTGTTAATGAGAAGAGCCATTGGAGGAATAGAAGGAAATGTCACGCAGGTTTTAGGGAGGTGTCCACATTTAGACCAGTAGGCCCGAATATTCCCAAGGGATGCCTCAGCTAGGTTCCAACTATGATCAACATAGGACCGTGTAGTCCAATAGCTCAAAGTATAACATGGCACGTTTGACAAGTTGGACAAGGGGTTGAGTGAGAGGAGGCCTCACCCATATCAAAACACGATACTAAGATAATGATTTAAAACCTTTCTGCACTTCCATTACTTGAGATATATTTCTGGGAAAAGTAATGATAGTTTTGAATCAGAGGTTGATCATTTTCTCGGAATTTCTTCCACATTTTACATTGATGGCCGGGCAAGCCACGGCCTCCTTCTTGGAAGTTTTGAATAAAATTGGATAATCTAAATTGGAGTACAGAATACTCTTATCAGCTATTTTCGTGAATTTAATCAAGTTCTTGCATTTTGAGTTCTAAGATAATATGAAATATAATTAGGAACCTTGGTAATTGGAAACCAGCACAAAGTAGATTAGAACCTGAGGCCAGGGTTGCTTCAGTAGAATCAAAGTTGCATATTTCTCTTTATCTCATCGAGATTATTGACATCGAATTAGGCGACATTTATCATGAGACCATATTTTCTTTAATTAGATGTATCCCTATAATATACATCTGGCTCGGGTTCAGCTCAGGTTTCATCAGACGTTGTATAATAGATATGTATATGGATTATCAGATGGTTCGTCACCACGAGACAAGTCTGGCGGCGGGGCGTCGCACCCATGTGGAGGCTCATAAATTGACATTAGGTGACATTATGGTATTTGGCACGTGGCAGCACCCCTCAGAGGGGCAGTTTATCCTCAATAGTCAATTATCAGAACTTTGATATTGACAGTGCCACTCCTCCCCTATTGATTAGGGTCACGCCTTGGTTAGTGCCACTTCTTGGTTAGGGTCACTCCTTGGTTAGGGTCACTCCTTGGTTAGGGTCACTCCTTGGTTAGGGTCACTCCTTGGTTAAGGTCACTCCTTGGTTAGGGTCACTCCTTGGTAAGGGTCACGCCTTGGTTAGTGCCACTTCTTGGTTAGTGCCACTTCTTGGTTAGGGCCACTCCTTGGTTAGGGTCACTCCTTGGTTAGGGTCACTTCTTGGTTAGTGTCACTTCTTGGTTAGGGCCACTCCTTGGTTAGGGTCACTCCTTGGTTAGGGTCACTTCTTGGTTAGTGTGAATATATTCCTTGGTAAGTTCAATATTATCACAACACACCGTTTTAAAGCAACCTAAATATTCTTTTATTCTAGAATTATCAAGAATCAAAGAAATCATTTTTCGCAAATCATCATCATCTGAGGGAAATTAACGCTCAAAAAGGAAATATAGTTGAAATTAAAATATTGTCTAATTCGAATATAATATTGTGGCCAGGTAGTGGCCAGGTAGCGCAGTGGTTAAGGTGTTTTACTTTCAATCGAAAGGTTGGTGGTTCGATTGCCGGCCGTGCCTATCATGCTAAGGGTGAGAACTCTCACCTAAGCAGCCACACGGTCCACTCAGCCGAAAGTACAGGAAACTGTGCGGGGGGATTGACGCCAAATTTGGAAAACATGTTTCTGAGATAAAGGTTGACCCAAAAGGTACACCCTGTGGGCCAACTTTTTGGCCGGGTTCACGGCCCCACTGGCGCCGCCGTTGCGCCGGCGCCAAAAGTAAGCCCAAAAAGTAAGCCCAAAAAGTAAGCCCAAAAAGGGCGCATTTTTTTCAAAAGCGACTTGAACGGGGTCTGAGGTGAGCAATCGATAGATAATGGTCCCCTGAGTTTGGAGTCCTTGATACAAAATCGGCTCTATTTGTTTCTGTGGAATTTTGTCTAGTTTCACGTAATCGCTGCCGAAGTTATAAGCGTCTGAGTAAAGTACACTTCCGAAAAAACATGAACCGAGGAAACGGCGATTTTGTGGTTCTTAAAGAGGTTTTTGGACCTCAAATCGCTATTTTAGCAGCAATCAACCTCAAACTTGCAGAGAGGACGTAATTGAACGCCATGTATCGAATAAAGTTGGTCTCATTCGAAAATATTGATGTTTGGCCACGTTAAGACGTTATGAGCCAAAATCGGCTTGCGCGACGTGCATATACCCATATATGGGCATACGTTTTTTGCCTTAACTCGGCCATTTTTTGAGATATCGTCTTTAAATTTTTTATGGTTAACAGGGGGTCTTCCATGAACGCATTTTGACACACTTACGAACACTGTCACGTGACATTTACGAATACTCTACAATAATTTTGTCCATGAAACTCGATTTGCGATTACTCTTGGACATTTACGAGTACTCCCTAAAACCCTTCTTAAGTGTGCGTGATTCACTGCGTGAGGGTGCGTGACCCTAATAAGAGTGTGCGTAAGTCAAAGACTACTCCTAAGTCAGTTCGTAAATTGTGCCAAGTTACGAAAAATCCTACGACCACTCTGGAGGGGTCTTACGAATACTCTTGACCCATTTCTCCTTAATAAGTTGATGATAGAGTTGGACTTTGGCACGGTATTTCATGACACATTTTGAGTTTAGAGGCATAGAGCATTCCGGCTCCCGAGTCCGACCTCCAAATTTATCACATCATCCACATTAAACAATTTCATTCATAGCGAAATGATTTGAAAATGATGATAAAACGTTAAAACGACGATTGTAGACAAATTGACATGCCCTCGATATGCTTGTATCTATCAAGTCACAATGATTGCCTTTCATCTTTATGCTATTATTGAGGGTAGGTCAGTCATGATGCTCGAGATGGAAAAAGTACTAAAAATTTGTTTGCCATCTGTAAACGATCACGAGTAATATGGATCAGTTGTCAAGTGCTTATGTGAACTACTGGACTATCAAGACAGCGATCATTATTGAACTTGAATGTGTAGTTCATACATCTACGGCCAAATACTGCAAAGGTTCAGGTCTCAGGAGCATGAATTTTCAACGCTGCGATTGAAAATGAATAAAAAAGAATCGAGGTACGTTCACAGTTCACTGAAACTGTACAATGTACATCATTGCTCAAGCAAAAACTGTTATAGGTACGTATAACATCACATTTAGATCAAATGGGAAGGTAAACGGGCTATAAAGACAATCGAAGCAATATCATGCCTAATCACGTTTCATGTTATCAAATCGGAAATTGCCAATATCATGGACAACTCAAAATGTACCTACCTATAACAGAACCGAACGTTCCCAAAATTAAAAGATGTATTTTACTTTTAGAATACATCACGGTAGACACCATTGTGCAAATTCAGCTAAATTTAGACGGTGAACGCAGAAATTGAACAATTATTGTTAAATAAAGAATTGACAGCTGAATGGAACATTCAAAATTTAAAAGCATAAAAAGCACAAAACATGATGAAGACGGTCGACTGTAGAACCAGAAAACGCTGAACAGTGAACGAAACAGCAAACTAGAAGGCAACACTACAAATAGGTACATGAAATAGCCATACTCAAAACATGTAACACTCATACCACAACAACTTTCCATATAAGGAATAATGAGTGTTCTCTTCCGCTCTCAAATGCAGAAACTGCGTAAGTGCGTGAGAAATACTCAAACCCTATTGGTTGGTGTTCATTACACGTGACTATTTGAGAGAGTATTCGTAAATCCGAGAGTATTCGTAAATCAATGTTCGTGGACAGTGCGCGTGATATTTTCGGATCGCCCAAACACGGTTGAATGTTTCATGTACACTCTTGGAGAGTATTCGTAAAATTGGTACCTTATTCGTAAGCGCTACGAGTACTCTTAGACGATTGTTTCATGGAAGACCCCCAGGGGACCATTATCTATTGACTGCACACCTCAAATCCCGTCCAAGTCGCTTTTGAAAAATGCACCCAAGGGTCTGGGGGTACCAAACCCGGCCAAATTGTTGGCACACGGGGGTCAACTATTATCTCAGAAACTTGTTTTCCAAAAAATTGGCTTACCCCCCCCCCCTCAAATGAGAAGTTGCCAATTGCAGCGAAGTCTCCGGTGAATAAAGTATGGATTACACGACCTCAACCGTCACTGGCTTGATTACACTTGAATCCTTCGATTCCTGTCATTGGCTCTTACAGTTGTTGGAATAGAATTGAAACCTTCAAGAATAAAAATAAAAAGGAGGGCAAAACACATCAAAAAGTGGCATATTTCAGTGAAGAAGTCGGCAACTTTTTAGCTATATTTTCAGAATTAAAAAAACCATTCAAAAAGTACAATGCTTATTATATTCATATCTCTAAAGACCAGAATGGAGAGAAAATTGTTCTAAAGAGCAGGCAAAATCGAGGGTTCGCACCACAAAGCCCAAAAAGAGGGCAGTTCTGAGATCGGCAGCTATGGTTAGTGAATAATGATGAATACGACTTGGTCAAGGCGCGGGCATTCGTTTGCTCGAGAGTCGGAAACCGATGACAGAATTTGTGCCATATACGAACCATGATGCTGTTCAATCAATTCGACCAATCAGAGCTTTGGATTCAGAGAGGGAAGGAGCTCCCATCACTCGGAAACATAATCTAATGATATAAATCCTTCCGGGCATTTTCAGGGTTTTTCATCATAATATTTCCAAAATATTATAAAAAGGCGATTGCAAGGAAGAGAAAATTTTAAATTGTACTCTAGATTTCCATAAAAATCAGTAGTGGCGTAACACGCGCGCCACGTTGACCGTGCACGTGCAAATAATCGTTGTTGACGATAGAATTAGACCATTCTATCCGCTGCATCCATGACGTTCGCGCGTGCACGTGCAAAGATTGCAATTAAGTGGGAGGTTTACAGTTGGAATCTCTTTCATTTTTCAAAATTACGAGTTAAAATTCCTCGAGCTTACCAAGTACCTTACCAATGAACTCAGATGAGAGATCAACTCCATCAACTGAAGAGCTTTTCACAGCATATGTAATTTAAATCGTCGACCAGTGACTTATTTTTGCGAAACTTTAACTGATGAAATTTCATCCTTCATTATTAATAACAAAAATAAAAAATTTCAAGCTTCTAGGGAGGGCTAGGGGACGAATAAACGGACTGGAATAAACAAAGATTTATGTACAGAAGGGGAATTAACGGGGATTCAAATGAATTTACTATGATAGTTTAAATGCCAAAACGTAAAATAAATTAAGGAGGTTTCATAATAAACAATCTGACGGAACTAGATGCCCTTTTCACGTCTCATTAAACAACCTATATTTTTCAAGAAAGGTCACATACCATGGGTCTTCTTTAGAAATGGGTCCGATTGAAACTGATACAGAGGAACTTCCCACGCAGAATCATAAACGCTTGTTGCACAAACTTAACACAAGAGAAAAACAAATTGAACTAAAACGTGCTTTTATTAAGTGATCAGGGGGAAGTTAAGTCATCATTCTGTTCTCGTATGTGACGTTACCAGGCCATACGGAATGTGTTATCAACCATTACATTTCTGGGAAACTGCTCACCACAACCGTTTTCATTAAAACCAATATACCAAGAATGAGAAGTTGTAAAAGGAGTCACATACTGCGTTCGCGTACGTGAGATTCAGGACCAGGGAGAGTCTCGCACAGGCAATAGTTCAAGGAAAGTGACGTTATCGATATGACTTGGAGGTTGTAAATTGATGACGTAAAAAGGTGGAGTTTCCACGTGAGACCTTAGACCATCAAGGTGCAAACACAGGTCAACCCGTGCAATTCGAACAATCTAGAAAAATCAATAAATCAGCAGATTTCTCGAGAAAAGAAGGCCATTATTAATAAAGGTTGCAGTTCAACTGCTGAGCAAGATTATGACAATTCTGAGTCGGTATTGTGAGATTACATGTTCAACAGAATATCCATAATGCAGTCTCACCCGGTCTTACGACAGGCGTAGAGCGATTTAAAGGGTAGCTCTATTTGTATAGTATAGAAGTATAGTTTTACACGCATTTAATAACGTATTTCTTAGTGCAGGGTATCGTATGTTGATTCCGAAAAATAACTAGAGTTTTTTTTATCAAATTTTGGGATGTAATGATCTAGTTATAGGTCATACAGTTTTGCGCCAAAGATTCGGAGGGCTAAGCTCAAAATTGTCAGAGATATGCACAAAAAGCCAGTTTTTGGACTATATCTCTGTTTCTGAGATTAAAAAATGAAAGCTACTCCGAGATCATATTGGTCCCATGTTGCTCGTAATATCCTGAAAGAAAGGAGGAGTTATGCCCTTTTTTGTAAGGTGTAAACAAGCATTTTGCTAAGAAGGTTTCATTAGAGGACCCATCCGGACCCCAGAAAGTTTTTTTTATACCCCTTCCAAGCTTGTTTTAGCAACCGTGTAAGTTTGGTTATACCCCTCCCAAGCTTGTTTTAGCGACCGTGTAAGTTTGGTTATACGGTCTCCACTGAATAACAGTGCAAAAAAGCTAAAAATGAAATTTGATTTTATAAAGGAGCACTCAAAAATCTACTTAAGCGTTGAATCCGGACGAGGGTCGTCAGACCCGAGTGGGAAGAAAAACTGTTGTTTGGTCAGAGAATAGTCGGTCCCAGCTGTTTCCGGTCGGGGTATAATCCGGTTCCATGATCTCAGCTGTGACCATATACCTTCGATAATAAACTCGGCACGCCTCGTCCATTATCCAACACACAGTCTCGGCTGTCGCCTCGACCATGTAAGTTGCGGTATACAGTCACCACTTCGACATGTAACCGCTTAGTATACGGTCTCCACTGAATACATGTAAAAAATTTGCTTTAAAAACTCACTCTCTGGATTTTACAAAGGCTCGAACTAGCAACCCATTATCTCCTCCACAGATTGAGTACCTGATCCTTCAACAAGTGTGGCCAAATTGTTGAGTCCTTCTAACACTGCTCCCTGTGATGTACACCACAGGGAGTAGAGCCTAACTCCTCGGGTTGTGACAAGTCTCGCGGGACACCGGAAAGCCTTACTCCTCGGGTTGTGCCAAGTATAAGTAGAACATTAGGGAGTTGATCCTAACTCCTCGGGTTGTGACAAGTCTCAGGGGAACACCAGGAAGCAGATCCTAACTCCTTATGTTGTGCCAAGTCCCAGGGGAACACTAGGGAGCAGATCCTAACTCCTCGGGTTGTGATAAGTCTCAGGGGAACACTAGGGAGCAGATCCTAACTCCTCGGGTTGTGAAAAGTCTCAGGGGAACACCAGGGAGCAGAACCTAACTCCTCGGGTTATGACAAGTCTCAGGGGAACACCAGGGAGCAGATTCTAACTACTCGGGTTGTGATAAGTCTCAGGGGAACACCAGGGAGCAGATCCTAACTCCTCGGGTTGTGACAAGTCTCAGGGGAACACCAGGAAGCAGATCCTAACTCCTCGGGTTGTGACAAGTCTCAGGGGAACACCAGGGAGCAGATCCTAACTCCTCGGGTTGTGACAAGTCTCAGGGGAACACCAGGGAGCAGATCCTAACTACTCGGGTTGTGCCAAGTCTCAGGGGAACACCAGGGAGCAGATCCTAACTCCTCGGGTTGTGATAAGTCTCTGGGAACACCAGGGAGCAGATCCTAAATCCTTTAACCCTGATCCATCACTGACTGACATCATGTCCTGACACCTAACCGAACACTGACTTCTATCAATCATCCAGGTTTCGGATATTTTCGAGCTGTTCCATATTTGATTAAATGTGCTGAGGGTTCCGGAAAATGTAGCTGTTGAGGCACTCAAGCGACGCAAGCAAGTTGTTTCGGATAATTAGGCCATTTCAGGGTACACTCGCCTAGTTTCGTGGAGAGTTCGGGTCTTTCCACTGGTTACAGGTAGTTACACAATTAAGTAAGGATGTGGTACGTACGTTATGGTGAGTTTGACTGGGCGTGCTCAGGACATCTGCGTCATGCGCGTCTCCTTCCAGCTCAGCAATGAGTTGTTGTTCACAGCTGTGTACCCCGGAACAGGTGGCGTGTCCGGGAACTGCTCAAGGAACCTGCCCAAACCGATCTTGAAGCTTTCAAGTGAAATCAGTTGTGAGACGTCATGCGGCAAGATATTCCAAAGCTGAGCTGCTTTAACACCAAAAAAGAACTGTCGTAGTCACTTCGAACAGAAAGCTGGGCTTTGGTGTTTAACTGTGGATGAGTGCCTTGATCCCAAGCCGAGGATGGTGCTTAAACTGCATTTCTAGGTCATTAGGGGCATGCCCGTTAATGATTTTCCAAACTTGGATGATGCAGTATCTTTCTCTTCGGCGTTGCAGTGACATCAGTTTTAGTTTCTTGAGACGATCCCAATAGCTTTACTGCTTTACTGCTTTGATAACAATTCCGGGATACAAAATAGATACAGTTGATCTTTGGCATCTATTCCTCAACATGAAGAGTCCTACTTTTCGAATTTTAAAATCTATTGCATAAGTTGAATGCTTTTATCAAGCAGTTCTCAATAGTTCATAATATCGGATTATCGGAAATAGCAGCGTTATGCCGTTATATCGTTAACAACATTTCCCACTCTCCATGAAGTCCATGATCAATCAAACATTTAAATTTGTGACAACGGAGGCCTGCAAACCAATAAATTCGTGATTTTATCAATTTGTTGAATTGATGTGAATACGGACGGACTTGTCTGGTGATATGCAGAAGGCGTCAGCGGACATCATGATTCAGGATGTACGTGCTCAGAAATTCCTTTTCTCCTTAATTGGCTGCTATGATGCTGGGAAATTATCACGCCTTTCAGGAGCATTGACCATTTCTTACCGTACATCTATGAAGTATGAACTTTCGTAAAACAAAATTGTGATTTGGGGATCGGAGCGAGGGAAAAATTGAGAAGCGCCGCGCACTAAATAATATAGCGCGCGGCAAATGCGCGCAATGATTGCGGGAAGAAAATACCAAAGTTAAAACCGCGCCTTCCAGTAGAGCAGGTTTCCTGCCCATTTTATACTCAGAGTTTTCCCAAAGTCCAATTGTGTCAAATTTTCTGGTGCAGTCAATATCTCTCGGGGGGGGGGTCGTCCTACTAAACTACTCAGGATTAACTCATGAAATTTTGCAGGCCTACAGTTTGATCCAACTAAGAAAATGCTGCTTTCAGAATTTTGAATTTTGGCCATTTTCACGTCTTCATTTCTGAGGCACCCAAGATCCGAATCGAAAAGCTTTGGCCGATTGAGCTGTAAATTTGACGCCATCCATGGACGACCTAAGAAAGACATACCATACTTTAGAATCCCGAAATCAGCCATTTTCTGTCTGTTATGGGGGTTAAAATCGCGTTTTCAAGCAAAAACTGCCTTTTTCGCCCCTTATTGGGCGTAGATGTCTCATAGATGGTCAAATAGAAGTGTATCTGGTCATAAATTATGCCCTGAAACCACTGAACCAATGATATTCGCCAGTTTTCCTTTGTTTTCCTGTAGATCCAAAAAGCCTATTTTTACCTCTCAAAACAGTGATCCATGCTGGTCTTCATTTCTGAGGCACCCAAGATCCGAAATCGAAAAGCTAAAAATTTGCACGCCATCAATGGACGACCTTAGAAAGACATACCATACTTCAGAATCCCGAAATCAGCCATTTTCTGTCTGTTATGGGGGGTTAAAATCGCGTTTTTCCTTAACCACACAGTATTTTACCACACAACATTTATCACGCAGGATCCACTTGAAGGGTTCCTCATTTTATCATCCCCAGGTCGAACAACCCACGGTACCAGCGCTGGTAAAGTTTGTTTCGGTGCTACGATCCGTGAGAAACTGGAGTGCCGTAGTTACGAGAGTTTTGGCGTTGAGAAACACCAGTTTAGGATCGGGGTTACCACGCTAAAAGGCAACTTACTGCTAGGCGCAGATGAGACCAGTGTTTGCATCGATAACTTCGGTAGGTTGAGTACTTAGAGGATTCAAGGATTATCCAAAATCTCTCATATCTACTTTTTCATATTTTATATCCCGATTGAATTGTTATTTTTCATCAGGCAAGAAGTACATTGATGGAAAGGCAGAAGACTACTTTGACACCAAGCTGAAGGAGAAAGATACAATCACCGTGGCTATTGATTTTGATGAAAATGCTATCAGTTTCTTATTTAGACCCGAAATTGTTAATTGACCAGTCATTTATCATGGGATACTCTTCACTCCATAAACACATAAAAAACATCATTCACCTCTATTTTGTCAATCTAGTGCATTCACAGGAAATAACTTACTCTAAATGTGCCCCTCTTAGTACGTTACGGTGGCGTGTCGAACTCCTACGTGCGCGGCTTTTCCATGCGCGGCGTTATCGTGCACGGCTCACTGCCTGTAAATAACTGGCGGGGGAGCCGCGCACGATTACGCCGCGCATGGAAAAGCCGCGCACATAGGAGTTCGACACGCCCCTGTTATTCTATGTATGTTATTGTAAATGAAAATGCTATCAGTTTTTATCATAACGGAGAGGTTCTGGGTGACGCTATAGAACTTCCCAAGTGTCTGCAGAATGTTGCTCTCTTCCCCACCGTTGGTAAGTGAAATATCATTTGAATTTACATTTGTTGCAAATTTATTCTTAGAAAACTTCCCGTCGATCCTAGACACCTATCGCAAACCGTTGCTGAATTCTTGACGGCATAAGGCGATTTCTGGAAAATATCACTTTCCCTGATGAAGGTTCCTCCTCACCCTTCCCCATTGTTGCCCATCATTAATTATATTACGAGCCCTTGATGCTACAGTTTTCCCCATTTCAGGTATAAGGAACATGCCTTTCTCCCTGATAACATCGCCTGGAGAAGACATCTTCACTCCCGAAACATTCACCTACATTCAGGTATTATAGACAAATTAGAGGCGATATATAGAACTAAATAGCGCATATTACGTAGATTGTACAATAAACATATTCCTAATATTAAACTTGTCTTAAAAACCTTGTCACTGGTCCAACGAATACGTATTTCAATATATCATCAGCATGTTAAAATAGCATTCTCTTTCTAATTGTCATTAATAAAAGCGTTTTGCAACATTCCTCTGTGTCTGCTAACATCCAGTGAAAATGTTTCTGTCAAATACCTTCGATCGTTTGTTACCTTCTGTCTTCGTGACTTGTTCATGTCCAGAGCTATTTAGGTTCACAAGGTTAATGTTACGGTTCAGGTTAGGGGTAAGATCATGGAAAAATGGTTGTGATCTAGCTCTCCATAATGGTAGTATCAGCAGTCTCAGTCGCCTCCGTTCGTTTTGGACGGAATCTTGGGCTGGAATGGAGTCTTCTCGGTACCTGCTTTTCACAGCAACAGAAGACATTTGTATGCTCTCATCCTTGCGTTTAGCAGTCGTCCAAGACCAGATCTTTCTAGCACCATCTGTCAGGAACTTGATTAGGTTGCTATTGAAAATGGGGTTGAGAATGCTGTTTGTGGGTATTATGAAGACCGATGTGACCTCGAACCAAATGTCCGGCACGTACTTTCTGGTTATAGTGAAGTATACCATGACAACAATGATGGTAAGCCATGAGACAAGTTTCACTCCCACGATAAGAATAACTTTAATTATCAGCTCCCTTTCTACCTGGTTATTGGTGGACGGATTGGCGATGCTTCGGGTTTTCAAGAAGATGTTCAGGATTACTAGATAAAATGCTGTGATAGCAGCCAGTATGGTGAGTATGGATAAAATGTAGGCTATTTTGTGGTATCTCAGAGCGTCTTTGTACCCAAAAAGGTCGTGAATGCACACCGGGGACCAACTGTAAAAGGACAATTCACTGTAACTGAAAAGCTCTGGCTTGTTGGTAATGGTTTTGAGGACTCCTATTTTCTCATAAATGCCTAGCTTTGAATGGTTTGTTCCGAAGTATTGAGAGTAGATCCTATCAATATGACTCGCATCATGGTAATCTCTTACTATGAACGGGTTAGCTTGTGTCAAGGTTATCTTACTCCTGAACACACTTTGTATGGAGTCAAGTGGAAGTACAGGGACCACCCAGATGGAGAAGTTCAGGAAGGCTAGTGGAATGGAGACCAGGACGATGGATCTCAGGCGGACCCCTTCAGTGAAGCTATACTGACATTTGTAGGCTCTGGAACAAGTCATGATGAGGACTGTAAGCAAGGAGCCATGGGAAGAGAAGTTGAAGGTGATCCCTAGAACCTTGCACATCCACCCAGACCTCCAATCGTGGTCAAACTCACAGTACTTTCCGAAGAACGTCACATTAGCACAGATAATGGAGAGGAGGTAAAAACCCTGCAGAAGATCGTAGAAACAGATCTGAAGTTTTAGAAACACATCAACCTTAATGTGATTCTCAAGTTGGTCCGTTAACTTCGTTATATCAGCTTTTCCAGCCCAAATATTTGCAATGAAATTCATCAGACACGACAGGATGAGCCACTGGAAAAGTGCACGGTTTCTCACCAGAAACTGGTTATTTGACATGACCCCCATGTTGCAGTCAGCACACTCATCCCTCCCATTGTCACAGTCCTTGAAACTATTACACACCGCCCCCTGTGACACCCAGGACACTTCACTGGTGTTTCCACCTGGGTCAGTGCAGTAAAACCTGTCTAAACAATGCATCTCATCGGAGGAATCCTCACAATCGAACTTACCGTCACACACCCTTCTTGGTTCAATGTGTTGGAAAAGACCGCCCTTTTTTCCAGTGCACTTAAATTCAAAGAGGCGTCCTGGGGTGTAACTGGTGTCGAACCCCCCGCATATTTCGGTGGAAACTAGCCCTTGACACTTTTTCAAACATATTTTTGTGATATTTATTAGCTGGAACCAACCGGCAAACAATAATTTATCGATAGCCTCACTTATTTTGAACGTGCATTGGTACGTGCTCTGGTGACCTGCGAACATTCCTTTCGAGACGTTGTAATTGTCACATACCGACAGGTCACACTCTGAAAAGTCAGGTCTCGCCATGTCCATCATTTGCTGTCGACAGGCAATGTGTCTCGATAAGATCAGTTTGTCGGTGTTGGTATCCCACTCTAGGGTATCCATATCTAGAAATTCGTTTTTGCATGTTATCTCAACCAAGTCTTCGCACACCTTTTCATCGGATCCATCAAAACAGTCATACTGGCCATTACAAGTCGATGCTATGTCAATACACCCCTGTCCATCAGCACAGAAGAAAACGGTTTCCTCAGAATTAGGACAGCTGCATTCGTCCCACAAACAAACGGAGAATCCATCACAAACATTGATATTTCCAATCCAGCACACCCAATCATGCGCCAAGCAGCTTTCTGCCATGCTCAGATTGCGCCTGTTCCTACAAGTTCTCATGCTCGGACGGAAGGGGCACATTTTCTTGGCTCCGGTGGAGTTCATGCCAAGGGTTTCCAGACGCGTGGTTGTGATTTTCCTTGTTTTGGCGGGTGTTAGAACATCACACCGTACCGGAGTATTTGAACCTTCGTAGATAAATCCACTCAACTCTGTCTGGTAGTCGAGAAAAAACGAGAAGTTTTCCCGTGAGGTGCCCCATGCAAATACCATCAAACAGGATATAACGTAGTGCACGATCATTTTAGAGTAATGTACCGCGAAATTGAGATCTACTGTTTTTAAACCCTGCAGGCATTTATGATTCTATTTAGTCAACAATGAGCTCGATATTTATTGACCGTTCTTTGATTTAAGGACCTTTTATCGTGCCTTTGTGTTCATTTTTTCTCTTTTTCGCTCCTAATATGCCATTACTGTAATCATTGTCTTAAAATAGTTCGAGGAGCATCTATTTAATAGGTGCTTGCATTATGACGTTAATGCTAGGGTGCAAGAGCACGGGCAGTCTTAATGAACGAAATTCTGCGATGGTTTCATCTTTGTCTCCCTTTCATTCTCCAGAATTTTCAAATGAAATGATATTTATTGATCTATTTTTTGGAACTTTTGCCTGAGTCTTCTAATAGCATCATGATCTCCTTAGATGCCAAAGACTCCGTCACCTATATCAGCTTCTTTTGATCTAACAAAACAAACGCTCCTTTAACTTACACGATTTTTCAGATTAAAGATATTCAAACCTAATTCTGGGTAATAAAGCCCAAAAAGAAGTCCCTCTTTCTGATTCTTGGGCTACTAACTTTTGTCCGCCTCAACCCTGCTCACTCTGGAAACAGAAAAACAAACCCCGTCCCTCCCCAGGATTATAAAAACAAACCCCGTCCGTCCCAGGATCACAACACAAACCCCGTCCCTCCCAGGATTGTAAAAAACAAACCCCGTCCCTCCCAGGATTGTAAAAACAAACCCTGTCCCTCTCCCATGATCACAACACAAACCCTGCCCCTCAGAGAATCATTAAAAAAACAAATACGTTCCCTCCCAAAATCACAAAAGCAAACCTTGTCCCCCCCCCCAATGACCGTAAAAACAAAGAAAAACCCCATCTCAGGATCACGAGGATAAAGTGAAGGGATACAAGGCGCCAGCAAGCAGGGAGGAGTGCGAGGTGATCATGATGATTGGATTCTCCAGTGCAGGGAAAACTACCTATGTGAAGAAGGTCGTGGAGGAAAACCCCGAGAAGAAGTGAGTTAATTTCTTGACGGCCTGTTTAGTGGCCTGTTTTCAACTATAACAGCGTATTTTTGTTGACCGCGCATGTCCCATTTTTACTTTGTTCTGTTTTGTTCCCACAAGGGACCCATTCACCCTTCTGCAAAATGCTACTTCTTACCCTTTCCAACCCCTCTCAGTTACTACCTCCTCGGAACTTCCTACATTCTCAAACGAATGAGCGATGCGGTGGAAGCCCGCAAGAAAACCAAGAACGGTCGCATGGGCTTCGGGATGATAAACCACGCTGAGAACTTGCTACGGATTGTGTTCGATTTGGCGGGCCGGCGGGCGAGGAATTACATCATCGATCAGCATAACTGTCAGAGCGCGGCTCAGAGGCGGAAACTCAGCTATTTTACCGGAGGGTAACAGGCGAATGGGGTGACGAAATTCAAAAAATGCCTCCTTGAATGTATCGATTTTAGAGATGCTCATAATCCCTTATTTCAACCATTTCCATACCATCTCATCTCAATTCTCAGGAGGGTTTGATCTAATTCTAACTATTCACTTCTGTTGGCCAGGAGGGTCTGATGGTGTTCTAACCAAAACTTTACCGGAGGGTATGATCGTCGGGCAGTCGCCATCATCCCGTCTGAGGAAGTCCTCAAGGAACGAGCAGAAGGGATCCCTGAGGCAGAGAGACATGAGGAGCTGCCTAAAGACTTGCAGAATGAGATGAAGGCTTACCTCACTGTGCCTGTTACACCCGACCAAGTCTCTTCCGTGAGTTGGCAATTATAGGGAAATCTATGGTGGAAATTGCGGAAAATTGTGCTGAGTCATCTGTGGAAATCACTGCATACTGTACAGAATTTTGACGCTTTTACATTTCACTTGAAGTTTTGCTTCTAAGTTTTGAAGAATCTAAAAAGTTGAATTACTCGGTAATTACCCAGGTTGAATTCCTGGACGGAACGGAGGAAGAAACCCATACCCGGATCAGAACGTACAACTCAGAAGGACAGGACTGGTTGAAGAACAACAGGAGGAGGTCCCGTCCTTACAACAACAATCGAGGAGGGTACTATAACAACTACAATAACTACAACAACAAGTGGAACAACAACAACAACAGGGACAACAGGTGGGTGGTAATGAGGGGTTTGCTTTAAAATCCTCTTCCAAATTTCCACCTAAATCTGCCCATTATCATGGGCCTTCATCTATCGTTCATGCTTGAAATGATGTTTTTCATGTAGAATTACCCAGACAGCCTGGGCATCATTATTTTTGCTCCTGCCAATATAATCCCCGTGTGTTGTTGCAGGTACAGTCCGTACGGTGGAAACAGAGGTGGCTACGGTGGCAACAGAGGTGGCTACGGGGGCGGCGGCTACAGAGGTAAGATATACAAACTTTAGAGTGTAGTGGTTCTACAGGTCAGGAGAAATGTCTGTCGTATTTTAAGGACCATCAAATAACTAAAAAGACTTAGATTATGAATTGAATCCTCTGTAGTGCGTCGTAATAGGATCAACTATTAAGACAAAAAATACCCCATTCTAGTCACTATTGACTATACCAATCTCTTTTTCAAACAGTCCCAATATAAACATGTTATTTAATGACCCCACCCCTATTTCAGGTGGCTATGGAGGCGGCTATGGTGGCGGTGGCTACTCAGGTTAGCTAAATCCCAGATATATACCACGATTATTACTGAGATTTTTCAGCCGTTCTGAGCCATATCATGGAATTCTTGAAGTGACAAAATGGAATCATGTGTAAAGAAAATAAACACCCTCTTAAATCCCTTGAAATAAGTAATTCCTCACTTCAGGTGGCTACAGAGGCGGCTATGGAGGTGGCTACAATAACAGAGGAGGGTACAACAACCGTGGCAGATGGTAACCATGACAACACCTGGTAACCATGACAACACCTTGTAACCATGTCAACCACTTGGTAACCATGACAACTACTTGGTAACCATGGTAACACCCTAGTAACACGCCCGTTACGTCCGAAGCGAACAATACATCCCACGATTTAGAACAATAATCGTTGAGAAATTTAACCACTCATATTGTTGTCATAAGTTTTATGATATGATTTCTGAAGCTTTTATTTGATATGTTTAGCAGACCCTTGATTGAACCCGTTGATTGTTTCAGAAGTAATGTAATGACTCTTTAAGATAGAGTCATCTGAATTAGGTATTTAATGTTGCAGTGAAATCTTAACCTTGAATTTTTACTCCCCTACTCGCATATGTATACCACTGTTGCTTTTTATTCAAAACTTTGCTCAGATTGATTAAAATGGAAGATCGCCTGATTGTTCCATGATAGGACTTTGTATCTTTGTTTGTAAGGTCATTTTTTGATTGTCCATTGTCAGTAGAAATATCATCGTGAATTCATGAATATTTGAGCTGTTTTATGGGATAGCTCAAGCTGCATATTATTTTATGTACTGTAATTGTACTGTGGCGAAATTGAGTTCATTTGAATTTGAAGTTCTATGAAGTAAAGTGTTTTTAGTGTTTAATAAAAAAAGAGGAGGGAATCGGTATGCTCTGAATGCAAATCGTACATCTCCCATATGGTGTAGGGGCTAGCATCTGTGGCTTTCACCCACAAGACCCGGGTTCGATTCCCGGTATGGGAAATATACCTTTTGTCGTTACGATCGATTTTCTTTTTATTTTACCTGCATTGCACGAATGTTATTGACTGGGATTTGAACGATTTGTATGCTCAAGTGCCAAGGTGAAACCCGAAGATGGATGCATCAAATTTTAAAATTGTACGCAAATTTCAACACCTGGAAGTAGCCAGAGTACTACAGCCGAAATAGCTCAGTTGGGAGAGCGTTAGACTGAAGATCTAAATGTCCCTGGTTCGATCCCGGGTTTCGGCAAATACTTTTGTTTCCTGTCAACAAATTTCTTTGTTGAATGCCTGGGTATAATGTTTTGCAAAATAGTCAATACTAAGAGTTGACGGAATCAACCGACACTGCTCTTTTCAATTTTTTCCGCTTGACAAATAAAATTTGGCCCTTTTAAATGAGGTGAACAAAATTTGTTGGGCTATTTTTCGGCGATAATCAAAATATCTGCCGAAACCCGGGATCGAACCAGGGACATTTAGATCTTCAGTCTAACGCTCTCCCAACTGAGCTATTTCGGCTGTGATCAATCGGGATTTGTTGCGGATTGAAACTTCAATGGCATGAACAGGACAGAAGAATGAAAATCTGTAGATTTGGAAAGAATGGGCTTCTAATTCCGATCGGTGTCCCGAAACCTGCTTCAATATTGATACACTTTGTCGGCCCTTCTTTCCTGCTATTGTCCGTTCAGACCGTTTCAAGAAGGTTTTGGACTAGTCTTGATAGCTTGAACCGGTTTGATTCGGATACAAACCAAGATAAACTATCAAAACGAGCGAAAAGACAGTGGAGTAGTGGCTGAAGTTTATTTTCCGGGGTTTGCAGTTCTTCGCCAATGAAGGGAAAACTCCGGCCAATCGTAAAGAAACGCGCGTGGCAACGCACACCCGCGCGCGAATATTTATGCTGAGCTAAATATAAAAAAGTGCGTTTATCTAAGAAAATTGTTTCGCGCGCTCCTACATTTATAGACGGTTTCCTTTCCTTGGTACAATTGGGACAGTTCATTCATCTGAAGTTTTTGACAGTTTAAAGTTTACTGATTACGAAGTCCGACGATATGGAAATTGGAAAGATTGTTTCATGCATGACAATACTAAAATTGTGATGATGTGGCATCTAGTTCATTCATCAGTTAAACCATAATCATGCATCGCTTGACTGTCATCGATCTTTCAATGTTCAAACATCTGTCATGAGCTTAACGTGTTGGAATTAATCCAAACAACTTAAACATATTTCTAAACGGAAACATTTGGCTCATGAGCCAAAATGTTGAGATTTTGAGTTAAATTTGGCTGATGACGGGACAGATTGGCACCTAGAATGAACTAATAAACTGAGGATTTATTGCTGTATAATATTTCATATACCAAGCTATATATTGAAAGCTCATGAAGTTTGCACAGTGGCTGCTAGCCGATTACATTAGCATAATCACTTGTCTACCTACACTGCATATGCTTACACTGATGACTGGTTGAATTGCTTTTAACTATACACAACGTTTAGTGTATAGGCGGAGTAGATTGTATGTATAAGCATTGAGTACATAGATTTAAACCTAGCACTGTGCTAAAGACTTTATATTTAGTGCTACTAAAAATTCAGTAACTCCGCTCAAATAAAAGTATATATTTTACAATGACATAATTCTGCGGAAAGTTAATTCCAAGTAAAAGCTACAGATTTTAGAAGTACCCAATATAAATGTTAAGATATAAACGCTTAGATTTGAGTATTATGATCATCTAACGCACATGTGTGTATTGTCAGTAGTAGATCTAGAAGTCTAGAGGCCTGCCTTTACAGGCATAAACGATGTGCTCCTCCCTTTATAATTCGTAATACAAGTATAAGTACTGAGCTATTCGCTATGGGAGAGATGGGATTTGTAATGGGGTGGGGGTGTATATATAAAATACATAAGTTCATATACCGTCGCGTAGCGAGTCCATTTTGGGATACTTACCGACGGTGCATCCCAAGGGATCCGGTTAAGTAGACCTGCAGCCCGAAGAGCGAGGGTGCAAACTATAATATGGAACCGATCAGACATTCAGACAAGCCACCGATCAAAATAAAACGTCAGAGGGTTGTTCTATAATATGCAGATAATGAATTGACAAATGTAATAAATCACAATACGGATAAAACATATTCATGCATATCATGATAAATTCTTTGATTGTATGTAGCCTAAAGTATACACAATTAACTGTATGTAACATATTAGTGAATGTATGACTGACAATTGCGTGTGTAGATAAAAGGATTAGCTATTGGATGCTACCATGTACTTGTGTAATTGAGCAGACAGTTGATACCGTATAACTGTATAATATGACAATTAGCAAACTATTTATAGCATACAGGACGGTTATTAGTTAACCATTTAGATGTTATTAAGTGATTATATTAACTATTAAGTATAATTGATTAATATAACTCAACTGTTCTTAAGTTACTTAATTAGGAACCATTATTATAGATAGGGCGAATGGGGTAGAAGAAGACCAAAATTAGAATGTCCTATTTTGCCTGAAAACAGCTTTTGGATATACGAAATTAAACCATATTAATTTTCAAGCCTCGAGATTGATCACTTATTCTTTAAATTCAATTCTGCCAGGAAATAAGATAATAATTCCTAGAATAAAAACTCAATTACCGTTATTCATCTTTATCATGGCATCTAACATTTCTTCTGCAAAGCACGTTAACTCTGAATAACAAGAAATCATATGAGTTTGTATTGCATGCCGGCAGATATCTAGCTATAATTAGACATTAAAAACGTCTTAATTTTAAATTCATGATTACGTTTCTCAGTAATATGTTATAAAACAGAGTACAGATGAAATGTTCGGATGATAGATTCGTAAGCTAAAACGTAGTGGACTGTTTTAAAATTCTTAAAATACTTATGATCACAGAATATTCAGAGCGATGTTTAATAAAAGTTCAGTGTGTAAGTTTATATCATGGACATAATGAAGATTGAAGGATATTCTCTAACCAATATGTCCAATGTCTGGATGTGCCAGCTGATTAATTGGCATCATCCAACCTCAGTATCCAATACAAGCTCAACTGCTGGCAATGCTATAATCTAGCGTCAACCATAGCGTGGGGTGATGGTATGGGGAACTCTCTGTTACTCGGAACTATAAGCTAAGTAGGCGCGGCCTAATCCAGCCTTGTGTTTTAGAAAAGTAGAAATATGCTTGCACCAAGTCAATTTCTACTGATAGTGAAGTGCAATATACCTACCTAGTGTGATACAGACTTATTACATAGCTAATTTGACGTGCTCTGCCTAAGTGAGTGGAATGCAAACCATGGGTATACAGGCATGCAAATAGATCAAAGGCCAAAGCTATGAATCTATGTTATATTGGCTGAGCACGTGATTTAGCCTAATAACCCTTCAGGCTCCATCTCTCTATAAACTATCTAAAAGTAAAACGTAGGTACTACAAGGTTACTAAAAACACCCGATTATTTATTTATTTATTGCCTAATAAACATGGGTTGATCACACACAACTTCTCTGGTTTAGTGGTTTATAGATACAAATACTCAAATATACAGATAGCCAAAGTATTCATTCTTCAGCTTCCCTTTGGGCTATGCACATAATATGCGAGCTAGTTCTCAAATATAAGGCACAACAATTCCTCAAGAATTGTCGATACCTACTATAAATCGCTGTCGCTGTGCAGTATTTCCTTTGCGTGTTGATGTCAGAAGAGTGTTGAAAGCATGATATATTCTTTGTGTCCTGAGTCCTCAACTCACCACTTTAAACTATGATAATGACGTCACATTCCGTACGCTATTGCTCTGACTGTGAGCAATAGAAGCAGCACGACGGTATTATGTTATGTGTGGAATTTACACTCTTACTGCAATACTGTAGAACTGAATAACTGTGTCGAAATATCAGAAGTTAAAGAATATTGCTGCGCAATGTGCATGCATACAGTACTAATGAATTAATTAATGATTAATCCATTAATCTACAGCAGTCCACATCAAAGTCACACCATGTGGGGAATGAAGTTTGAGATACTCACAGTTCAACATTTCAATCTTAATATACTTGCAGGTACCTGAATACTTTTTGGGAATCTTGAGGTTGGATCATTGCACAATGGATGCATCACCGTCACTTTTTAAGATGGCTAATAGTTGATAGTTCTGAATTGTGATTGAAGAGATACCAAAGGCACCAAAGACACACTATTCAATATACATTGATTGTATAAATGGCGTGAAGTAATTGTTTTGACGTTTTGTCTTATATTTGTTTGTTTTTTCATGTGAAAATTCCCTCAGAGAATTTACTAATTTAGAAAGGCAAAATTCCAAAAAACTGAAATGATTTGTAATTGAGAAGTATCCGAATTTCTACTTTCCCGACAGTTTTTTCCACTGACCAATGCCTACAATTAATGTTATATTATTTCACGCTTCAAGGAAAATGCGCAATTGTTTTGTTTTGTTTTGTATACGCTAAATCAAAACAGGACTTGGACTAGAGTCCTGAAAAGATCGAACAACCCGTGCCAGGGGACGCAGGACCAAGCAAGGTCCAGACTCGGATTAGAGCTAGAAAATGCGCAATTCCTCGAATGTCATTCTCTATTAGTAGTTGCAATGAAAAGCGTGACCGGAACCATCGTTACATTACTCCTTTCATATTCAAATTCATTTTCATATTCAAAAGACAAAATTATATGAACTCATTCAATCTGAATAAATTGAATATTTTCTGGGGTGAGACGGATGTTCTGAGAAGGGAAAATTGAGGAATTGGGTTTTCGGATTAGAGCTTTGAAAAGCCAATGAAAACAACGATATTGTCGTAAACAACGAAATACGAATAAATTGATTTTTCAATTACTACAATTTCTCCATAAAACTGGTTGGCATTCATCACATTTTTGACTCGATTAAGCCCGAATATTGACCATAAATAGATATTAATTCTGGTAAAATATATATTCAATAAATGTCCAGGTTTTTACTAATAATCTACAGAGTACAAAGTCTGGATATTTCATAAACATTAAACAAAGATAGAGCATATTTTACACATCTATTTTCAGTTTTAACTACTAAATAATTTATACAAAGTCTAAATAAGATAACATATATGCAAAATAATACATCATAAATTATAGCGAAATATAATAATCTGACTTCAAGAACTGCAATTTCCATTCCCATTCCTTAAATCCTTACATTCTCGAATAAGCTCAACTACTCTAATGAGTAGGTATATTTGAAATTTCGAAACACATATTTTCTAATATAATAGCCTAAGTTAGTAGTCCAGTGAATATGGTGGCTAGTGGTATAGTTGCTAATGCCATAACTCATATTATAGTGGCTAATAACTGGATATTACTGAAGCTACAATATTGTAGTCTCATAAACAATACATAATCGCGACCTTCCTACCAAGTTGGATTTTGGATAATGGTTTAATCGATAGTAAATAAAGTTGTTCAAAAGTTCAAACAATAAACGGTGAAATTCAGGCCCATACATCAAGCTATATGACAGCATGAACTTTCCGATAATTCAATGTAATCTCTAATATAATTTCGCAACCTCTGTACTATTTTTTTGTATGTAGTAACGTTTTTTGTCCTTTTGTAGACACATTTTGGGGCGCCCACGTGAAGTATGGATATATGCGCGCGCGTTGCTATGGTTACATATTGCGCGCCCGCGTTCATTTCTGTTAAATGCTGTTTTGAATACGTTTCTTGATAGCTCCTGATCTGATTGGAATTTTTTGATGCGGTAAAAAGTATTGAGTTGATTCGAATTTTGCGAACGAGGTGCTGCGTAGCAGCGCCGAATGAGCTGTGTATTTGCAGGCCCGACGGGCCTGCTAGTCTTATATATAATTTGGTAAGAGTGTATGGATTTTGTGTCGGCATGTGTGTGGGTTATTGTGTCGGCATCATAGATTAGAATGGGAAAACCGTGTGTATGGGCACTGTGTCGATGTGTGTATGGATTTGTGTCGGCATACACGTGCAGATAGTGGGAAATGCTCGCGTTGCTATGGTAACATGAGAAGTGAGTGAATTTCATTTCTTGCTTTGTTGATTTTGATACGCTACTCTACTGAACAACTTTGGTTCTGATTCGGATTTTTCAATTTTTTTTGGTAAAAAGATTTTCATTAATTTAAACTGCTTAGGTCTGAACTTTGCGGACGAGACACTGCGTAGCAGTGCCGAACGGGCCTGCTAATAAATTAATATCTTGCATAATGTCCTTCCACTCACACTCAACCCAAATAAAATTCTAAACACCCGTCTCGGATTCCAGGAAAAAGTCCTGTTCCCAAAAGTCACCGGTGTCCAGGGTATAAAACCTGGCGGCATCCCCGTTACATTTCTCACTCACGAGTTTAGAATAGCCCCTCCCAGACACACTGTCCTTCACAGGAAGGGAGATAGTGCTGTTCCGAAGAGTTTGGTGAAGGAGCAGCCGGTCAACAGATGCATTAGACTTACTACTGCTACTACTGCTGCTAACGCCATTGTCATTGTTTGTTTTATGAAGGAGCAGTCCCTGATCCAGCCCGTCATGGTTTGTTTTATGAAGGAGCAGTCCCTGATCCACCCCACCACTAATCGGTGTCGCACTTTTCCTCACCTCCTGCTGATCTGTGACAATATCATCGTGTAGGGATATAGAGTTGTGTATCGTGACGTCATCCAGACTAATACCATCCCTCACTACAACCAAGTCACTGAAACGGAGGAGGAGGAGTTGAGGTTGCTGAGGAGGAGGTAGGAGAAGAAACGCCTGTCAGGGTCCTGGAGCAGCTCTGTGAGACGGGAGTAGGACCAGGAGATCAGCAGGGAGTCTGGAGGGTGAAGGGGTGTTATGACGGGTGTAGAGTTGAATTATTAGTCGTCCCAGAGGACTTTCATAGGCCTGAGGGGGTAGAGGGAGGGGTTGAAAGTGTTGGGGGAGGGAAGAATGAAGATCTTAATTTATTATTTCACCGGATTTCATAGGTTTTACAAAGCAATATGGACACTGTTTGAAAGTAACATAATGTTCTGAAAGGATTAACCATTATAAAAGCGCGTTTCAAAGTCTAATTTGAAATATGGATGAAAATGTTATGATAGGTATTAATAGAAAGTTGGAGTAAACCTGATAAAACAGTATAGTCTAAGATAAAGGACTGGACATCACGATGGTTATTAAAATTCCAGTTGTTATCATTGATAAAATCACCCTCTCGTAATTTCACTTTTGTTCCATTTATAAGGTTGATGAGGACTTTTCCTGGAAGATAAAAACCATCATTTCCTCTTCACACTCTTAATATATTTTAAGACTATAGTTTGATTTATGCATCTGTGAGTGTAATTTGTATTTAGGCAGGTTATTTCTTTTAAACAATACACTGATGTCTGACATCGATTATTCGATTAAATATCAATTAAAAGTACATATTGGAGAACAAACTGCATTCGTGTGCCCAATGGCTGACACATCACGACACTAAATTCTTATATTATGAAAGTAATTCATTCAAAATTACCTGATATAATCTGGAAAATCTTGTCAGGGGAGTTTAAACTCCTTGTAAATAGATGGGAGTTGTGTGCATCAGCACTTATTACTGTTCCTGCACTGATTAACCTGTTGTACGTTTCCAAGGAAAGACCACTGAACTT
This sequence comes from Beroe forskalii, assembly GCA_011033025.1. Classification (NCBI taxonomy): domain Eukaryota; kingdom Metazoa; phylum Ctenophora; class Nuda; order Beroida; family Beroidae; genus Beroe; species Beroe forskalii. The sequence continues at coordinate 70,385 of WFMF01000068.1, read as the reverse complement.
GTATGCTGTATTGTACAGCTTTTCAAATTCTGAAATATATTTTCAATTTAATTCGAAATCAGAGAATAAGGATCGATGAAAAATGAATAGTATTGAATTTTCGGTTGCAAACAAAAAAGAACAATGCATCCAGATACAGAAGTGCCAAAATACTGCCCTCTCAAATGAAAAAGAGAAACTTACTTGGCTTAATGTCGACAGGATAGTAGTGTCTGAAGAGGAGATAAGCCAATCTCACCAAATTGTACAGCATCAAAATAAAGTTCCACAAGGCAGTGTCAGGAGAGCAGAGTACCCAAGCACCCCATACAGAGAAAGAATAAGGCTGGTAATGGTAGGTATGGTTGAGTAATCACCAGAGAAATATTCATGAAACAGGTATTGAAATGTTATTACGTAAAAGGAAATTCAATGTTTGAATTGTCGTGTATAAAGATGTTTTTTGAAGTATATAATTTGATTAGTAGGGGAATAATAAATACTTGCAATGTTAATTAGAAAAATTGAAACAACATCAGACAGTGTTATTACCTGCAAACAATAGAACTATACGGAGGAACACTAAATAAGCAAATGTTGATGGAAAGTTAATAAAATCTCCGATGTAGAGGACAACAAGCCATGAATTGGCAATCTGAAATCATTGGTTATAACTCAACATTTATGACATATGAATTAACAGTTTCAATGATTTAAAGTTGCAATGACTATTTTTGATCTGAATTGATTAATTCTTCAGTTGATTCATTAATCAAAAATTGTTTAAAAGCATTATCAACGTATCTAAGCCATGCATTTCATGTAAATTTAGAGATAACAATTAATATAAGTGCATTCGCCATAAGGCTAAGAAACAAGCTTAAAACTCACCTGAAAAAGGACATTATTTACTGGACCCCATTCACAGGTCAGGAGATTATACCCAGGAAAATCGAAAATTCCCATAAACCCAACATGTGTGGTAAGGAGCCTCTCCAAACAGGGTCACAGTCAATTTGACATCTCGAGGTTACCTATATCAGTATAATATCAAACAAAATATCAGTATTGAATAAGATATTAAATAAATCTTTTTTACAGTCTATGAGGTTATTCAACAGTTAAAAACAACCATTTTTCCCTCCCCATTGGCCATTTTCAGGATTTACAGCCTCTTAAAACCCATTTTTGGGCTACATATAGACTTCTTTGTCTATAATTGGTCGCAAATACCAAAAATAAGGCTGGTAACTGTATTTTTCCTATGTGACTGCATTCCAGAGAGTGTATTAAAACCAAAGAATGATGCACCCCCTTTCACTTATAAAAACAGTGAAATATGTCATTCATCTCAATCACAATGCCTCTAAACAACAGCAACAACCTTCTTTCCACACAGAGATCCTCCTGCTCAACCTGATTTAGAGAAATGTTCTAAAGCAGGCACTGGACTGCAGCCCCCACTCAACTCCCATGGTTGTTGAGGAAGGTGGAGGGGATCAGGTGGTTCACAGGGTTCAGATGAGGGCAGGAAACCCAGCAGAAATCTGAGCAAAAGGTGCAGTGGTTTGGTCCTCCACGGGTCACAGTGAGATGACTCTTGAAGCCATTTTTGTATGGAGGAGAAAACAACTTGAAATGAGGAAATGATTCCTCTTGGTGTTCCCTGATCTATACCACAATATGGCTGTTGGGATACAAGCAAAGTGTGTTTCTCCTTTGATGGTAACTAGATTCCCCTAGAAAAGCAAACATCTGCTTTTGAAAAGCAGACATCTACTTTTGAGGCAAAATGGTACCACAGGAACACGACAAAAATTAGCCTCCATTAGCCTCCATGGAGGCTGAGTGGAGCCTGAGTGGAGCCTGAGTGGAGGCTAAGTGGAGGCTAATGTCAAAAATTAGCCTCCACGGAGGCTAATGGAGGCATGAGGCTAATTTTTGAAAAATAGCCTCCACTATGGAGGCTAATTAGCCTCCACACAGCCTCCACTCAGCCTCCACTCAGCCTCCACTCAGCCTCCATGGAGGATTGGAGGCTAAATTTTTGGTTTAGCCTCCACTCAAGAATTAGCCTCCATTAGCCTCCATGGAAATTTAAAGAGTCATTTTTGTGGAGGCTAAAGCCTCCATATGGAGGCTAATGGAGGCTAATGGAGGCTGAGTGGAGGCTAAGTGGAGGCTGAGTGGAGCCTAAATCAATGAGCCTACAAAACACAAATTTCTTGCTGGAAATGGTGATTTATGTGTACTAATGTGAAAACCAATATATAGCTTCAAACTTTCAGACAGCTCCAACTATCCTACACTCAGCCTTCACAAGGCCCCACTCAGCCTCCACTAGGCTCCACTCAGCCTCCACTAGGCTCCACTCAGCCTCTTCTAGGCTCCACTCAGCCTCCACTAGGCTCCAATCAGCCTCCACTAGCCTCCACTTAGCCTCCACTAGGCTCCACTCAGCCTCCACTAGGCTCCACTCAGGCCCCACTAGCCTCCACTAGGCTCCACTAAGCCTCCACTAGGCTCCACTGGCCACCACTAGGCTCCACTAGCCTCCACTAGGATCCAATAGGCTCCACTAGCCTCCACTCAGCCTCCACTAGGCTCCACTCAGCCTCCACTAGGCTCCATTCAGCCTCCACTAGGCTCCACACAACCTCCACTAGCCTCCACTAGGCTCCACTCAGCCTCCACTAGGCTCCATTCGGCCTCCACTAGGCTCCACTCAGCCTCCACTAGCCTCCACTAGGCTCCACTAGCCTCCACTCAGACTCCACTCAGCCTCCACTAGGCTCCATTCAGCCTCCACTAGGCTCCACTCAGCCTCCACTAGGCTCCACTCAACCTCCACTAGCCTCCACTAGGCTCCACTCAGCCTCCACTAGGCTCCACTCAGCCTCCACTAGGCTCCACTTAGCTCCACTAGCCTGGTTGGGCCTGGGTGGAGGCTGGTGGGCCCAGTGGAGCCTAGTGGAGGAGGCCAGTGAGGTGGAGGCTAGTGGAGGCTAGTGGAGGCTGAGTGGAGCCTAGTGGAGGCTAAGTGGAGGCTGAGTGGAGGCTAAGTGGAGGCTAGTGGAGGCTGAATGGAGCCTAGTGGAGGCTGAGTGGAGCCTAGTGGAGGCTGAGTGAAGCCTAGTGGAGGCTGAGTGGATTCTAGTGGAGGCCCAGTGGTGCCTATTGCCTAATACTAGCTGGATTAGAAACTTTGGTCTATGTTACAAAATGTACTCTTTTTGTAAAAACATGACCTAAATTTAATTTTGTGGAGGCTAGCATATTATCTGTGTTTTTTCATGATTTTAGCCTCCATTTGGAGGCTATAGCCTCCACTAGCACTGTCAAAATAGCTTCCATGGAGGCTAATGGAGGCTAATTCTTGAGTGGAGGCTAGTGGAGGCTAAACCAAAAATTTAGCCTCCATGGAGGCTGAGTGGAGGCTGAGTGGAGGCTGAGTGGAGGCTGAGTGGAGGCATAGTGGAGGCTGAGTGGAGCCTAGTGGAGGCTGGGTGGAGGCTAATTAGCCTCCATAGTGGAGGCTATTTTTTGAAAATTAGCCTCATGCCTCTATTAGCCTCCATGGAGGCTGATTTTTGAAATTAGCCTCCACTTAGCCACCACTCAGGCTCCACTCAGCCTCCACTCAGCCTCCATGGAGGCTAATGGAGGCTAATGGAGGCTAATTTTTGTCGTGTTCCTGTGGTACCATTTTGCCACTTTTGACCCATGTCTGCTTTTAAGCTTACAAGCAGACACCTGCTTTTGAGGGTCGAACTTCTTCCATATTGCCAAGGTTTTGGCAATTACCAGAAAGGTTTTGGACAGGTTTATAACAGAATTTCAACAAGATTTACCAACTCTGTGACAGGTTTTGGATGAGTTTGCACTTTGCCACATTTCATTTAGCATGTTATTGACACATTTGTGACAATTATAGACTGCAGTTTTACACAGGGTCTACGCTTTTTGGACAGGGTTTCAGGAATTACCACCTCTCCCAAGGCCTAATTGGAGCTCCGAAGTATTGATTGAATCTATTACACAATTAAGCCTTTCACTGATTATAACATAGCATAAAGACAATGATATTTAACCTTCACTCTTCACATAGTCTTTATTAGGTATAATAGCAATAGGTAGCACTATTAAAAACCATACAGCATTTACTCAGGGGTCCATTTTTCGTTGGAAACCTTCATAGATAAATTGCCCTTGGTTTCAGGTTTTGCCCACACCAGGACCCTGGTTACGCGCAGGGAGTGCGCGGCGCGGCAAGCGACGCCCGGCCCCTGGTTAGAGGAAGTGTGCGTATGTGCCTGTTCCCCTTATCAGGGGCATCGCTTGGCCCTGCTAAACACGTATACCCCTGTTATGTTACCGCGCGCTTTTAGGGAAGCGCGCGGCGCGTACACACACACACCTAGGCATGCTTAGGAATGCTTTTGCCTTGCTTAACACGTATATCCGTAGGGAAGCGCCTTACCACATGTTACGTGTCCCGGTATCTCTCCCATATAACATATAAACGGCTCTGAGTGACGTCACAGATCTAAACGTCAATTTTTCTGTATCCTACACCTAACCATAGCCCTAACCAAAACCCTAACCTTAATCCTAACCCTAACCCTAACAAATCCTGATCCTAATCCTGACCCTAACCCTTGTCCTTAAATGTTAAAGCGCTAGGTGCGCTTAATTATATTTTTCTGAGTGACGTCATTGTCATAGATAATGAAGACTCCCGTTTATATGGGAGACGTACCCGTGTCCCTGTTTGTTCGCGCTTTGCGCGCACTAAATAAAGCTCCGTAACATGGAGTAAGAAGTGCCACGCGCGTATACACACACACCTATGCGGGCGCCGCGCAGAAAGCTTTTGCTGAACAGTGAACACGTATATCATATATCCCTGTATGGCTCGCGTGGCGCGCTTCTCCGATCCAGCAGGGATGCGCGAGCGCGCGCGGCACGTACACACCCATGTGGGCTTAGGAAGCTGCGTCCGCGTCAGCGCACTGAGTTCATCTAGCCGGGTAGGTGCTTAGGCGTGCAGAATTGAACTGAGCGCTAGTTATAAGGCATTAACGCACTGAGCGTTCGTAAGGCCGCCGGCCTATGGTGTAATTGTCTGACGTCGTCAGACCCACGACTCGGCGAGTCGTGGCGCGCGCGCGAGGGGGTCAGGCAACGCCTGCGACAATGGTGTAAAGGAGCAAAAAGGCGTTAAAATCATCTAAGCCCGCATAGGTGTACGTACGTACGCGCTGCGCAACGCAAACAGGGGTATATGTGTTAAGCAAGACTAAGCGGTGCGCGGCGCTTTGAAGGTTTTATCATCTCAAAAGATGCTTGCGCGCGCGGTCTACAATATGGCTAATAGCTATTCTTTATTCTGAGGAGGATCACGTACGACGTTACTTTCATAGATAATGAAGGCTCTCAAATTATATGGGACTCTAGCCCTCTAGTTAGGGTAAATCAATAAACAAGCGCGCATCGCTTCCCTACGTTCGCTTTCTGAAGAAACTGGAAACGCGCCGCGCAAAACAAGTCAATGCAACGCCGCGCAATCGGAAGCTCATATGTGTAAAGGAGATTACTCCGCAAGCAATCAGTTCGCAGAGGGACGCTAAATACGGAAATACTGTTCTAATAAGTGATAACGTCATAATATCCTGGAATGGATGAGGATCCTCCTCCAAAACTTTAACATTTCGTTAGGGAATAAAGGCTTTTGATAGTGAATCGGGCAGATTATCGTAGTTTGACCCTTGAACACCCTTTATCTCAGAAGGAAAGAAAATTTATCGGGTCTCATGAGTTATGTTGTCATTACAATTAAGTTATTGACCCCTTTTTTCAGGGGGAAGGAAACATCATGGGGTCTTAAGACCTCGAAAATCGAAATCCTCGTTCTAAAATACGTAAGGAATGATGGTTCTTGAAAGTAAATAGGATGAAGTAAATTTCGACCCCTTATCGAGCTATTGACCTCTAATTTCAGAGAGCAGGAAAAATTTTCGGGCCTTGAGACCCCGAAAATCGAAATCCTCGTTGAAAAATACGTTAGGAACGATGATTCAGTAGAGTGAATCGGATGAAATAAACTTTTAACCCTTATTTCCACAAAAAAAGCCGCGCAGTGTTCATTTTTATATACAAAGTACACTATCCGCAGCATTTCATAGTTTCTTATATGCAAAGTACACCATTTACAGCATTTCAAAAAAAATCTGTAAAACTGAGTTGTTCGTTAATGCACACAGCAAACGATGAAATAATCCCAAGACAATTTCAACCGTGTGTTTGTTGAGCCGCGCAATGTCCGTGTGTTTGTCACGGTTTGTCCGTTTGTTCGTTGGTACGGTTGTAATCGTGTTCGTTCGGTTGTATTTATGATTTTTTGGATTTAAAAAAATATTTTTTCATTTTCAAAAAATAAATTTCCAAAATACAACCCACGAACAACGACAAACCGTGACAAACACACGGACATTGCGCGGCTCAACGAACACTCGGACAGAAACTACAGTCACATGACTTTTTCGTCATTTATGAACGCAAACACGGTCAATGCAGTTGAGATCGTCTTGAACTATTCCGACACAGCCGGCTTACCTGCCGGATATCCGGTTAGCTACACAGCCAGTTGACCTTTAAGGGGTACTTTTGAACGAGGATTTCGATTTTCGAGGTCTCATGACCCGATGATGCTTCCTTCCCTCTAAAATAAGGGGTCAATAAGGGTCTAAGGGGTCAAATTTTATTTCGGCCGATTGACTCCCAAGAATCGTCATTCCTAAGGTATTTTTGAACGAGGATTTCGATTTTCGAGGTCTCAAGTCACCATGACGCTTCCTTCCCTCTAAAATAAGGGGTCTATAAGGGTCTAAGGGGTCAAATTTTATTTCGGCCGATTGACTCCCAAGAATCGTCATTCTTAAGGTATTTTTGAACGAGGATTTCGATTTTCGAGGTCTCAAATCACCATGACGCTTCCTTCCTCTAAAATAAGGGGTCTATAAGGGTCTAAGGGGTCAAATTTTATTTCGGCCGATTGACTCCCAAGAATCGTCATTCCTTAGGTATTTTTGAACGAGGATTTCGATTTTCGAGGTCTCGAGTCACCATGCCGCTTCCTTCCCTCTAAAATAAGGGGTCAATAAGGGTCGTAGGGGTCAAATTTCATTTCGGCCGATTGCCTCCCAAGAACCGTCATTCCTAAAGTAATTTTGAACGAGGATTTCGAATTTTGAGGTTTCAAGTCACCATGACGCTTCCTTCCCTCGAAAATAAGGGGTCTACAAGGGTCTAAGGGGTCAAATTTTATTTCGACCGATTGAATCCCAAGAATCGTCATTCCTAAGGTATTTTTGAACGAGGATTTCGATTTTCGAGGTCTCAAGTCACCATGACGCTTCCTTCCCTCTAAAATAAGGGGTCTATAAGGGTCTAAGGGGTCAAATTTTATTTCGGCCGATTGACTCCCAAGAATCGTCATTTCTTAGGTATTTTTGAACGAGGATTTCGATTTTCGAGGTCTCAAGTCACCATGACGCTTCCTTCCCTCTAAAATAAGGGGTCTATAAGGGTCTAAGGGGTCAAATTTTATTTCGGCCGATTGACTCCCGAGAATCGTCATTCTTAAGGTATTTTTGAACGAGGATTTCGATTTTCGGGTTCTCAAATCACCATGACGCTTCCTTCCCTCTAAAATAAGGGGTCTATAAGGGTCTAAGGGGTCAAATTTTATTTCGGCCGATTGACTCCCAAGAATCGTCATTCCTAAGGTATTTTTGAACGAGGATTTCGATTTTCGAGGTCTCAAGTCACCATGACGCTTCCTTCCCTCTAAAATAAAAGGGGTCTACAAGGGTCTAAAAAAAGTCAAATTTTTATTTCGGCCGATTGACTCCCAAGAATCGTCATTCTTAAGGTATTTTTTAGACGAGGATTTCGATTTTCGAGGTCTCAAGTCACCATGACGCTTCCTTCCCTCTAAAATAAAGGGTCTATAAGGGTCTAAGGGTCAAATTTTATTTCGGCCGATTGACTCCCGAGAATCGTCATTCTTAAGGTATTTTTGAACGAGGATTTCGATTTTCGAGGTCTCAAATCACCATGACGCTTCCTTCCCTCTAAAATAAGGGTTCTATAAGGGTCTATGGGGTCAAATTTTATTTCGGCCGATTGACTCCCAAGAATCGTCATTCCTAAGGTATTTTTGAACGAGGATTTCGATTTTCGAGGTCTCAAATCACCATGACGCTTCCTTCCCTCTAAAATAAGGGGTCTATAAGGGTCTAAGGGGTCAAATTTTATTTCGGCCGATTGACTCCCAAGAATCGTCATTCTTAAGGTATTTTTGAACGAGGATTTCGATTTTCGAGGTCTCAAGTCACCATGACGCTTCCTTCCCTCTAAAATAAGGGGTCTATAAGGGTCTAAGGGGTCAAATTTTATTTCGGCCGATTGACTCCCAAGAATCGTCATTCTTAAGGTATTTTTGAACGAGGATTTCGATTTTCGAGGTCTCAAGTCACCATGACGCTTTTTTCCCTCTAAAATAAGGGGTCTATAAGGGTCTAAGGGGTCAAATTTTATTTCGGCCGATTGACTCCCAAGAATCGTCATTCTTAAGGTATATTTGAACGAGGATTTCGATCTTCGAGGTCTCAAGTCACCAAGACGCTTCCTTCCCTCTAAAATAAGGGGTCTATAAGGGTCTAAGGGATCAAATTTTTTTTTCGTCCAGTTGAACTCCCAAGAACCATCATTCCTAAGGTATTTTTGAACGAGGATTTCGATTTTCGGGTCCCAAGTCACCATGACGCTTCCTTCCTGTTTAAATAAGGGGTCAATAAGGGTCTAAGGGGTCAAATTTTATTTTGACCGATTGCCTCCCAAGAACAGTCATTCCTAAGGTATTTTTGAACGAGGATTTCGATTTTCGAGGTCTCAAATCACCATGACGCTTCCTTCCCTCGAAAATAAGGGGTCAATAAGGGTCTAAGGGGTCAAATTTTGTTTCGGCTGATGGTCTCCTAAGCACCATCATTCCAAAGGTATTTTTGAACGAGGATTCCGATTTTCGGGGTCTCAAGACCCGATAAATTTTCCTTCCCTCTGAAATAAGGGGTCAGTAAGGGTCTAAGGGGTTAAATTTTATTTTGTCCGGTTGCCACGCAAGAACCGTCACTCCTATTTTTGAACGAAAATAAGAACTTTAAGGGTCTAGAGACCCGATAAAGCTTTCATTCTTCTGAAATAAAGAGCAAAGAGGCCCCACGTTTTTTTATAGCAAATTTACTTGAAAAACTTTCATTGCTTTGATAATTTTGAACAGGGATTGTAGATTCTTGGGGTCTTGGGACCAAAAAACTTCAAGAGCAATTATTTGTTATATTCTTCACATCTTTTGAACAAGGATTACGATTTTTGTGTTTTTATTAACAATAAATATAAGAATACAGGTAGAAAGTAGCTATTGGAATATTTCAACGTGGAAAATGACCTGTATCATCTTTCTGGTCGAAAAATTGCCCATCTTGAATTGTCAAGGACATATCGAGTATTGAAGTCATAGCATCTTTAATACTCATCCCACTGCATGATGCTATAAGCTCAAGAAGTAGTTCTTTATCGACAAGCATTGTCCTTCCTGGCAAAGTAAAACATTAAAAGATTAGGAAATCAGACTGTAAATTGAAAAAGTTCAAATTGGACAGCACGCAGAGTGCTGTGGCCCGCCCCCTTGTAATCGGGGTTAACGTGCAAACCGGCTGTGGGGCCAGCCCTCTCGCCTAACACTTGTTGACAAAGCCACAGCCAAGTGAAAGTGGCGAGAAGTTAAGCACGAAACGGGGATAACTCTGAGTCATCAGTAAAACGCTTAAAAACTTTCGTCTGGGAGAGAGCTCCTTGGTTTGTTGTAGTTTTTCAATAAGATCGCTCCCTTTTCTTGGAATGATTCTTGTTCTCAGCAAGTTGTTTGGCGTGTTCTTCATCTTTGTCTGAAGGTTGTCTTCAGCCCTGAACTTCCTTTCACCGCTAACTCAATAACAACTTCTGCAGCTTTCATTTCATTCTTGAACATCAAATCCTGTCCCAAGAGTCATAACCTGAAATCAACAAGTCTTATCGTTGGGTGAATGTTGAGTTTATCGTTCTATTACAATCTTCAAAGCCACCAGCAAATACTATTACCGGAAGAAAGCGATCTAGAATAGGCAAAAGTCGTAGAATTCCACCTGAAGCCGAGAATATATCAAGGATTTAGGATATTCAAGGGTCAATGACCGGTGGGATCAAAACATAGGCTTTAGAAAATAGGTTTTTAGGTGGGGTACCGCAACTTGGCCAGTGCCCTTGCCATTGCCCTGAAACCGTCAATAATAACGCACAGTCTAAGGAGAGTACTCTTGCTACTTCTGTTGGAAGTAGCAAGAGACGGTCAGCTTTGTAAAAGTTACTCAGTTAATGAATTAAGTCCGTTAACTCATAATTACTCTTACAAATCAAAGAGATACATGAGTTTATATACACGACAATATTTCTTCTCGCTGGTAATCTGGGAATATGCCACAGCTTCTTCGCGTTGCTAGGCAACTCAGAGATCTGTGCCTTGCTGCTGACATCAATCTATTTTAAATTTTTAGCTTATATGTTCATTTTCCCCAGGAATTCCTTTGTATTTTTGTGCTGCTTCTACCATATATATCTCTGTTTTCTTTATATATAAATCGCTCATTGTTCACATGGGCATATGATCACTATAATGTCTCTACTGACGAAATCAGACTGAAGCACGCACGTATCTCGTCGCAACACCGTTTAAAAAGAGTAAATATATAGATATATAAATCGGAGATACACTGAGCCAATGGGATACTAGGGGCGATATATCTCCTTCTGCTGTCTTGGCAATGTTTGCCGTAATATTGATACTCTGTAGAAGGTAGGTAGACCCACAGTAGCACTCTCATTTAGGAGATTTATGAAGGTGTACGCGTTGCTTAGTGACGTCATCATCAGACATTACCACAGTGTTTCACTGACGTCACGCCGCCTGATGTCGGAGCTCGACAATTAATGAAGTAACAAAGGGATATTATAAGTACCTATAATACTTTGAGTCATTATGCAGCAATTCCGGGGAGAACATGCCTCGCTTATATTGGCCGACAGCTCATATTGTCTACATCTCCTTCCCCTCCTCCTTTCCTCCTCCTCCTCCTTTCCTCCTCCTCCTCCTCTTCTCTACATGCAGACTCTCTTCCCATTTGAGGACTGTCCTCCAATTCACCCAATTTACAGAATAGTTCTCATCGATTTTCGTCGGAACTTTGTATTTTATCAAGCAGGAGCTTCCTGTTTGGAACGAGATTTTGTGCTACAATAACTCAGTTTTATCGATAGGAGTTTCCTGTAGTAGCAGGTGAATGGTAGCTGGTAGCTGCCAGGAAGTTTAGCATGTTTCTTATTCGTAATTGGACGTTTCATCCTTATCGCGAGTCAATGACAAAGTGTAAGTGATAAGTGGAATGTGATAGCCTGGCCTTGGCATCGGTAGAGATCTCTCAACTAGCACCAATCAATATATGAGATCGGGAGGAGCACTTGGAGTTTTGGAAAGTGCTCTATAGGTGTTTCATTGGTCGTTTGACTCTTCTGTTGATCTTCCAGTGAAGCTTCTTTGCTAGATTTCTACAGAATGATTCACTATTCTGTTTCATTGATTCTTCATGTTAACTGCACTTGATTTTTTCATATTAGTTTGATTATTGAAATTGCCCCCTCCCCTTCCATGGGAGACTTTTCCATCTAAAAAATGTATGAATTTCGTCACACACGTTCCACACAATGGACCTATTGTAGCAACCTAATGACGACACCCTGCCCATTGTCCAATGTGTTGGATAGAACACTAGATGGCGTTGTCAATGCCCTTAACGAGATAATATGCTATTATGCACTGAAACAATCCGCTAAAATAGGGTCTTTATGAACATGTATAACCCAATGACTCCTTACTATGATATTTGCATTTCGATGACCTTGTATAAAGCTCATTGCTTCATTCTTCCATTGGAACGTATCACGTGATTTGTATATTTTTCCCTTTTTGTCATTGCATTTATTAGAATTATGATTTGTATTTAGATCCAACTCTATTTATTGCATTTATAAGATATCTTACCCTCTACATCACATTCATTCTAGATATGAGTGCATTTAAAGCCTCCCTCACCGTCCAAGAGGAAGAAGAAATAATGAAGTTCTTCATGCTGTGTGACAAAGACGAAAACGGCGCCCTCGACGTATCGGAACTCAAAGATGTTCGCTAACTTCAACGTCATAGTACGTCAGGAAGACATAAAGATCTTCCTGGAACATATTGATAGTGACGAGGATGGAACTGTGGATTTTGATGAGTTGATGACGTACATCGAGGAGATTTTAGCCGAGCATTATACGAATGATGACGTCATCAATGCGTTCAGTATGATAGATATAGACGGGAGTGGAGATGTAACGTTGGATGAAGTGGCGGATGCTATGCAGACGGCGGATGTAGGAGTGTCTCATGAAGATGTAGTGTATTTGTTGGAGGAAGCGGACTTGAATAGCGATGGTAAAATCTCGTTCTCTGAGTTCAGGAGTCTGTTCTTAGGGTCCACAAGTTGAGCAGTGGATGAGTTGTAGCGTTTCAAATCCACGAGATGTGAAAAGAAAGAGATGGATTCTGTTGCCCTGAATTGTGTAGTTCAGTGATGTAATGCTGTTGACCAAGAACTCTGCCGAAAATGTTGAGATACCAATAAGTGACTGATTGAGTTGTTTACGATAATTTGACTGGTTTTGAGTTTTGTAACCGAACTATTGAGATATTTGTAATGCTATGAAGAACTAAGTGTTTTTACCCTAATGTTTTTCGCAGGAAGCTTGATATACTACAAATGATACTATGATATCGATACAAGCTCTTAGAGCTTCAAAAATAATGAGCAGATAATAATTTTTGTCATTTTTTGCTTATTTGACCGCAGTTATCAATTTAAAACTGATGAGATTTCAGAACTCCTGAAGCATGAAAGCTTTCAAGCATTACAGGAAGACATATCTCATATTATTGTCAGTTGATTTACGAGAACTTAACAAGAATTCAAAGCTGATGACCATTGGTAAAATATGGTTAAGAAAGTTAGTCTTTTCATTTAGATAAACCGCACAAGAAAAGTAGGTAGGTAGACGTCATCAATCCACCATTTTAAACCATAGGAGTGACATCATTCATAACCACCAACCAACCGACATGCCTATAACCTCCCCAAATTAGAATGCCATCGTCCATAAACCGATGCTTTTGATCAGTGATTCGAAGATTTTCCCAGAATTTACAGGGCTCAGTGCAAACGTTTCGCTCTCCCTGTCTTCAAATCAGTGACTGTGTAATGGTAAGATATTATGTTTGATAAAATCAGGGAATCAAAGGCGATTCAATGGCATCTTATTTAACTGTTCCTTTCTGAGTTTCTGAACAGACTCTCTTTTTGCATATTATGAGGATAAAAAGCCATAAAGGCATAGAACCCATAAAATATGATAAAACTTTCCTGGTAGTAGTTACCAGGTTGTCTATGGTTCTTCCCATTGTAGACTGTTTCAACGGATTTCCGTCCAAGAAAAAGGAATCTCAGTATCCCTGTAAATCCAACCTTTATAAGTTAAAATCGGATTTGTGGAGCCCAATGAATGAGTGCGTGAATGAATGAATTGATGATTAAATAAATCAATCTATTTATCTACCAATCAATCAATCTTCCAATCAATCAATCAACCAATCACTCCATTATTCAATTAATTAATCAATTGATGATTTAGATTTGTGGTTACCATGCCCAGTTTAATTCATTAATTACTCTCCCAGTTGTCATTATTAACACAATATAATCTTCTGATATGCAAATTGAGAACAATGGGAAACACTCATGCCAGTTAATTTCGGCCACACACAAATAACATATGCGGTTAAGCTTTCCATCACTATCATGATTTAACACACTAAATTGCTGACGTCACAGTGTATTTTTTGCCACGTGCATATCATTAATTGCATCCATGAAAATGATCATACCCACACGTTTCTATCGAAAATATCGGCGCCATTCTCTAAAACTTGTGGTTTGTTTTAACTTCGCAAGCATCCTCTCCTCAAGTCCCCCACAAGCAATTGGCTGTTGATTATGACGTCATTATCAGAGTTTAAAATGGTGAATTGATGACCTAAAACCGCCTATTTCTCCCCGTGACACACAGTAAAACTCACGATCTGAGCTGGATTTATATCGACAGATATTCACAACGGAGGTTTCCACGTTTAAACTGTTATAAACGAGCACAAGACTTCATTTAACACTAGAGTTTTTCCATCAAATTGAATGCAGATATCGAGATAAACTTAAAAAAGTATCGGCGTATAAACGGCGTTTAATAAAATTAAATTCATTATGTGTTATGTTGCCCTGAGAGTTTTTGTATTGTAACTATTGTCTTATATTATTTGATATTTATTTATCAACACAACTACGTTTCAATCGATATGTCCAGCAAAATTTGGTCAAGTTGATTAATTATTTGAGAATCAATTACTTCTGTACCTCCAATTATAATTCCTTCCTCAAAATTATACAAAAAACACAAATAAAGTCTGTCCCAAAAGCAAAAGGCATAGCAATAGGTAACAAATAACTCTGCAGAAACCCCTGTCGGCCCTGGGAGCAGCAGGGGACACGGGTCGAATACCTCACGAGTTCTGAGAACCAGAGAAGGCCTTCCGTAATTTCCACATGACAGACATTTGTACGTACGTGATACTGCTAGAACACGTACATACATGGTGCTTATTCCAATTCAGAAATTTCAGTATGCAAATTGCAAATCATTATTCATTCTGATTCCCAAACTCGCGACACCAGCTTTATCCACCTCGAACTGAAACGCTTTCATCGGCCCCTATCAACAGAGAGTCAAGTAGAACTGTCCTTTTTGGAGAGTTGCCACCACCTCTCACATGGCGAGAGAGGTGGTGGTGGTCAGTAGATATTGCACAAAAACCGATCATCTGAGTTTTGATCGACCATATCATTCTTTTTGTTGGTATTTCTCACCATGTGCTCATGACAAAGTAGCAACATGATACACTTTTTGCGGAGTCATGGTTAAACCATTTCTTACCATGAACGTTCGTTATGAAGCGATCATCATTGATCATTCCAGAGGTCACAAATCCTATTGTTCCAAGACTGAGTTCTTCAGAATTTATGTTTTGATAAAAGAAAACAGGAACACATATTATTATGAGTCCCACAAAAACAATAGGCTATTAAAAAGATATGTTATTGTCATAGTTTAAAATGCTAATTCATGACGCACAACTGTCGTATTGTGTCTTACATAAATCATAAGGAATCAACCATTCATAGTGATTAGCAATTAATTATCCATGCTAAATATTCGTGACTTCTCGATCACTCCTTTCCAGCGCAGTCATTAGATTTCATATAATAAGGTTTCCTAAATATCTAATCATGAACTTTTGATCAAGGCAAAGTCTATCTAAAACCATATCTAGTGGAATAACGGGATAAGATGCTCCTTTATTCGGTATTTCTTCCGTCTAAATGCTTAATCGATCAGTACGATCACGAACAGATGATGGTTATTATTATTTTTCGTGAAAAGTAGCCATTTTGAACTCATCAGTCATCATGCTTGCTATAAAGGTCATTGAGGAGTTGAAGCTGGCAAAGCAAAATGATCTGATGTATTGATTACAGATATCATTTTTAAGATAGTGGACCTCCTTATCTCGAATGCGGAAGGACGGAAAAACTGACGTGTTTCTCATTTAAATCATGTTCCAGTCCATTGATTTTAAATGAATCGGCACTTTTCATCAACGCTACATCGCTATGTACTTGTACTGTTAACAAGCAAAAAACTGCGTTACAATCATTTTAATCTGGCTGAAAATAGAGTTTATCATGCTCCAGTGAGGAGATAAAATATGCCGACAATAAGAAATTTCCTTGTGTTCCTTTAAAAGAGAAGGCAAGCAATATTCCTCCAAGCTTAGAAGGTCCGCTACATACCGTACAGAAAACCATGGTATCTTGAGATCTTACAAAAAGTTACATAAACTCTCGAGCTGAAGAATCAGCGGAGTGCAGTAGAGCACGTTTTAAAACATTGTAGTATATATACTGAGATTGATAGAAATTATTTAAACACTCCTCGTAACTCATCACAATGCTACGATTGAGTGATATAGAAGGAGGGGAGAAGATTCAACTAAAACCGTTATATAACATGCTTTATATTTGATAATATATGCAATGAGAGAGTGAGAGAGATGATGACCATCGCTCGCTTTCCAATATATGGATTATAGTTAACGCATCTATAACTCAACGTTCACAAGCAGTATTTTGAGTTTTGCAAACCGTTTGCATTGTCCTGCCCGTGCCACATATAACTTAAAATATGGCTAAAGCCAACAAATCCAAGAGGTGAGTGATTTGTAAATATTGTAAATGTGGATATATGATTTTATTTAACATATTGTGTTAGGTCGAGGAGTGATATTCAGGATATCATATCAGGGAAGCATGAGATCTATGTTCAAATGTAGAATATATCAAGTCATGCGCCATTGATTTATTGAAATCATATTGTGTGTCAATGACTCAATGATGGTGAGTGGAGGATGTTTCAAACCCGCCTAAAAGTCCAGTTTAGGTCACTTTCATCCAGATTCCCACAATAGTGTAATATGGAGCATTATCTCATTAAGGCATTTAACTACAATTATTGGTGCAAAACCTTCCGATTCAAAAAGGGAAAATGGCCAATTATTCAATGAAATGTTTAGCAATGGCCGAGATAAGGAATCGATCATGAAGAGACAGCTAGGAAGGCCACTATTTCTATTTCTATTGAGTAAAGAAATAGACATCTGATTGCAAATTGACCACAGAATCCATTGATACATAGATAGCAGACCCAATAGCCTCAGTTCGAAGAAATTTCATAGAGCCATATCAATAATCGTGATTCGTGCCTGTCATTTTGATAAACGAATGAGACTAACTGATTCTTTGTTCTTTTCTTCCCCTCCTTTGGTTCACTGCTAGTTAAGGTCAGCCAAAAGGAAAAAGTGCTCTACAACTCTTTGATTCGAGGCTCAGAACAGTAAAAACTGTAGGAAGTTGAGATTGCAGGTTCTTCTGTCCAATTTGCAGCCTCCATTTGTTACAATGTTTCAGTGAAGTCGCGTTGGAGTCATTATTAATGAGTCACTAGTATGTCAGCAAGGCCTCAGCCCAATGAGTTGGTCCTCCCCGAAGAACATTCCATGGAATTGGTCGAGATCGGGGTTGGAATATGAACTTCTGTAACACCGGTGTCGAGAGTTCGGGAGATGAAATTATTCTGAAATTTCCGAATTGTGCAGCACCATGTAAATACGTCACGGTTGTACTGTTAAAAAAGAATCACATACGTACAAATAGCGTTCATTTGGAAATTTCAGAAGGCGTTTTCAGAACTCGCGAAATCAACATAACGAAGTGTCACCGCTATAAGTTCTATTCCCTAAGGCCTAAACTGCCCATGATCACGTGGGATCTAAGATGTAAAAAAGGACTTTGTAAGCAAAAAAGAGTATCTAACCGTTTAAGCAGTTCTTATTTAAGTATCTGCGACCGCTGTTTAAAAACAGAGGACATAAATTAAACTTCTATAGTGGATCCCAGTTTTACTTGAACCAAAAAATGTCTTTTCTTTTGTCCATAAGACTTAATTGAGACTAAAATGGTCAAGGATCAGATGCGATAAAGATGTCTTGAATATGTCGTAATTGAAAAACCATACCTCTAAAATCATAATATCTAGAATTATCATTATGCATGATGCATTAATAACTTGCTTGAAAACACAAAATTTGAAACCCACAGAAAGTTATTAATTTATCGTTTTTATCGTTTCTATTAGATAATAAGCACCATAGTTTTAACAGCTCTCACTAAATCTGTAAAACGCGAGATTGCATACCAAAATCACTGTACCTCCAAAGACTTTTATTATAATTCGGGAATCTTTAAAATCTGAAAAAGTATAATGCGCCAGATCATCTGACTTGCATATCAATGTAAGACTTATTCTACCAATTGAAACAACCGATTGGTTGCTAGATTATTGAACCTTTCTTTAACACAAATTCTGAATTGCAATCGCTTTCTTCATTTTAATTATCTTTTTTTCGGAAAATAAGCGATTTGCATTACAGATTAATTATTTTGCGCCTTTAATGCGTCTCTCATGCAGTATTCAAGTAACTGTAATTAAAGTAAACGATTATATTGTCTAACATTATGATTTAAGGCACTAAGTCGAACTAATTAAAATCAAAGAGGGGCCACTACAGTTATGTTGGCCAGGATTTTTAAAAAAGTATAAGCCATTCGTTGTTGACTCTTAATTTATCGTCCGACGAATAATTATTAATTCTGTAATTATTTTTGTTAAATAAGTGACTTTATATTCAATATTGCATTTAATTATAATCATCGAAATGGTCTGCTTGATTCGGTTTCATGTGCATAAGTTAGAAAACTTTTACGATGCAAAAACCATTCACTTCTTTTTATCTTTTTATCTTTTTGCTTGAATGAAAAAATTAAATCTTGATATCGAACAAAAAGAACCTCTCCTGTATCATAAAGCTATTGCAATATTAGAATATTCGAAATTCTTTTCGTTTAAATAGCCTTTAAAAGCCGTTTTTAAGCGGTTCGTTGTCGTCATAAATTCACCATTCTCACCCTTAATAATGACGTCAAATATTCTCCATTTTAACCCTGATAATAATCATCTATTCACCATCATAACCCCTGATGATGACATCACTTTAAACCGCCCAATCTCCGGTGCAATAGTCAGCACCGGATGAGTTTGGATTCTGACCGGATCGCGCTCAAAGGGTTTATCAGACTTTCACCCATTATAACCTCAGATTCCCTAAAATAGGCATCAATTGGAAATTTTGTCATCGGTGGCTGCAGATTCCCTAAAATAGGCATGTGACGGAGTGGCTGCAGATTCCCTAAAATAGGCATTTACTGTGACAGACTTTCCAGCCCACGGGCCCAGTGGCTGCAGATTCCCTAAAATAGGCATGTGAGTATGAGGGAGTGGCTGCAGATTCCCTAAAATAGGCATGTGAATATTAGGGAATAGGGAGAGGCTGCAGATTCCCTAAAATAGGCATGTGAGTATTAGGGAGCGGCTGCAGATTCCCTAAAATAGGCATGTGAGTATTAGGGAGTGGCTGCAGATTCCCTAAAATAGGCATGTGAGTATTAGGGAGTGGCTGCAGATTCCCTAAAATAGGCATGTGAGTATTAGGGAGTGGCTGCAGATTCCCTAAAATAGGCATGTGAGTATTAGGGAGTGGCTGCAGATTCCCTAAAATAAGCATGTGAGTATTAGGGAGTGGCTGCAGATTCCCTAAAATAGGCATGTGAGTATTAGGGAGTGGCTGCAGATTCCCTAAAATAGGCACGTGAGTATTAGGGAGTGGCTGCAGATTCCCTAAAATAGGCATGTGAGTATTAGGGAGTGGCTACAGGTTCCCTAAAATAGGCATGTGAGTATTTGGGAGTGGCTACAGGTTCCCTAAAATAGGCATGTGGGTATTAGGGAGTATAAGGGAATAATGAGTAGGTATGCAGTTTTTCTGAAATAGGAATGTATGTGTGAAGTTGTATGGAATAATGAGTAGGTATAAAAGTTTACAGCAATTCATATCGTTATGTCATAGCTCTGGCCTCTGATGCTAGCTAGTGAGTCAAGGCAGATTTTATGAGACTTCTGATTTTCAGCCCAGAGCATCAGTACCATGGAAACAGAAAATTCAGCATTCCCTGATGTAGTGATTTCTCAGGCGTTACTATACACAAGCCCATGGCTCAAAAATTGGCGATTGTCCGATTGTTATTTCATATCAACTAAAAATAAAAATCTCCTTTAGGTTTGAAGATATCCATACAAAGATTTGTGCAACGTGATCGAAATTTTAATCAATTCATTGATATCCTTTTGACGGTATCTAGCACCTATTAAGTAAGATTTAATATTTAAACTTTGCGCTGTTTCAAATCTATTGTTATTGACCACATCCCATTAATTGTATCAGTGAAGGTTACTAAATAGGTGGCTTTGGCACGATTGAGTAGATTTATCACATCAAGAAGCGGGATTTTCTGTCCGTTTTAAGCTCTATAACAAGTTTAAATCGCCATTTTGGAGTCTAAACTAGCAAAGCTCAGCCTCAAGAGTTAAATTGTCGATGATTTATTATAATGATCATCCTGCAGTGGTTGAACTTGATTATCTTTTATTAAAATCATCAATCTCTGGTCTATTGTTCTTCGATTCTACACGATATTAAAGCATCCATAACATTATAATCCTACAAATTTGTAAATTTACGTACGACTTTTGCCTCCAATCCAGTGATTAGATTGGGTGAGCTGAGTCATGTGGGGAGGAATTTAAAATTTAAACTCCATTTTTTGGATTAAATGATGATTAACATACTATATAATATCCGTATAAATCCATCTATATATCGTAGCGGTCATGCTTGCCTGCAATCATTACTTTCTTAGCTCGCAAGGAGGCGTAATCTCGCACGTTTGTAATGTACGACGTTTGTAATCAGATAGCCTCGTCAACTTCTACGCTTATAGTATGCTGTACCAAAAGTTAGGTTTACTCTAGGACTTTCCGTGTCTGCGCTTTTTTGTCAACTTTTTCCCGAGTTTGAAGTTCAGGGCATCTTACTGTCCCTTCCACGCCCCTTCATTTCCTGTTTGCCCCATTCTGTATGGACGATACCAGATTGCCTCCAGTCAGCGAAACAGATTGCCTTACAACAACGTACGCTTTACATATATACCATGAATTGGGGGGGGGGCAACAAAATTCAGGACATAGGACAAAATTTTGAGTTCGTGACAATCTGCCTATGCCCGAGAGTTCTCTAGTTGTTTTTCCGTGATTATTGAAGTGTGCTGACAAATCTTATCAAAATCTTGCATAACGGCATAAACAGTTGGTTTTAAGAATGTTAAGATATGAACTGCTTTGATGAAACCCGTTAATATGAAATGCTGGCTTCGGGCATCAATCAGAGTATCAAACTTGACAAGTAAAGTTACAAATTACAACCAGAAACTGTAGCGGAACAAAGTGATTAAAACGTTCAGAACAAAGAGTTTTAATCAGATATTGATAAGCATTTTCAATTATATCGCAAGTTCAGTTCTTGTTTTTAACAAAATTACAGGGAAAAAGCTCTAGTTGGACCGTATTGCTTTACATTGAAAAACGTAATATACCGTTAATAAACGGATGATCAGATAACGTTAATAGATAATTTAATAAAAATGAAAGATAGACTTGCTTTTCCTTTGTATCGAAATGTAGCGAAGTTAAAGCTCACAAAGACCACAAAAACTCACAGGCCGGACACAGAAAATAGACTTGATGATGTCACCAATCCACCATTCTAAACCATGAAAATGACATCACCAACCACTGATAGATACATTGCGCAAAGCGTCTAAAAAGTCACATGACACTTATTTGAAATGTCGCATGGTACATACGCTATTTTAAATCACGAATTAGTTTAAGATTTTAATCTATTCTTGAACTTACTCCTGGTTATATTATGCTTGTCCATTGTCCTGATATATAATATTGCATGCTTGGTTACAAATACTACGTATGATCCGGACCTCTAGCTGTAATACAGAGTATCTGTAGTGCGGTATTTTTCTGGTTTTTAGACGCATTGTTTTCTGCAAGTCACTGATTTCAAGGATAAACATTTCACTATTTTCTCAACAATGGACAAGCTACCGCCGATTTCCGATTGTGGCAGCATGACTTCGTATGGTTATATTGTATGATTTTAAATTCTGTTTTGAAATTGGTTAAAGCAACAAATCCTTTGTTACATTATATTATTTTCGCTGCAGAGCTAAAGAATTTAGCAAAATGTTAAATAGCTTCTGTTTGGGGTCTGCCGCCGCGATGGATAAGTTTTTAGGCTTAATATTCTTTATTCATGCCGTTCAGAATATTTATTGCAAAGCACAGCTAAGACATTGGGATTTTCTGCATCCTAAAGCCTTTCTAAACCTAGCTTGTCGCTTCAGCTATTAAGTTGTCACGAGATATCCACGGATTCCAGAATCGCTTCACGCTTGTTTATCAGCCCAAAGTTTTTGAACTCCTTTTTCATGAATGCCATGATATACTGAATACAACTTCCAAATGATTTCAGGAGGACCGGTGCCAGGTGGAATCCCGGAGATACCGGATAACATAGAATAATAAAATATTTCCAATCCCCCATTAAAATTTTAAACGCATAAGAGGCACCACAAATCTTGTTAAATTGGTTATAGAGTTTTCCCCAAGTTTTCCTGCTACAATTTCCAAGTTTGCTAAAACTTCTCCAGCTCCAAGTTCTCCTTACCTCCCCCAAGTTTTCCATCCCTCCTCACTTCAGGAAGACGGGTAAAGTTTTTGGGTTTTGAAGTTTTTCCAAGTTTTGCCCCAAAGTCTCCCCAAATATTCCACCCCTCCCCTATTTCAGGAAGACGGGTGGGATGTTGGAGATACCAGATGCCAACACCAAGGAGCAGGACATAGAGGAGGAACAGAAGAAGAGGAGGAAAGCTAAGTTAGATCGGAAACTCAAAGAACAGGAGGGACTGGTCAACTCGAACCAGGCCGTGGGTACCCAGCCATAGTTTTAGTAGCATTGTATTGTGTTCGTGTAATTTATTGTGTATTTCAAACTGTATTGTGTATATAATTTACTGTGTAATGTATTCTGAAATGTATTGTGTACTATAATGTGGGTATTATCTTTCCCTATCGGCAGAGGAGGAAAGATGCTTTAGGTATAAAAATATCGCCAAACACAGGAGGATAAAATCGCACTTTACAAAATAACAGGCCAGCAATTTTGTACAGTGCGCTTTTGCCCGCTGTAGCCAATGATAATCACTCAGTCTTGTAATCCTGGGTTTCAACTGCTGTGTGAGCAACCTCTCAGTGTAGAGGTTTGCTGTAATCACTGAGGGAGAACCGGGTGACACAGTTTTACTTAAATCTACTTTTCCTCCTTCAACACAGGTCATAGTTTTCATTAATTGTTACGTAGAGTAGTTGTGTGGGGTTATTAGTTGCAACTTGTACAGATTAAACTATTTTGTATGTGATGGAAGGTTTCATTGTTCAAGGCCAAGCCAAAAATGGTTCCTTGACGCCAGCATTTTGTCATCGTAACATGTCACTTAACGTCTAGTGTCTACTAGACAGCCAAAGGACATTGTTTTTATTCGTCATCGCCAGACTAGACATTATTATTTCGCTATTATTAATTTTACTTAACATAATTCCTCCTGAAATGTTATAGTAAGCTAAATTATCGCTCTTACTACATATTAGAAGCTTTGATGTTTGATTTTAAGAATTTGAAAATTATATTCTTTCCGCCTTTACTGGACATTAAACATTCAAGATTTCCTTTCCAGCATAAACGCCATTCAGTTTATTTACAATATGTATAACTGCTATCGCAAAAGACTCGCACATACACTCGTAGTTTTCATATGCTACCATTAAAAACATTGTCCTTGGAACTGAGAGCTTCCGCAATCGTGAGAAGAGATGAAATTTCACGATTAAAGTATCGTGAATAGCGGACGATATAGCAAGCACTAATTAAATGCTTTATGCTTTAAAACACTAGTTTAATGGTGCTGTCACCAGATTTCTTCTGAGGCATGTTCAACAAACTTCATCGTTTAAGCAAAATTTTCTTAAACTATTTTATTAAAAAGTAGTATATAATCTTCGAATATTTTGTGAGAGAACTTTAAACAGTTCAACGTGGGGGAGGCAGTGTGGCTTGCCTGGCATGTAACGTCATAAAATATCACAGTTCACATAAACGAAGCATAGGCAATTGGAAAATGACGTCATTATCATGACTTAAAATGGTGAATTGATGATGTCATAACCCGCCTAATTTTCGAGAGTTATGGAATTGTAAACGGAGCGAAGCTATTCGATCAGTAACCTCCTAATACGTCCATTCGGCTTTGAAAAAAAAGATTGTTGACGAAATAACCGTCGGCGGTCTGTTTTCACAGCTCCTCCGTATTATAAGCGAAGTGTGATTTATGATAAGCAGAGAATTTAAAAAGATAATCAGGGGATTCGGATTTGTAAAAATATATTTTAAAATAGTTAAACAGAGTATATTCTTTGAAGTATGTTAGACTTACGGTCCAATTAGTGTCGGTACAACGTAAACCAATATTCTTTATTTCATTTTCCTACTAGCACAGTTTGTTAGCAGTAGTTTTTTCTTTTCTCACACTGCCACACGTACTGAAATCTTAACATGGCCATGGAAGGTAAGTTTAGATAGGGATTTCTAGGCAAGTTTTTATATTTATATTTCATCTCAAGCATTCTCTTCGATCTAGCTAACTATTTTACCCTATCATGGGATCAATGAAACGTTGTAAATATCCATGGAAGATAAGTGTAGTTGGTAACTTTTAGTCTTTTACTCTGAACACTAATTCTACCTTACGTAACTCTTTGCTCTATTGTACTTTTTAGTTAGGTAGCTATCATGAGATTAATGAAACGTTGTATTTTTGGTTGTTTGTTCTATGTTTCGTTTTAGAAGCCTTTTTAAAGATTAGAAGGTATGCGGAAGTAGAGCAACTGACATCGCTATGGTTTCACTTTTTTACCATGTGCTATTCCTTCATTTCCCTCAATCATATAATTGTTGAGACGGGCGTTTTGCGACGTAAAAGTATGACATTTTCAAGCAGAAAACCACCGCCTAGCCATATTAGACAGATACATACCGTGCCAGGTTTTATGCGAGCAGTTACTCATTATACAGACCAAGTATATGTTTTTATGAACATTTCCCTTATTTACCTGGTCACTAATTCACTGTAAAGTACGTTTTAAGTGGAATTTCTGTCGTTTTCTCCAAAGTTTTCGCTGGCTATTTGGCAACAATGTGAGTTTTATAAACGTCTGACCATTTCTCCAGAACGTTGGTATTTATCTCAAAAACAAATGAACAATGTTACTGCATGTATTACAATAAAATGCAAGGAATATACGCTGTCCAATGGAAACATGGCCTTTTTAGCTTTTTACTAATGCCTATCCAATAAAAACATGGTCTTTACTTCTAATGACTAGCAATATAAGGAACATGATCTTTCTTCCGAATCAAAAGAAAATATCGTATTGTTGCTCCATCATTGAGGATTATATTCAGGACTAATAATGTATAAGAGCAATTACAATTCACCATGCAGCTTATATTGCAAACCAACGGCAGAATTATTCTCCGAATAGATGCAGTCGTTTGTAAAAGCAATTCCAAGAAATGCAGCTTTAATATGATGAAAACGTTTCCGAAATAACATAGATGAAGCATAAATCTTTTTCATTTCAGAGTTTCAGATTGTGGTAAGAGATTTCTAGCATCATAAAAATGTTTCTGAAATAAGCATGTAACTTTTTCATTTCAGGTCAGAGATTTCCAATATCAAGAAAATATAACCGAAATAAGCATAAAATTTTTCATTTCAGGTGATGAGCAGACATGAGAGGTTTCCGATATAACTAAATTTTAGCATAGAACTTTTTCGTTTCAGGTAATGGTCAGAGACTTCTAAATATCATGAAAATAATTCCGAAATAGGCCTACAACTTTTCCGTTTCAGTTGATGAACAGACATGAAATGTTAAATAAATTACCAAATAATCGAATGAAATTTTTCGTTTCAGGTAATGGTCAGAGATCGTAGACGACCCAGGAAAAGCATCAAAGAAATGAGTGTACTTAACAAGCGACGCCGTGTTATCAAGAACACGGCACGGAAGGAAATAGCCCAGCAGAAAGCAACCTTGGAAAACATGAGACATATCGGTGAGGAGAGTTTTTGTTTTGTTTTTCGTTAATTTAAAATATAATCACAGATATTGGAAGTCCCATAGTCGATGAAAAATTCCGAAGTTCTTTCTCAATCCGCGCTAAAGTAGATGAAATATAATTATTCATTAAAGCTTTGAAAATCTTCTAGAACTAAAGAGGTACTCCTTGGAAGCTCGAGAACTTGATTTGTTTGTTGAGAGAGTTCGGAAGGTGAAGGAAAACAAACGGTTAACCATGCTCTTCTCAAAATTTGATGTGAGTCCTAAAACTTTTATTATTTTGCATTTTCTTTCATTTATTTTTTCTCTGAGTTCTATATTAAAAGCAGCGATAAAGCGAAAAGGGTTGATTTAAGCATACACAGCAAAAACTATTCCAAGGACTAGTCACAAGGCCAAGTTGATAACCTTTCAATTTTATCAGAGTGAATCAGAAGAGTCAGACGATGAATCACTATCAGAAAGCCATGAAAGAAAAGACAGCGCCAACCAGGTACCACAGCAAAGATCAAAGAATTGAGCAGGACCGATTTTAAATAATATGAACTATGTATGAACAAACTTGATAAATTCAATTTGCTCGATATTAAAAACTAAACGATATCAGCACTCCCCTAAGGGTACGCATGAGGTTGAACGCGTTGATTCCACCACACTAGCGGAACGACAGAAAACAGAAAGTATGTCTAACCTTCTGGAGGAACTGAACAGAATGTCGCTTATTATTGATGTGGACAAACACCCCCAATGGAAGACATTCATGCAAGGTAGAGACTAGGATTAGTTGAGACACTACTACCGTGGTGTCTCAATCTATTAATGAGTAGCGTATTGCAACCCAGCATGAGAAGGTCACGGCACCGTGGCGAGGGTTATAACGTTATTCGAGAAAAAGTTAGGGCATCAAAGTTGCAGAGTTAAGTAAAAAGGAAAATCTATCATGAAAATTGGCAAATAATACCAATATAAAACCTTTATCTTCTCTTCCAGACATGGGTAAGGACCCACCGCCCCCACCCAAGAAAGAAGAAGACACGGAGATCTGTAAACCTCTGCAATTCAAGACGAAGTTCAGGAGAAACCATGCTCTCGAGGCACCAGGGAACCTGCAGTCAAATAACACCCCGACTTTACCAAACCTCAACAACGATAGCATCAGTGAGTGGAGATTTTGTTAAAATGTTGCCAGAGTTTCTTTATCTAAGAAGTAAATATAAATGAAAATCAGTCTTCAGTATTTTTATGCTTTAAATTGCCAAAATAAGACATTGGATTATAAAATCACGATTTTATTCTGACGATACCGATAAATGACATCATTAATTGCAGCGGCATCTAAGGACGACAGTGAGATTAACGACAACAACAACTCATCCCGGTTTAGACGGTGTGTCAGTCAACCTATAGTGCTAGCAGGAGGGAACAACATCTCACCCCGGAGGAACGGAGATCAGAGAAAACCTTCTGTGGCGGAGAACAACTTCACCAGGTTAAATATTTTTGACGCTGTTATCGAGAATCTGGTTTTGGTGTCTTTTGACCAAACGATCTTTGGAGATTCTTTCGTTTTCAAACGATTCAATAGTATAGTATTCAATCGTTCGGAGAAGCCAAACCGTCAATAGTTCAACTCCAATCGCAGTGAAAAGTCACCCAATGGAGAAAGTGAGACGAAGAGCACAAAACTCATTGACCTATCGGAGCGAATATCCGATGTCTCCTCGGGGAAGAAAAAGGTTAGAAACCGTCAAAAAAACTGCCTGCGATATCGAATGAATTGTCGTTGTTTTCATGAAACCAAAGAATTCTTTACAATTCCCTTCTTCCTTTTTAGATACGCATAATTTTCTTATCAATAAAAGTCTTCTCTGTACAGCCTTGTGAATTTTATCTTCTCATATTTTATGTAAACTTAGAGTTAAGTGATCTTTTCTCAGTCGGTGGACATGTCAAGCTCCATCATTCTTGAAGCAGAAACTATCAGAAAAAAGGTAAAAAGACAAAATTGTGGAAGAAAAAAAGCCCAATTAATACCATATGACTTAGGCATAGAATATAGTTTGCGACAGAACAGTTAGCATGATAGCAATCACAAAACAGATTACAATTATACAGCTTCGAGCCATCTCATTTCCTATTTCAAGTAAATCCTTCTCACATCCTGATGATAATGTGTTGATACTTGTAGTAACAGGCGCCCTACCACACTAACTGGAGAGAACGAGAGAAGAGAGGAGACGCCCTCTACTCCCCCGTGGCGCTGTCTCCCATCCAGAATGGGCTAATGAGTCCTGACTTTGTTATGGAGGATGAGGATGATCATCTCACCACCAAGTACATGAAGAATCTTAACCCAAAAAGGTGACTAACACACTGCGAACATTCTTAACATTAATATGTTCAATAAAATTAGAGGAAAATCATAATTTAAAAAGGTTTGTTGTACAAATTTCACCGTAAGTCATGAACCTATTTTGGAGATGGTGTCGTTTTAATTCATTTCATTTCATCAAATTATTACTCCCCGCTTTATCATCAATGATCTTATGACGACAGCCCATCCAGGTTCAAAACTGATGTCAAATCTTCTGGAGACATTGAGTTCACTCAGGCACTCAGCAAAACCAAGGGAGAAACTGCAAACAAGAAGGCCACCTTCCAGGGAACCCAGTCAATAATCGGTAAGATAAGTTCACTAATCACTGTGGCACCAGTTTACTCTGACACAGTTTATTCTAACACCAGTTTAATCTGACACCACTGGACACCACTTTAACCAGACACCAGTTTAATCTGACACTGGTTTAACCAGACACCACTTTAACCTGGTACCAGTCCAATTTGATACTGGTTCACTCTGACACCAGTTTGCTCTGACACCTGTTTGCCCTGAAACCACTTTAACCTGGTACCAGCCCAACTTGATACTGGTTCACTCTGACACCAGTTTGCTCAAACACTGGTTTGACATCCTGACATCAGATGACTCTGACACCAGTAAATCCAGGCAGGAGTTCAGTCGGGAAGCGGTTTGACTAGACTCTGACAGCAGTTTTATAAGGCAGTACTTTACATAAAACTTCGGTTTGACTGGCCGAAATTCGAACTTAATCGGTACTTTGCGTCGGGCGCTGAACAAGACATGTTGAGAAGTAGTCGAACCGCGCGCGCGGCTCGCGCGGCGTGGGAACTTTTAATGAGATAATTCGATGAAGTTGAGTGATTTTGTGAGAAAAAGGTTGTCACACACTGTTATGAAGTCAATCAGACACTAGTTTACCCCGAAATTGGCTCACCTGCCACATATTCACCTTGGCACTCCCATTAAACTGTAAATTTCTCTCAGAGATGCAACTGGAAACCAAAACGAAGAGCATAACGGACAAAGTTCACAAAGTAAGGAAGGAAACATCGCGAGTACCCAAGAAGAGCAGAGAAAGTAAGGATAGCAAGGCTGGAGCAAAGAACATTGCGGAGATGATTCACCAGACTGGAGATGGGAATAGGTTCATTGAAGAGGTAGTACTGGGACGGAATTCATTGAAAATCATATAATGAAGCACATACATTTGGGAACCTAAACTTTCTAGCAAATAGTAGGAAATCATCAGGAAATAATCAGGTTTCTGGGAGTGCAATATATTCGGATAATCCCATAAAACTTCGTACATTCCTAGGTGAAGCTGCTGAGACAGTTTGCTTCAATGTGCAACTGTAAGTACCTCCGAACGGACCCAGATAAGTTAGACGAGCGAAGACAGAGTTATGTGGATTCTTTGGTTAACAACGTGGCAAAAAGGGTTCAGATAAGGTAACTTTATTCGAAACTATGCATTGAAATACAAATTTAAATTTAATTGACACGAAATTGCTTAAAAAATCTTTCTTGTAATGCAGTTGAGTGATGTGAATCATTTCCAAAATTTTAAACCGGTCCATGTCCCTGGATTAGATCTAATGCTTGTGATTTCAGGAACAGATGGAAGTTAGGTCTGGGAGGACTTAAGAGACTCCCTACTGGAGCTCAGAACATGAATACACCGTTATCATTGCCGTTAATAGCAAACGGAGGATCCAAGTGATCCCCGAGGAGTCACTTGAATCACTTCATACCAGGGCAAAAGAGAACACTGGCAAACGATATCACTGGCAAGTGGCCAAGTGATATCGCTGAGAAGTCACTTGAATCACTTCAAAGGGACATCCCAATGTAAAGTCCCTAGTCTAGTTTCAAGTCTCTAGTCTAAAACTGATCGATTGCTAGCATTCGCCCAAGACAAAGAGTGACAAAATACATTAAAAAGAAAAGGAAGGGATCTTGAAAATATCAGTTAATAACTGTTCATGGCAAGGGGAACTTTTTGCGACAAGAATTGAGATGTATCCTGTGAAATGTGGCATCAATCATTGGTTTTCAGAGTTGCTCGAAGACTCAGTTTGTTAAACGGGGAAAAATTCAAAATTCAACGTTGAAGATATGAAAAGAGGACAATTCATTGGGTCAGCAGATAGAATCGTGAAATTTGTACGCTTAGTTTTGAGAAATGATGGTGACAATTTAAGTAACTGGCTAGGACCAATGGACAAATCATGAACGCTACATTGATTGAAGGCTAATCCAATGAAATAGTTCAAGTTAATTGCTACAATTTGAATTCATCATAATATTATTATGAACCATGCGAATTATCATGGAGATCTAATTAACATTTAAATTCATAATGGGGAATTTAATAAGATATTCAAATGAAGTCTGAACGTCATTCAGCGAAAACTGGTACGGAATTAAAGTTATCAGTTGCTGATAAAGCGGATGGTTATTCGCGAATTGTGATTATTGGTTGTCCTATTGCTATCTGAAATCATCGAGTCGAAGATATTTATTTTGATAGTTAGGTAGATCGTTCGTGATTAATAGAAAGTGGGAATTTATATTAGAATGAAATTTAGTGTAAACTGCTAAAAATCTTATCTGTTGTTCAGTATAAAATAATTCTAATGTCAAATTAATCCACGATTGAAGAATATTATCATGCAAAATCAAATAATGTTTTACTTTTTGAGTGTTGTTTATCAATTGAAATCAACGAATTGACTATGGAATTATTTTGATTGCGCGATAAATCATTGATTGCACGATATTTCTGAATAGTCTTATCTTGACAAAGAGCGTCAAAATGCGGTCGGAATATGTCACATTCAGGTCATATTATCCTGAGATTTATACGTAAGAAGAAGAAGAGAAGAGTTGAAGAGACGAGAGACTTTGACAACCCCATGCAGAGAAAGAAAGAGTCGTTCCCGGCAGCCTCAATCCACCTCCAATCAAAGACGAAGTATGAAGATATATGCAGATAGTTCGTAACTTTCAACGGAAGTTAATAAGTCCAAAGAGTACTCACATAGCACGGTCCATTTCCGTTAGTAGGATCATGTCCATCAGTTCGGCCGTAGATGCTGAAATGATGTGTTTAAGTACGAAAGAAGAGTGTCTGAAATCGATATAAACTGCAAATGAATTAAAATTGCAATATTCAAAGAAAAACTCGCATCAAAACACGCAATTATAAATAAAAACTCACATGTGACTTTACAGGTGACAGCAACTGTTCGGCCCTTCTGTATCTTCTGTATGTTTGGGGCTGCAATATTCACAACGAATCTCGCCGAGTGTCCACCGCTCAACAACACTGGGATAGTATAACGCGTGTGAAAATGTGATTGTACAGATCACTCACTTGAGTCAAACCGAAATCACTTCCATCAGCGATTAATTAGAGCAATTTTCTCCCACCCACCTGGGTTGCTATGCCTCTTGAAGACTCGTTGGTTCTTAGCGTTGGTAATGGTGGGTCCCCCGATGTTAGTAGCGTAACTCATGGTATTAGAACATGAGACCAGGTACTCCTCGTCGTATTTGTTGTTGTTTGTCACTTTCAGGATGATGTACGTCCTGGGGAAATGATCGAGTTACCAGGGAGTTTGGGACAGAATTATTAGGGCTCGAAATGAATCATCAATGATGAACCATGATTTAAATGAATCAATTTAACATTAAAATTAAGGCCAATCAGCTTCACGAATTCGCTGTTTAAATGTACTTAAGCGCAGAATTGGTGAGGAGTGACCCTGAAAGATAGTCGTGTTTCAACCCTTAAATTCAAAATTGCTTCCTTCCACCACTCACTTTCTGTTGGGGGTCAGGGCGTAGTAGTTGCTAACACTAGCTACTCTCAGACAGGACCCAGTAGGGTAGAAGTAGTTAGAGGAGACTCTCTGGAACCGGGATCCATCCACTATCTCACCTTCCAGCACGATACGGAACCCTTCCGTGCCAATGGGGAGAGAGACATTCATTTCTATTTTCTGTAAAAATATAGCACGAAAAACTAAACTTAATAAAGATAATGCTTTTAATGTCCAATTAGAAGGATGATGACGCATTTCTTC
Source organism: Beroe forskalii (assembly GCA_011033025.1). Lineage (NCBI taxonomy): Eukaryota > Metazoa > Ctenophora > Nuda > Beroida > Beroidae > Beroe > Beroe forskalii. Next base: position 37,835 of record WFMF01000068.1, on the reverse strand, counting down.
GAAGATATAAGTGCCAGTTGATTGGACCTAATGATTATAAAATTGGGTCCAATATAGTAAGATAGTACCGTACCTATGTCAGAAGGAATAACCAGAGGAACAACGAAAGCGTTGTTTCCCTGATAGTATTGATCCTTGTCTAACACTCCTTGCCAGTGAACCACGTTCCCAGAGAGTCCCAAAATCTAGACAAAGAAAGGAATGATTATTGAAAATTCGTATTTTCATCAAACAGTTTTTGAATTATTGTAATTGTTGTAAGTTAAATACATTAAAAATTAATATAGTTACCTTGGCAGTGAGGGTATCCTTGTTGACTTTTTCTCCTTGATTTAACTTAATCACCAGCTGTTCAGCAACGCCTGAAGGAATATTTTGTATTTCATAATATGTTCCTTGTATCCCTTTATATCAGCAAAGGGTAAATCGAACGATCCATTAAGGTCATGCATTGGGCCTAGGTTGGGGCACAACAGGAGTTTTAGTCAGCCTTCTGTCGACATCTATCTCTCTTTTCATACGACATACCTAAACAAGGACTATAGTTCGCAACATCAGACTCTGTGTCCACGGTGTCCACGAAATACGCATCAAAGTCCACTAGGTAGTCTCCTGAACTTCTAACTTTGTAGTTGAACTGTACCGCTTCTTTCTGAAATGTATGGGGAAATATTTTCATCAGATGGTCAATTTTATCGGAATTTGCAGCGGAATTTTAAACGTCTTTAAAACGCATTCAAATAAGATCGTGGACTGATCACACTCACGGGGTATTTGAGTTTCCATGTGCCCGTACAGGGACATGTCCTGGCAGTCACCCCAATCACCAGGGCATCATCAGAAGAGGACACTGTCTGTACCACGTTCTCTATCCCACTCTCAAGTAATCCACACAGGTGCTCATCCCCGTCAACTGGCTTTTCAAGCTTTACCTATGAAAGGGAAGAAGTTATTTGAATAAGATGCAGTTTTTAGAAGCAGTTCATCTTTGTGGGATCACAGTTGGCTGCGAAGGAGCTTTGACAAATTTCATGTTTAAATCACTACGTAATGTGTCTGAATTACCTTGCTGAGCAGAGAAACAGGGGTAGCCGTAACGAAGACACTGAACCTCTCAATGCTCGTATCTACCACAATACTCCTCTCCTCGTATTCTATCTCCTCTTCCTCATCTACACTTCGCTTCTTACTAAGAGAGAAGGAAACATTCATTAATTGAGGCTAAAGACTTTCAAACAATTGGGAGAAAATAGCGCCTTTTGAGGGAGGTTAAAAGCTCAAGCTAACTGCCTTTTAGCACTGGCAACTCGAAAGAAGGTGAAAACCGAAGGGAAATATGATATAGTTGATAGCAGAAAATTTAACATGATTACCTACCGGTAATTGCCGTATCCCTGTCCCACAACAGATCTTGAGTTGTCACTCTCCTCCCCACAGATTAGGGAATCCTTACTGAACGCTCCGTTAACTGTATCAGTGATGTTGTAGATACCATTGTCTTTTACCAGTAGCGTGAATCCACCTTAAAAGGCACGTGTGAATGACTGAAAATTCTGGATAGATATGCAGATTTGATGGAGCGAATTGTTGCGCTGATTTAACTCCGGTCTCGTTCCAAAGAGTTTTAATTCAAAATAAAACATTTTCAATAGAATCTCTGTATCAACTTGAATTTTTCAGCAAATAAACCTGATTCGTCGGAGATAGACACGTAGTAGTGGTCCACCTTCTCAGGTCTGCAGGTTCCAAAGAGAATGAAGAACGCTGAAGCTCTCTGGGGGCGGGGAAGAATTAAATACGATTTTGGGTCAACTTTAGGACCGAAAAACTTGATTAACGAGCCTGAGGCCTCAAAGAAATGAATAATTTTTTTCAAAAAACATGTGGACAATACTCACAAGTCGAATGTCCATTCAGTTAGAAAGCGTGAAATAATTCCCCAAGCAATACTCACGACTAGTTGCAGCATCTTCTGAATCTTGTTGTACTCCGATATACAGTCCTTACTGTCAGCGTCAGTGAAGATGTACATGGCAGAGTTACGGACCTGGAACATATGGATATGCTTTTAGCAAGGCACACCAGTGAAAATGGCATAAGATCCATGATGTTTTCCTCGTTTGGAGGTAAAATGGTCAATAGGAAAGTTCGAAGAGGGGTAATGGACACTGCAGTCAAGTATCAGATTTTAACTTCAATGGTTATCAAAAGTATAATCGTTTTCTAACCGTAAAGAAGTTGTTGTTGAACATAGCTTTCTTGATACCACTACACGTCCTCTCCTCACAATCACCTGAAATAAAGTTCTCAGTCACACTCATATGAGCTTTTAACAGTTCATGGCATTGGTATTATAATGACATATTTCATCTCTTAACCGTAACCCCTCACCAACCATCACACTTTCACAGCAGATTTTATAACTACAGTCCTACATGTATTAACCGTGGATTTGGAATTGCCTCACCTCCAATACTGGGTCTCAGAGATTCCAGCCTTTGAAGGAGGTCTTGTCTTGTGTGGTATACAACCGTATTGGAAGCATCTGAAACATGATATTTTAACAAAAAACACTTCACTATGCGATAATTGTAAAAAATTCATAATCGAGGAATTTTTTTAAAGTCGGATAACCAAAATAGCTCATAAAATCGTATTTTGGAATCCCAAATCTCCAAATTGGCTCAGATTTTGTCTCGTAACCACTTACAAGGATCAGCGAATGTGGTAAGGGTGTACTAACAAGGGTCACAGTAAAGGGTCACTAACACCTAAAAAGGTTCACCTACTGCTAAGAACTACCAAGGGACACTAACAAGGGTCAGCGAATGTGGTAAGGGTGTACACTGCATCTACTCCTGACCTCTCCTGCTCCATCACTAACTCTCTGATGTACTCCTTCACTTGGACTATGTCGTTATCCATGCTGCTGCTAGTGTCCACTACAAACGCCATCACAACCTGGCGGGGTGCGGGGTTTAGCGGGAAAGGGGTCTTACTCTTTATCGAGTTTGGGCAATTGGATCGATGCATCCATATGCTTTTGAATTCGGGTGTGATTATGTGAACACTGTACAGTCTACAGTCTACACAGCATGAATACAAATACGTTGAGAATATTAGAATATTGGCAGCCGGACCTAAAGTAGGGTTATATCATGTGACATGTACCTTCCTGTTAAGATGAAGCAGTTTCTTGAAGTTATCCTCCCCCATCTGTTCTCTGAACGTATCAAACAACGTGCCAGCATCCCAGATACCTGAAGAAGTGAAGAAATGGTTACTCAAAACTAACTTCATTCAGGCCAAGGCAAATGTTATAATTATGAGGAAATTATAGTTCTAGGTCCTAAATAAAATGCAGTGCAAAAAAGGTCAGGAAAGATGAAACATACCAGTGTCTCTTTTTCTTCGCCTTGCACTTTCCAAGGTTCTCAAAGCCCGAGCCATGTGTTCCTGTAACGTAGATTAGAATTGAAGGTATGAGATTACTTCAAACTTAATGTAACTACGGGAAAAGTTCAAGAAAATGTCAATGATAATCATAAAATCGATAGAATACTATTATATCATACCTGCGCTAGGTAAGTATTCCCACTTTCCATGGCAGCCTTTGCAATTTCGTAGAAATTCATGAAATCTTCGTTTCTACCAGTCTGCGAATAAATGAGACATCAATACCACGAAAAATGAGCAAGAAAATGATCAATGGCTGGGATTCTCAATGAAATTTGTGAGGAGATAACTGGAAAAATCTTAATCTCAATCACACTCACCGTAGTGAATTGTACGAACTCCATGAAGTTGACCATGTCAAGGAAGTCAGTGGTTTGTTCTGCTTGGATAGTTTCCAGGGGCAGGTTCCCGTAGCACTCCCCTCCACTCCGCCCACTGAGAAGTGGGGGATGTAAGGGAAGAAGTGGGAGGAAAAGTGAGTGCGAGTAGAATAGTGGATTGAGTTAGTAAACATTGAGTAAAAAGCGAGAAAGCGAGGAAAGTGAGTGAGTGAGTAAAAAGTGGGTTTAAAGTGAGTGAAAATAAGCTAAGTGAGTAGAAATTGATGTACGGAGTTTGGGTAAAAAGTGAGAATTAGGTGTCAATTGTCATAAGGGATTTTTCACATACAGATTTAAATTCTATTTCCCGGTACCTGACATAAGCGAATCCATCACCGTCTTGGTTTATGGTTTTCTCAGGGAAATACGGCAGAGCCGCGTCCTCCAATATAGACTGTGTGTCGAACAACCTGGAAAAAAGGGATGATGGATGTATGAAAAAGTGATGAGGGAAGTTTTAAACCTTAATTTGCAAAAAATTGTGATATGATCACACTATCAAGATGTCTTTAAAACCATTTTGAAATTTTCAAAGAACTACCAATCCATTCTACAAGTATAGTAGGTACAACTTTTGATCAATTGATCAAGTATTAAATTTAAATTCATTACCCAAGGCACTCAGATTGATAGTATAACACTGAAAGAACGGCCAGGAAAATCATGTTTTCTGCACTTGTTGTATCACAAATATAATTTAAAAACTAAGAAAAAAACTCGAAGGGATACTGTTTCACTCAAATCGCAACACAAACCTTCTCAAGAACAAGAGTGGGTTTTTAGGCGATCCTAAGGCTTTATGCTAATTAAATTTGCTACCTAATACCCTTTTTATCACCATAAATTCCTCCCCTTCATCAGAAAATATTCCCATATGATTGGGAATGTTTCAGGAAATGATGGAGCCTGTTGATAACGGCTCGTGACAGCATGCAATTCGAGATGGCTAAAAATAAACTTGATGACGATATTTGACGTCACTGACAACTTATAATATCAGTGAATGGGCTGCTCAGAAGATTACGAGATATTCAATCTTTGGCAGAATGGAAACCGCCCTCTCCCCTCCTTAATCACTTGATAACCTCCTCCTCCCCTAACTAATTATTGACGATTACGTATAAGTGAACGATTCCGGAACTTAATTAACCATGATGTCAAATTCATGAATCATGACATTTTCGCCATTATTTATATGATGTCATTGTGGCCATGACATCAATATATCTACAAGAACAGGGCGACAATTTTTCATCTATATCTGTATCTAACATCTAACCTTAAGGTTCCGCATCAAACTCAAAGCACAGAATCCATATTCTGGCCTTGGTTCTGGTCTTGCAGTTTACTCTGATAACTCTCAGAGCAGTGGAATAATCCGTTGTCAACACTCTTCCACTTCCAGCGTACTTCCGTACTTGGACGATTCATGGCTGTGCTAAAATAAAGATAGGTGATGTATTTTGTAAAATTAAAAAAAACAACTCATGACTGTTACAATTAAATAGTAGTATTGGTAGTATTATTGATCTAGTTCAACGCTAAATTAAACGCAACCAAAAGCAACTGGCATTTAGTCTGAAATTGAAGAAATGATTAGTTTTTTTCTTAACTACTTCACGTGACACTGACACCAGTTCACAGTTAGTCATACCCTGACATCAGACCGTACCCTTGACTGTGACACCACTTTTCAAAATTCACATTCAGTTACGCACTTACCAGGCAGCGGATGCGCTGCATCAGTCTACTTTGACAGTAGTCAGTTAGACACCACTTTTTTTATTTGAGGAACACTGACGTTGACACCATAGGCATACCCACTTCACGCTGGCACCACCACACCAGTCTACTAGTATTAGTACTTAGAGACCAGACCACTACCACTCTGACACCACTACCACTCTGACACCACTACCACTCTGACACCACAACCACTCTGACACCACTACCACTCTGACACCACTAACACTCTGACACCACTAACACTCTGACACCACTAACACTCTGACACCACTAACACTCTGACACCACAACCACTCTGACACCACTACCACTCTGACACCACTACCACTCTGACATCACTACCACTCCGACACCACTACCACTCTGACACCACTACCACTCTGACACCACTACCACTCTGACACCACAACCACTCTGACACCACAACCACTCTGACACCACTACCACTCTGACACCACTAACACTCTGACACCACTACCACTCTGACACCACTACCACTCTGACACCACTAACACTCTGACACCACAACCACTCTGACACCACTACCACTGACACCACTACCACTCTGACACCACTACCACTCTGAAACCACTACCACTCTGACACCACTTTCAGTTACATCGACACCAGGGTCCAGGAGCACTCCAAACTAACAATGGCCTTTTGATGTCTGTTACCCCAAACCTGCCCTACTAGTACTCTTATACAATTCATGTTTTTCAATAAGATAAGGGATTATTAATTCATTCATATAGTTTCTAACTTTATTTTGTCACAAAGTTAATAATTAGCAATGATCAATCAATATGGAGTAATAGTTAAACTATCATGTAGAGTAACAGATAAAAAGAGAATTACAACCAAAAATTAGGGTTTGCATTATCGGTCCAAAATATTTTATCGGCGATAACCGATAATTTTTCATAATTATCGCCGATACCGATAATTATCGCCGATAAAATTTCAACCTCCTTTTTCGATGTGAAGTTAAGAATTGGCCTTCATCAATGACACATTATTGGTTGATTTGATCAGTAATAATCTTAAATGTAATGAGGTGTACGTCTAGTTATGTGTCGGTATTATAATTACCCTAACACCACTTTACCCAATGAAATGTTCTCAGGGCAAAACGGTTTCGGTGTAAATAAAAGTGGTGTCAAAGTAATGCGTTGTCAGGGTTTTAAAGTGGTGTCAAAGTGAAGTGGTTTCAAGGCAAAATTGTGTCAAGGTTAGGTGATCCTAGGATTTTGTGATTTCAGTGTTAAATGGTGTCGGTGTAATGTGGTGTCAAGGTACTTAAAGGTATTAAAGTGGTGTCAAAGTAAAGAGCTGTCAGGGTAAAATGTGACAGGGTTCGGTGATGCCTGCGTTTAGAGAAGTTAGGGTAAAAAGTGGTGTCAGGGCGAAATGGTTCAATTTCTAGGGTAAAATTGTGTTCAGGATAAAGTAATGTTAGGTAGACTAGCGTCATTGTGAAGAGGTGCCAGATTTGGAGTGGTGCCAGAGTCAAATCGTGTCAAAATGACGGAGTTTCAGGGCGAAATAGTGCCAGTATTAAGTTGTATTAGGGCGAAGTGGTGTCAGAGTTAAGTGTTGTCAAGGATTTGTGTCAAGTTTGGTGTTTTCAGGGGTCAAGTGGAGTCAGGGTCATGTTTTTGGTTTCAGGGTATTGGTAAAGTGGTCTGCCAAAGTTAAATCAGTGTTAATAGTTGTCAGAGTAACTGTAAAGTGGTCTCAGTGTCAAATCGTGTGAGAGTAAAATGGTGTCATGGTAAAGTGGTGTCAGCGTGTACTGGTGTCAAGACAAAGAATTGTACGAGAAAACTGGTGTCCGGGAAAAACTGGTGGCGGGGTGAAGTAATGGTCGGGTAAACAGCTGTCATGGTTAAGTGGTGTTAGGATATAGTGGTGTCATGGTTAAGTGAAACCTCAACCATAATAAAGTGACTTCAGGGTGAAGTTGTGTCAGGGTAAAGCAGTGTCAGAGTAAAGCAGTATCAGAGATAAGTGCCAAGTGGTGTCAGGGAAAACGGCCGTCAGGGCTTAGTGGGTTCTGGGTAAAGTGGTGTCAGAGTTGAGTGGTGTCAGGATTAAGTGTTGCCATAGTGAAGTTGAACCAGGAAAACGTGAAGTCGGGGTATAATGTGATGTAAGGGTTAAGTGACCATGTCAGAAAACTTCAAAAGATGGTAAATTTTGCTTATTAAATTATCGGTATTATCGGTCAGATTTTATCGCCGATAACCGATAATTAATTTTCACGTTTTATCGGCGATAATTTATCGCCGATAATATCGGTTGCAAACCCTACCAAAAATTATTCACTTCACAATTAGAAAGACAGTTAATAGTTAATTCGTTTCTATCAAATTAACTCACTTATCAACATTTATTGCCCTTTAATATCATTTAGTAAATATGTAACCAAAGTTAATTGATGATTTAGTTTTCTCTCGATCTATTGAAAAATGGCACGAATCATAATAAATGCGCTTTCCATTTAGATCTAAAATCAAGACATGGATCAGTTAAACCAGAGTATCTCAATAATTTCCGGACGCGCCATCAAGTCACCATGATTAAAAACCATGATAATAATTTATAGTCTTAGTTTCAACCGATCAACTCTCATGGGTTACCAAAACCAACCCTAGCCAAACATCGTCCTTATCACGTTGCTCTGATCTGTCATCATCTGACGGCTCTGTGATCTGTGATCATCTGATAGACAGGGCTTCAATTTGACGATTCATAACATTCTGATGGACAAGGTGTCAGAATATGACGAGTCTTGAGATCCCTCGTTCAGTAGAAGGCAGGAGAGTAGAGGAATCGCTTGTTTTTCTTCTTCTCCAGGGCTGCTATGATGGATTCCATCTCCGCTTCATGGTCACTCGATGCGCAAATCTGAAGTGCGGAGTGTGAGGAGATGGTAAGATACTCAAAACATTTTTAAATCCAGCAAGTCAACGAAAATTGCGCAAAATAGAGGAAATGCAAGTAGCACCCCTGAAGAGTGAAGTCACGATACAAATTGAACTTGCAGCGCCCTTGAAAAATTATCAAAACAAATCTCTTTGACGAGTTCGTGAATAAGGAATGCCCCCAGAGTAGCATCATCGTGGTTATCCTTGATCTCAACATTGATAACATGGGTCATCTTACTCATGTTACCACCCCTCTCAGTCAAATCTAGGGGGTTCAAGGAGTTAAGTTATGGATTGTAAATTCAAAGCATTGTCTGAAGCATTCGGCATTGTAAGTTTGTATTGATGAATCTGCTGGTTTTAGGCTCACAATCAAAAGATTCATCTGTTGGGTGATCTGTAGGTAACAAGTTCAGACCACCTGTCACAATTGTCCTTTTCATTTCACAGCTTTTAATCTTATTATTAGAAGTACAACTCACCCTCTAGAACTTGGTCAAAGACCCTCTCCTGGCAGGTTACGATCAGGTCAAACTCGTCCTTGTTCTCTTGGAACTTCTCTGGTTTCTCCTTGATCCGCTTATTCCTGTCCAGCATGTTCAGCAGACCGTTTTGAGTGTAGAAGGAGGGGTCTTTTCGCTGGAAAAAGTGTGGGAATAGTTACCAATGATAGAATGAGTCTTCGGCATTTACCGAGGAATAAAGTTCTACCGAGAACTCAGCGTTGGCTTTATAAGCCTTTCATTGAAACCTCAAATCCTGCGCTCGGTCGATCATAACTGATCACTGATCATGAACAATAATAAACCAATCCAGAAATCATTATTTTGGTAATATTGATAAAATTTGACACGGTTCGTGAGAATTCGTGCATACTGCATATTATGCATCGTCAAATATCTACCTTCAGATCCCTGAATTGTTCCGCGTAACTGGTATCAAAGCTGTAGATGTTGGGCGTGTCGATTGTAGGACCCGGAAGCTTCACCTTGTTTCCCGTTCCGAAGGACTTAACGTTGTACCCTCGCTTCTTGAGGGAGAGAAAAGTTCTAGAGCAGGGTGATCTACCGGTGAATAATATGATTTGGAAGGGACTGGAGAATTCAAAGAATGTCAGAATTCTTTTTTGGAAAGATTTGACATTCTTTCCCCGGAAGTGAACCCTTCGTTCTAGAAGCAGTGATGATTCGATTATCAAGTTGCTGAAGTATTCATTTGATAGATTCACGTACAGCAATACGTTTAAAATCATGCAGTTTTAGAATGTAGGAACATTATCCAAATTCAATATTCCCAAAACGTAAGGCAGAATCACATACGGGATACTTTGAGTTTGATACTTCATAGGGTACCTGTAAAATCTAAGGATAACACGTATCATTTAAAGTACTTCAGTAGATTATTTAACGTATCATTTAACCTTCTTGAGGAGATTGTGAGCCTCCATACTCCTGTTCTGGTTACTGGAACACACCACTGCTATCGTTAAAGGAGACACATACGTAGCGGACCTGTCTGTGGCATTGGATATTTTCAAAATCAAGAAGATTGAAAGGACTGGTAAAGGATTATAATGATCGTACGAAGAGCTGAAAAGACTTCTTCTTGAAAGAATTAACTTAAAATATGCTGAACGATATTCAAACCCACCTCATTGAATGCCTCAATATTCCCTTAAAATGAATCGTACTCACTTCTCAACCCGGAGCAATAAAAAACTTATGTTTACTTGTTTATAAAGTGAAAGTGGGAAAAGCAATACAAAATGAAACAAAACCCTGATTCTGTATTAGAGTCACAAACCCACCTGTGCTGATAAGAGTGGGCGAGTGCCCGTTAGTCTGAGGAGACACTCTGGGAGCAGGAGGGGATCTAGACAGCCTGTTATTGGAACTTCCTCCACTCGACGAGGGGGACTGAGTGGGGGGAGGGGGTGTCAGCTTGCACACCCGCTTAGCACTGCTCCGATCCCCTCCTCCGTTCTGTTGGGGGGATGAGGAAGGGATGGAGGGGTGGGATGATTCCTGGGGATGAGCCTCCGAGTAGGATCGTTTGTTGGATGAGGTAAAGCTAGGTGACATGATCATTGCTAGAGAAGGAACAGGGTCAGGAATATAGGGTTAGATTTTATGGAGGATTTCAAAATCAATTAATTTTCGATAGGGATATCAATTATTGAACATTAAATTGTTGAATGGCTTGATTAAAATTTATCAGAAAAGAGATGCCATGATTGTAATTTGTTCAAGATTTCAGCGTTCCTCGAAAAATACCGATTGACAGATTTATAAACTTTTACGAATTCTAAGTTCAGAAGATTAAGAAGATCAAAGAATGAGTACTCGAATTGGCAGAATAATAAATGATAAGGCAATTTATACAATTTAATCATTTCAATTTCAAATTCCATTATCTCATATCTCTTTTAAACCTCCCTGAGATAAAAGGCATCAATTGGGATCAACAAAAGGTTGACCAAGTTCAGAAATCGGCATTATGGGAATTGGGGTCTCCTCCGGTCTCCAGCGTTAAAAAGTCTGTGGAGTCTTCTAGAAGACTTGCAAAGCCACCATAAACCACGCTTGTCACTGTTCTGTTCTTCAGCCCAGGCATCATTATCAATATCAGTAGATGAAAAACCGCAGTTTTTATCATAGCGGGGTTCTTAATAACTATTTAGAGCGTACTAGACTCAGCAGTCAGCAGCTGAGTTCTTTATAGTTCTTCGAGCTGTTGAAGTCCACTCTCCCACTTTAGATATTGGACGGGACAGGGACCTGGGACACTTGGGAAAAATAGGACAGAGAAAAAGTCAATTAGAACAGATAAAAATGGAACAGAAACAAAAAGGAATCAAAAAGTGGATTTGGACTGGGCAATTGAAACAGAGACACTCACCCCAATTATGATGGTTCGGAAGGAAAGGAAAGGATGAAAGGACATTGAAATAAAAAAGAAAGCAAAGATGTATGTTACGTACTATGTACTGTGTATACAATCATGACGTATGTCCACGTCATAAATGAATGAACAGTGAACACATGTGTTTTTAACACACTAAACAATAAACATAGATATTACATACATATGACGTCTGTATGACGTATACAATACATACATTTATACGTCATACATACACACATACATACAAACATAAACACATGCATACATGCATACATACATACATACATACATACATACATACATACATACATACATACATACATACATACATACATACATACATACATACATACACACAAACATACATTATACGTACATACATACATTATACAAACATAAAAACATACAAACATACATAAATAATTCGAAACTTACCTCAACTCACCCTTATCATCCGAGAATTGGCTCAACAACGGATTCTTTTTCACCGCACCCCTCAAATTTGAATTATGACTTTACAAAGGAGATCTTAAGCGTACACGATGGTCGATGACGAAGGAAAAATTTGAGAAACCATCATTCAAGTTGAAGTATGCCAGATGCCAAGTACCTCAAGCCTAATATGTCGTATACCAATAAGTTATTGTGTCTGTCAATGTTTAACTTAAAATTTGTAACTCTATACGTCTATAAACGAGCCTAAGGCGTTGTGCTAACCATTTTGACCCAATGTACTGACCATTTTTAAAATTTACATGACTCATGATGTTACACATAGGAACCTACGACTTGAAGTTAAAAGTACAAAGCAGTAAGAATCAGTTAATTAATGTGTACAGTATCAAGACTAGAATTAATTTCCAGGAAGGTTTTAAGATCTATTCAGAACAGCCCCTTGATATTCAGAAGACAAAGACTTCTTTTTGAATCACTTCTGTACTATGATAATGGCCAGGCTACTGTTACTTGGCTACTGTTGAGCTGTTACACTTTAGCAAATGTTTCAAATAATATTGAAATATACACACTATCTCAGACCTCAGTATTACATGTGGAAGATGTAACGCACACTGCTGTGCTTTATTCCACATCGGAATTGCGCTAATTCTGGTAACTTTGTGGGTCTCACTGGCAAATAATAGGCGAATGATAGTGACGTTATTATTACGGCTGAAAGTGGAATGGTTGGTGGTCAGAGAGGTGTCGCACTGTTGCAACATCGAGAAATGAGCACCATTCTGCTCTGAAAGTCCTTGCTAAACTGAAACACTTACATTTCTGTCACCTGCGCACTTCTCGCGCTTACACGCACCATAAAGGAATGAGAACCATAGGTCGAGCACTGGATACGTGGATTTATGTGGAGTATTATGCGGTATACTTACGAGTACGTACAAATGGCGCTTCTGTCATTCGGATTAGATTCGGATAGTCAGATCACAATTTCAAGACACCTGAGTAAATGTAAGTTAAGTTGAAGTACAACCCATTCTTCATTCGGATCGGGATACTGTCGCGAAACTTCCATAAATTCCATTTGGATGAAACTGAAATCGATTAGTTATTCAAGTCGGTCACTTCATATGCATTGCACGGTTTTCGCAATATGGCTGACTTTAAATGGACAAATCGGCAAGCTGTAATCGGTTAACGAAAACGGACTGTTTAGTTTTACTGAAAATGGAAAATCAACCGAAGCAGTGCATTGAATTTGATAATGATTCCTCGCGCGGCGTTATCCAGTTCGCCCATACTCATGTCATATTCATATCAATAGAATTGCAACGTGCAATATTATTAATATTATGATCTTATCAAATGCGTGCTGAATAACGATGCGCAAGGAAATGAGAATTATTAGAAACTCCCAGGTGTCTCGACCTTTTGAGGTGCGGCGGGTAATTTTTGCTGCGCGTCAAAGCGCGCAAATTTACTTTCGGTTCTTTGCAAACTGAAACACGCGCCGCGCCTCAAAAGGTCGAGACCCCGATAATATAGATGCAAAGACTGAGGTTCAACGACCCGTGAACTGAAAAGTATGACAGATGACTAATGACTATGATAGAAAAGACACAACCATAAAGGACGTCCGCAATGAGGGTAGAGGGGTGTCTGGCCAAATGCGAACGTCCGCAGTTCATGGAAATTTTGATCGATTCGTGGACGTTACCATGAAACAGTCGCCGCATGGCAACAATGGTCATTGAAATAGTGACTGCATGGTAACCATAACACAGTCCCCAGGCCGTATGATTACCATGACACAGTGACGCATGGTAACCATGACACCATGACTGCATGGTATTGATAACCATGTGACATAGTGTCCACATGGTAACTATGGTCATTGACCGTATGGCTACCATGACACAGTGACCGCATGGTTACCGTGACACAGTGACCGCATGGTTACCATGACACAGTGACCGTAAGGTAACACTAACCATGACACAGTGACGAATGGTAACCATGACACCATGACTGCATGGTATTGATAACCATGTGACATAGTGTCCACATGGTAACTATGGTCATTGACCGCATGGTAACCATGACACAGTGACCGCATGGTAACCATGACACAGTGACCGCATGGTAACCATGACACAGTGACCGTAAGGTAACTATTACACAGTGACCGTATGGTTACCATGACACAGTGACCGCATGGTAACCATGACACAGTGACCGCATGGTAACCATGACACAGTGATTACATGGTAACCATGACCCAGTAATTGTATGGTAATTGGTCACCATGACGTAGTGACTGTATGGCTACCATGACACAGTGACCGCATGGTAACCATGGCACAGTAACCATGGCACAGTAACCGCATGGTAACTATGATACAGTAACCGCATGGTAACTATGACACAGTGACCGCATGGTAACCATGACACAGTGACCGCATGGTAACTATGACACAGTGACCGCATGGTTACTTAGACACAGTGACCGCATGGTAACCATGGCAAAGTGACTGCATGGTAACAAGGACACAGTGATTGCATGGCAACCATGACACAGTGACCGCATGGTTATCATGACACAGTGACCGCATCGTAACCATGACACAGTGACCGTATGGTGAACATGACACAGTGACCGTATAGTTACCATGAAAAGTCATAATGACCGTATAGTAAGCGGTGACCGTATACCGCAACTTACATGGTCGAGGCGACAGCCGAGACTGTGTTAGTTGGATAATGGACGAGGCGTGCCGAGTTCATTATCGAAGGTATACGGTTACAGCTTTATAAAATAAAATTTCATTTTTACCTATTTCGCACTGTAATTCAGTGGAGACCGTATAACCAAACTTACACGGTCACTAAAACAAGCTTGGGAGGGGTATTATATTGGAAACTATGAAACTGTGACCGCATGGTTACCATGACGTTGAAAGCATGGTAACCATGACACAAAAACCGCTATGTCACGGTTCATAGCGCTTTTTAACGTTGGGTTGGGCCAATACATCAATGTTTAAGATGAAATGCTAGGAAACATTATGTGATAGATATCGTCTAGCCATAAACGACGACTTACAGTAGGACTGAGTGACTGACGTCGGACCAAAGCTAGAAATAAAAATTACATCGAGGATATATTGATCGAAATTGACGACACATCGTCAAAACAATCTAGTTTTCATTCACAACAAGGAACGGATATTGGATAAGTTTACAGTACCATCGTTGAGCCAGTTTAAAAATCAATACTGGGATCATATTAACTGTGATCAGTTTATGATCAGTCCATCACAGTCCCGACCGCATCCCATTATCATAAAATGAAGAATGAAGGCTATCGATGAGGGTTTGGTGTCAACTATTGTCACATTAAATCAGCGAGACCGGTCGGATGCTGTTATATCTATAGGTCAATCAATTAGAAAGATGATGGACTGATGGTGTCCCTAACCCACAAATTATTTCAAAATATGACCTGATTCCTCGAGCTGCTTATAAACTACTCGTATGTGAAAACATTTCGTTGAAAATTTGCCTTCAAAGTCAAGAGGTCATATGAAGTAAAGATTGATCATGTTTTTCCTAACCAAAGACAAATTCTCGTGTAATAAGGAATTGCTCCTAAGGAGAAATTCTAAGAAGATATCACAATTGATTTGCAACACCGATCAGATTTTTACATTCATACCTGTATATCATCCTCAGCTTTTGTTCCAACACCGCTCTGCAAATTTAATCTCAAAACCGGACCAGCTTAAAGTTTAGTTAGTGGATCGAAAATATGGTAGTTCTTATGCACGATACAGGAATTCAGAAGGGTTTAAGATTGTAAGGGATAAATTTGAAAAAGGGGCCTAAGAAGTGGGGTTTGTTTCATATAAGAAGGGCAGTACAAAGTGTTGTCAGACACAAGCTTCGACAGTTTTTAAGTCCAGTAAACTTTTAGCTATATATTCTTAGTGCTGGGAGTGGGACAGATTCAAATCCAATAGAAGACATTTCGATTATTATTTAGGGTTTAACTCGCCCTTTTTGGCTTTCTATTACCCTTCCAGTGCCTTGTCAAAAGGGTAGTTAAAAGCTTTCTGAAGCCCAAGCTTAGCCAGTGCGATGCGCGCAGTGTATAAGTACAACACTGTCATTGTGCGCGCATGGCACAAACAGTAACACTGCGCGCCGAACGCAATTTGAAAGATACAGTGGTGTCTCGACCTTTTCAGCCACGACGTATTACGACGCGCACATGATACGTTTTATAGAAAATATAGCAAATTATGGTGCCAGTGGCGTTTCAAACTCCTACTTGCGCGGCTTTTCCATGCGCGGCGTAAACAAGCGCGTCTCACTGGTTGTTAATGACAGGCAGTGAGCCGCGCACAATTACCCCTCGCAAGAAAAAGACGCGCACGTTGGAATTCGACACGCCCCTGTTGGCGCGAAAAAAAACAAAATTAAGGCGTGGCGTAATACGCCGCGTTTGGTAAGGTCGAGTCACCACGGTCAGCCTATCCATAGTCCTAAATATAGAGATTCTTTACCCACCAAACAAACAGGCAGATGTAAAACTAAATACCATTAATAAATTTTTGAACCTAATTATATTCTGCACAGAGACATATGGAGACATTTTGTGGACCTGACGAAACGCATTTATTTTGTTACCACCCAAGATTCCAATATATTTTCCCCTTGCATTTATTCTGAATGTATCATGGATTAACTGCAACTAAGAATGGAATCTAGTTCTGGAATGAAAATATCGAAGTCATGGTGTTCATAACAACAATTTTACATGACACACCGATAAGATTGGTGCTATCTGGAAAAAGGCAATGATGAAATTAAATTGCAGAATTAAAATGTTTATGTGGAACTAGCATTAAGCAATTTTAATGGGTTTAATTGAATTTTAAATAGGAAAATGAAAATGGAAACTGAAAATATAGTAATAGATGTACAATCTATAGTCTAGGACGTCTCTGTGTACAGTAATTGTAAATTTATTATTTATGATACCTGTTTCGACTTGCTTGCAAGAGCTGCATTCAACGGAATTTGGCTTACCAAGACAAATTATTTGAGTTAGAAGCGGATCATCACAAGATTTTGCTTTGGGGTGTTGAGAAATTCGTCGCAGTTCGTCAGACCAGCGCTTCTTTCGCTAACAACTTAGAAATACCGTGATTTAAATTTTAGAAGCATAATTGAAAATATCGTTTGAAATTTGAGCGTAGAATATCAACCTTATCTTATACGATAAGCCAATTAAAAGGCCTATCGGACTTTAACTTTCGAGCTATCAGTAGCTCTGGCCCTTGATCTGTTTCATCGCTTTTTCGCGTGGATCCCAATCCCTGATCCTTTTTCGTCAGCAGAACCTGAAATGAAGGAAAATGAAATGGTTGAATGGTTTTCAGATTAATTGAGGGGGATATGCTGATATGGATTAAAAAAGGAACTTTAACATTAAAGGGGATAAACTCAGTTCTAAAAGTCTAAACCAAGCCCAAAATTTGGCACACTGGGTGTACTGTAGCACTGCACCTTTTGGGTCATTCAATGACTCATAATTAAGTTTTCCAAATAATCAGGCCTGAAACCCCCTCCCCTCCAAGTGTAACAATAATCGGTGGGTGTTCAGATATGACATTGACAATGATCTCACAAAATGAGCATCCCGCCATCCCAAAAATATTGATTGGAGAGGTAATTCCTAGAAGTAGAACCTCCACAGCCCTAAAATTACCTGCCTTTCTCTTCGGCGAGGAACAATCGAGAAGATGTAAACGAAATTAGGGGCCATCCAGAAATGAGCTCATCACTTGGGTATGTATGTATGTTTTGGAAATGATGAGGTAGTGATGAGGTAGTATGTATGTAGGTTTGCAACATGATGAGCTCATCACTTTTGACATCAACCACTCTTTGTAAAATTGGACCATACCGGTTGTCATGTAGCACGGGACCATTTTCAATTTTTGAATAAATAAGTTAGATGATCTAACCAAGATTGCAGTTGTGACGCCACTTCAGCCTTTCATATTGAATGAGTTACGTAACATAAAACTTGAAATGATGAGATGAGGTTGGGGTATGTATGTATCTTTTCCAAATGATGAGGTAGTGATGAGGTAGTATGTATATATGTTCAAAAAATGCCGATTTTTGATGAGCTCATTTTTGGATGGCCCCTTACGCTAAGATTACTTTTTAACATTTTCATTCAAAATTACCACATCGGATGGTGTGAAATTTAAAATGAATTTTTAAGAAAAATAATCGATTATCTCACCATTTCTTACATGACACAATGAAACTGAATAACTCCATATTAAGTTCCTCAGTAGGGAAGATACGTCACCATGACGTCAGCACCAGAAGAGCGTCACCATGACGTCAGAATTACGTCATCATCTCCAACATTTCGCGTCATGGCAACCTCCCACGCACGGCCATGGCAACCACCCACGCCAGGAATCTTTCACCATAATGACTGGAGCTACTGAGAGAATAAGGACTGGGTATACTGTTTAAGGGGAATTGGGGATAAGTTTTTAGTATCAATGAGGCAATGGGGGGCAATTTTCAGGTTGAAGAGGCAGAAGAACTCGTGGATTTGAATGAACTTGAAATCAAGTTCAAAGAATGTACCACATCATTAGAAGTACAATTGGGCTGAACCCGACCCTCACACTGCATCAAGAGATGCAGTCTTGCTTCATCATCGGGTCGAGTCACTGCCAATTAATTAATCAATCAATTGATGGAAATATAACAGGAATTATTAACTTTATGAGCTACAAGTTTTTTGCTAATGTACTTAACAATGGGAATCAGGGCAGCATTTCTGATACAAAATTACCGTGTTTTTCTATCCACATTAACTTTTTAGTAATACTCATCCTTGCGTTTCAAATTTGAATTTATGCCTTGCTATCCACACTTTGTGACACTATATAACCTAGATGATCCGGCTATGATATTTGGATTTAATATGATACACAACTTAGAAATCAATAAAGAAGCGAGAATATTGTTTCTGAATTCAATTTCAAAGATCAACAAACAATGGTATAATATCCAGAAAACTATCCCAAACTGAGCTGGTTTAACAGAATTCCATCATAAAGAAATAACATTGTCTGCCGATATGTAACCATACCCTTCTGGCCACACCACATAGCAGAAAGGAAGGGAAATTGAACTTTAATTCTTTGTTTCATGAAAAATAAATTGTGAAAGCCAACAAAATATATTTCCAATAAACATATGTTAAAAAGCAATATATGTTATACATAGAGCAATCTGGGGAAATTTAGTTAAACATGTACTTTTATTATCTTAATTAAAAATACGAAAATCAGAAGTATAAAATATCAAAGTTATCAACTTGAATTAATGTATATAATTATTATCAAACAGAAAAGCAATAATTTAAATAAATTCATATCCCTAGAACTAATAAAGTTAAACAAATTAGTTTTGGTGGGTCAAAATTTATGGACTTTAACATCAAAAGAAGCTAAAGTTTGGTAGAGCGTGGAAGGATAACTGTCAATAAATTCTAATAAGTAACGCGATTTCATGTTACGATGTGCAGATTGCTACTATTTTGATACGTTAGTTAGCTGTGAGAGTTGATTAATTGGTTGTGAGGGCTGGTCTAAATTGTTGTGGTAGATCTAAGATCACCAATAACAGTTCATTACAGGAATTTTAACGATAAGCATTCGAATGGTGTGTCGACCTTTCCAAGCATGGTGTAATACTAATACGCCGCGCATGAATTGCACTTTATACGTGAAAAAGTATTTTCTATAGAAAACATATCAAAGCGCATTTACGATTAGAAAGTACATTTGCACGCAAAAGCACGGCTCATGCGCGGCGTATAACGCCGCGCTTGCAAAGGTCGAGAAACCAAATTAAAACTGCATTGTGTCAAGACTGTTAACGTTAAATTAAGTCGACATAAATTCGTTAATGTACAATTTACAACCCTTACCTAAAACCTCCTTTTGCTAGAAATCCCCTCCCAAACTCTCGAAATCTGGAGTGAATCCCTGAGATGCTCCCCCAAGTCTATCATCAACCAAGGAAATCAGATGTTCCAAACTCGGTAAATAGCCCGTTTCCAGCTTACTCCAAACCTTCTCCCCGTTAACCGTCACCTCAAAGGCTCCGGAGGAAAGTAAACTAGACTCCACCATATTCCCCAGGAAGAATATGCCGACCATTGTCATGAGTTTGTTTTCCTGGAGTCCGGAATACCACGCCGGCACCGGAACCCCGAATAGTTCGAATATTTTGTTACCCGTGAGGATGATCAGGAGGATTCCCATCCTGGTGTAGAAGAGAGTCTGAGCGATGAACTGTTTGAGTGGTGTGGCGGGGTAGTTGTCCCCCTCTATTGACAGACCAGGGTGCCGAGCTAGCAGGTTCTGCTTGACAGCCTGGAATGTGTTCTTGTACCTGGGAGGGAGGGAGATTAGAGGGATGAATGGGGGATGGAGGGAGATTAGAGAGGGATGAGTGGGAATAAGAGGGGGAGGGAGGGGGATTAGAGTGGGAATTGGAGGGGGATAAGAGGACAGACCAGGGTGACGAGCTAGCAGGTTCTGCTTGACAGCCTGGAATATGAGGGAAGGCTAAAGTGGAATGGAGAGGGATTAGAGGGGGAATTAGAGGGGAAATGGAGGGGGAATTAGAGGGGATCAAAATGGGAATGGCATGGAGGGGATAAGAGGACAGACCAAGGGGGGACAAGCTAGATCTATGTGTTTTATACCAACCTGGGATGGAAGGTGGGCGTGATAGAGGGGGATGAATGGGATGATGAGGGGGATTAGAGGGGGGATTAGAGGGGGGATTGGAGGGCGATTAGAGGGGCAATTAGAGGATATCAACCTGGGATGGGGCGGTAAGAGTGGAATGAATGGGAATTGGACGGATGAGTGGCAATTTGAGGGATAAGTGGGTTTTGGAGGAATGAGTGGGAATTAGAAGGGAGCGGAATGCGTGGGAATATTGGAGTGGGATCAACAGTTTAAGTAGCCAGACGTTGCGGGAAATTAGTGCAACGCCTGGCCTCATGGGAGGAATTAGAATGGGATGAATGGGGATTGAGATGGTGAATGGAGGGGATCAACCAGGGATGAGGGAGATTAGAGTGGGAAATGGAGGGGATCAACCAAGAATGAGTGGGAATTGGAGGTATGAGTGGGAATTGGAGGGATGCGTGGGAATTGGAGGGATGAGTGGGAATTGGAGGGATGAGTGGGAATTAGTGGGAATTGGAGGAATTAGTGGTAATAAGAAGGGAATGATTGGGAATTAGAGGGGAATGAGTGTGAATATTGGAGAGAGTCAACCGTTTAAGAACAACATTTTATGAAAGGTAAAACTAAAACTGAAATGTTATCTTCAACTTTCAAACTCTTACCCTCAGCTGATGCAATAGAGAACTTTAACTGCCGGGGCACTAAACGCTGAAGTCCTAATCTGGTGATGACTTTCACTTCCATCAAAATCATCATCCGCCGCCGCCGTTGCGGCGCTTCCCTCTTCTTGTCGTCCGCCGTCGACACTGATGTCGACGCGAGGTCGAATACCGTCATGACAGCGAGGTAACAGAAAAACGCAGCACCCATGAGCGCCACCCGTCCCTCCATTGAGAAAAGAAACAGGAAAAAGAGAAACTTTGTGCGAGGGTAGTGTTACATTGAATTCTACATCCTGTAAGAAAGATGAGATAAGAGTTACAGCCGGGGATCAATCAGCAAAATATATATGATTGGATTGAGGGGAATAATTCAATTGCCAAACATTAGATTGGATTATGTTCCATTTCCGTTGTGTAATGAGATTAATGAGGTTGATAAGTGGTAATGTGGCGTGGTGTGAAAAGTCCCATCATTAGATTTGTAATTCAATGTGGTTACAGATTACAGTGCACCTGGATCCATTGAAAGAAGAATCGATTAAGACCCATTCAGCAACCATTTCACAATACATTTAAATGCGTGAAATTTAAGCTGAAAGAATGCTCTGAAGAATTATCGAGGTGGAAAATGGAATTGGGTATGAGATCACACGATTCTTATCAGCTTACAATAAAACTGCAGAAATAATCCATTTCATTCAATTAAGAATATGCGTCAGTTTATTCATTTCTTGGTATTAAATTGAATTCAATTTCAAATAACGGTATAAACTACAACGAAAATAGGCAAGTTGGGATTTGGGAAGTCCCTTTTGACCAAGTCACATCGGTCAATCCAAGTTAGCATAGAAAATTGTAACAATGGTGTCTCGATTTTTTGAAACGTGGCGTATTACGCCGCGCATGGCACTTTCCGGCACATTTATATACATTTTATGCAAAACATAGCAAAGCACTTTTGCGCGCTTTCACGCGCATTAAAAAGTACCAATGCGCGGCGTAATATGACGCTTGTCGAGACACAACGGTTATATTTCAGGTCAATTTTCGCTAAAATAACAGTATTTCCATCCTTTTGAGAATTGAAATAAAATTTGAGCAAGTTATCAACATAGCATTAGCACCAACCAACTTGAAATGAATTGTTACCAACTTTAGAAAATAATATATAAAACGATAATTAGCAACTTAAAATATAATCGCACTCCTGAACCATGAGATCCACTGACAAAATTCATATTCGATCAATTAATTTCTAATAACCCAGCCCAACAGAACACTATATATACATTTAATAACACATCATCATAAACTATATCAACTTCAAGGAGGCAATTTTCATTCGAATTTATGAATCATCTGACCCAATAAAAATATTTTCATTAACACTTCATATCATTATCAATATCATTTCTCTTCTCTTCTTCTTCTCATTGAAATGACCAATCTGAAAATAAAGATCAGTATCTTGGCACTTTGCAGTATCCTGATTCACGGCAAAACCTTGTCATGTACTCAAGCTGAGCTGCTTGTATCATGTTGTCAAGCTATATATCCTCGTGTCATTTGTTGTCAACTTGACACCACCATTCAGCAGTGTTGTCACCTTGACACCACCATTCAGCAGTGTTGTCACCTTGACACCACCAGAGAGCACTGTTGTCAAGTAAACACGATCCACAGCACGAAGAGAATAGCACACCAAGCGAGCAGCTGTGACATGAACCTATCCTCTGGATTCTGATAAAGTCGGTTAAACTGGCCCCCAAAGTAGCCTGGCGTCCCTGGCAAGTTGTTACCAGCAGCGTTGTTGTTAGGTCCGGCGTTGTTGTTAGCGAAACCCCGCTGCTCCCCCGAAGGACGTGGCAAGGAAACTGAAGGGGAAGGCGCCGATGCCGAAGGACAGAGTGAATCCCTCGCCGAAGCCGAGGCCTCCCCTGTTCGGCTGCCGCTCCGGCGCCGGCCTCTGTCCCTGAGGTCTGGGCGGCGTCTTAGTCCTCGGATCCTCCCTGCTCCCTCCTCTACCGTACACCGGAATAATGTTCTCTTTGCTGATGCCCGCCTTGCAGACCGGACACAGACTCCCCTCCGTCCGCATCTGCCCGTTCCCGATCTCCAGCCACCGGTGAAGGCACGGCCAACAGAAGAGATGGCCACACAGACTGATGACAGCGTCCCGAGCCTGGTCCAGACAGATGTTACACTCGAAGTTGTCGGTGGACTCGGCCGTTGAGGAGGCGGAGGTTTTGGTGTCTGGTTCAGCCATCTCTCTCAGTGGATGTGTGACGAAGAGTGGGATAGAGCCTCTTACATCCTCAAATTTGATCGGGGGTCAGTCGAAGAGACTCGTGATTGGTTAATGACTGAGGGACGAGGGTGGATAAGGCTACTGCAGAAATACAGGCATCGTGTGATATTTTGAGGAAGGCAGACGGGACTTTGGTATAAGAAGAGGGTATAAACAAGGGGCGGGGATATGCACTGATCATTGATCGGGATGGATATCAAGGGTAGGGATATCTCAATTTGCAGAGATGAGATACTGATACTGAGATATCGGTATCAAAAAGTAAAAACTTTGACGAGTGCTTAAAGATTGATTACGTACAATTATGTCAGCGATCCCTGTGCTTTACGAATAATATCATCGCTTTGAAAACAGGAAATACCTACCAATTGAAAAGAATAACATTCCCAGACTTTTCATTAATTCAAAATTCAAGAATTCAGCGATTGACTTGCGAAGTCAGAACTCATGAAACTGAAAGCTAAGTATACTCGAGAGCGCGGGGCTGAGAGAGAGAAAGCAACAAACAACAACCCAGTGCCTGGATCTCAGAAAAGAAAGGGAGAGTTCATTAGCAACGCAGAGCAATATAATATAGCAATTATACCCTATATGGAATAATTCGAGGTAGATTATTACACACGAAGCCCTACACACTCGGTGTTGTGTGGCAGCAAACGACTTGCTGATGCTTCGAGCAGCGCAGGGTTGGTAATGACGAATATATATTAAAGTTGGAGATATTACATTACAAACGAGGGTTTTTCACACCCCCAACCCCCATGACGTAGAATAGAAGGAGGGACGGGCAGACGAATGTGTAGATTGAGGAGGATTGAGTCATGTTCCTCATCTCGTCAGTTAAAATCGGTAATTATCTATTTCTGTCGTTTTCATTAACTTCAATATAGCAAATCGTTATAAATACAACGACACGTCTTTGATTACACATCTTGCTGCATCAGGGAGCAAAATTAATTGTAATAAAATTGGTTTGCTACTCGACTTTATCACGTGACCCAAACGAACCAGTGAGAATCTAGCAATAAAATAAAAGTTCTCGTTTCGATAATGAGGTTATTCAGAGCACAGAGTGGCTGTTATCACTTATTATTTTGCAAATGTTGAAAATAAATATGAAAAATCGGAAAATTGAAGCGCATTAATTTCAAATAATTCTAAATTTCGCGAATCATGATAATTCATTCGTAAGGGAAAAGCCTCAGGCGTGGCAGAATTATATCACTCTGTTTTAACGTTATCAGTGAACGATAAGGAGCTTCTCGAAGGAAGTTTTTCAAGGTGAGGTCACAAACATTTTATCCATTCAATGCCGGCCTGGAAGAAAAGAATCTAGACAGCTTGCATCTATGAAAAGTGAAAGCAAGTATGCTATCAAGTGGTGCAATTCTTGCTATGCCATCGATCCTTACACAATCACGAAGCATGACCGAAGTGAAATTTCTAGTTTCACATGAATTTTTGTGAGTGCTCCTTTATAAAATCAGCCATCACTTGAACCTTGACTCTCCATATTAAAAGGAATGAAACTTGAATATATTGGACATCCTATTCTTGAAGTCAAATTCAATGAATGAAATCCTATGGGTCTAGAGCATGAAAAATGTTTCTATTCTAGAGGCCGTATAATCTCCTCTGCTTTGCATTATTCAAAATACTTTGGGCGCCCTATATCAAGAATGGATGA
Organism: Beroe forskalii; assembly: GCA_011033025.1. Lineage (NCBI taxonomy): Eukaryota > Metazoa > Ctenophora > Nuda > Beroida > Beroidae > Beroe > Beroe forskalii. The sequence continues at coordinate 12,502 of WFMF01000068.1, read as the reverse complement.
AATTTATGCTGTTTCCTAAAAATGTTCGTGTTAGGTTCCTGTGAAAATGATTTTAACAGAACATGACGAGTGTCGTCCCAATATAACATTAATCTAAAAACTAATGGTGAAAAAATCCGCCCACAAAATCCGGCAGGGTCAGGTTTTACCGGGGTTACGGTTAAACTGTTAGGGGGCGGGGCTAGGGTTATGACGGAGTTTCGACAAACTTATGGCAAACAACGGCAGATGATAAAATTGTCCTGGGTATCTATTCGGGAGTTTGTCATTCAATGACATGTATTCCGAATTTTATCCTTCTCCAACGAATAGACTTAGAGCAAGTTCATTTGTAAAGGCCTTAAGGAGGAAATAATCACTTAGCCAAAACGTTTTCAATCCACTATTTACTCTAAGTTTAGATAGATGCAATATTAGAAAGATCAGATACCTTACAAATGGCAAAGTAGTACTTATGTGAGACGTCCGCCACGAATCCATTCAGTGGTGCAAGTCCATACATTTCATTGGAGGATGGTGGTTGAGTCGATCAAATAGATCTTTTAAAATCTGAATTTGAATTCCTCGGAGGGGGCATGAGTCAACATTTAAATAAATAATCCTACATCTTGCGGGATTGACACTTCTTAATCCATTCAAGCATTGTACGGTGAATGTTTATGCAAAGATTTCAATAAAATCTATTAATTCCAATATTTATGATCAAAAATACACATACGAAATGCATAAATGAAAATATGCGATAGTTAAACGTATCATCCAATAAATCTGCTTATATTATTTATAATGGGGAAATTAAAAGTCGTTCTTCAAATTCAATAATGATGCGATTTAAGTCATTGAAATTTGACGGAAAATTTAATCGCATTTCAGTGAATATCCTCCGTCACAACTGCTTCCCGGTCTGTACAAAATCTAATAAGCAAATTGACGACATTCCATCTAACGGATACACTAAAAGTTGTAAGTGCAAAGCAGTGACGCATACACACATACACAGAAAGGCTAAAAGCTCGTAGCAACTAGCACAACAGTATTGAGAGACAAATTAGGGGCCACGTGACTGCTAAACGGACCAATGAGTGGGCGCTGCGCGCGTCACGTGCACGTGCTGCTATGCCCATATACGGAATAAACTATTCCACGTGACACGAGAGAAAAGAGATGGCTTATTGTAGACGATGTGGTCACGTGGTATCCTGTGCTTTACAGTTATTGGATTAAAACGGTGGAATGGTTATCATAGCTTACGTGAGGCAGCTGGGGAACTTAATGGATGAGGAGCTATCACGTGACCAGGTCACATGTTAACACGTTGAAAGGTCACGTGGTTACCACGTGACAGGCAATTCACATGAAGGCAATGCAGATTACGTTAGAGTCATTTCACGCTAGAGATATTGACTTCTGATTACATCAAAAGAAAAAAAGACTTAGAATAACGAAAAAGTGCAACTTGCAAGTGTGAAAACTCAATGTAGTTCGCTACTCAAAGGTTTTATTCGAAGTTAAGGATACGGAAATTGAAACTTCATGCAGCAGTATGAGTTGGATAACCTAAGTAGGTATAACTGATAATTTCTCTTATTCCAAACCACTAGACTTTTCAAATCTTATAAACTCCCAACTAATAAAGATAAGAAAATAAGATAAGAAGGATTTGGCAGATATGGTTGAAATATCACATAAGATGTGGAAAATTGTTGATTGGATCTAGAAATTTAAACATCAATTTGCACATGTACAAAGGACTTAACATTGTACATGCGAATAAAACACCAGTTGGATAGGACCTATCACCGAAGGAGCATTTTACGTAAACCAATCAGCACCCGAGTTTACTGTCAACGCGAGCAGTGATTGGTCGATGCCACACAATTTCGCTATTCCATAGGTTAGCTTATACTCTGATACACTACCAAGTATGATGACCTTAATCACATCGTTAGCGAGTAAAAAGGTGTAGACCTTGATTGAAATTTTACACCTTAATGAAACAGCCAACCTCATTACACAGAAAACAGCATTGATACTTCCATGTAATTAAGCGAGTAAAGGAAAACTGCGCCACATTGTGATTGGTTCTTATTCAATGATTATTGATTAATTAGGATGGACAAATAGCAAGGGCTGGGGTATTATGGGCATGGGTTCTGGGTAAAAGTCAAAAGAAAGAGTGTATTCCTGAAAACAGAAGATTATACTTCGTAACACTGACTTCCCTGAAAAATAAGCGTTTTACAGGCGTCACAATGCTGACAGTGATTGTCGAGTCTCGTGTTGGAGCTCATAGTCGTTCGTCTGTAACCACGATTGGTAATGTAATATGCAAACATTATTCCATGTCCCATATTCATATTCTTGTCGTCAATAAATTCAATTGAAGTGTGGTACAAAACAACCTGTTGGGAAAACGATTAATATGATTTCCTGTTGTTGGGGTAAGTTGAAAGGGTCAGAAAGTAAGGGGAAGGGAAATCTAAGATGGATAATCAAATTAAATTTAAATAGATAAAGTATATTCAAATGGATGAATTAAATTTAAATGGTTAATCAAATTAAACGCAAGATATAACAGAATTATATTACCATTCACCACCATGGACAATATCATTATCTTCACTTCAACAAAACATTCATTAAACAGAAAATTACACTATAATAATATGGTTCTCGTCACTGTATTCTTTTGTAGCTTATATATAAATACAACTTCTGGTTTCTGGAATGTACATTACGTTAAATTATACTATGTCCCGTTTAAGTTCGTAAATTTTAAGGTTACATTTTTATTCTTAAAAATTGACTTATGGACAAATTTCACACATCATTTCAGAGCAAAATGATGAACATTTATGGTAAATTAACTTCTAACCGTTGTTATCGACACAACTTGTCCATCGCCTCTCAACTTAAGGCCTCAAATGAGCAAAATTAACTTTGTAGTTTCTTGAATCCCCACATTACAGCTCGTTCCAGGAGAGTCATAGTGGTAAACGGCTATTGTTTTCCACTGAAGATGTTTCTTTTGAGTGTCAGCCATAGCCATAAATCAACGGGAGTCAAATCTTGGGAGTAGGGAGGCCATGACACGAAGATGTGTTTCCTTACTGCTCTCCTTCGAAAATGCATGTCAATAATGGCTCGATTTTTGAGAGCCATTTGAGGTGTTCTACTAACTTGCATGAACCATGACGACTTCAGCATGTATTTCTACATCAGCTGACGCAAAAACCACGACAGATAATCATAGTGAATATACCCATTAACCTTGCTGTGGGAGCCATTTTCGTGGAATGATTAAGGAAAATGAAGATTTTGGGGCTAAAAGCGCCTCGAACCATGACTTCAATAGGTGTTAACCGACTTCCAAGAGGCTGAACAGTGTCCCTGTTAAACGTCCAAAAATATTGATGCCAATTCTAGGATATCCCATGACTGTAGAACCATGATTTGGCGGGAAACAAACTTAACGTAATAAGCGCTATTCTCTAAACACGCCCCTACAGGCTGCGAACTAGGCCTTCCTCTGCTTGTCTTTCAATCAGATTTGAAATTTTGCCTCATGGGCTTCCATCAGTATTCTCAGAAGAACAATCGTAGAAATTTTCAGCTTCAATGAATGATGTTTGGTTGATGTTTTTTGAAGTTACGGGAACTGGGTTATTTGAAACGAGGTTTGCACACTTTTCACCTCAGCTTCTTTGATCGATGATTCCCGTCGTTTCCGCTGTCATGAGCAGTTCCATGGTCACAGAATATTTTGTTGATACACTGGAGAGTACCAAGGGTAGGTAAAATTTTGGTGCAGTATCCAGGTTGCTTACTGGACGACCATTGAATCTTTCAAAGTGATGACCTCAAATGCACGCTTCAGTAACATGTATTTTTCACACTTCCAGTCAACGTGAAGAAATATGGACTCAAACTTTTGAAAACCAGATCAGGCCAAGATATGCCTAAATGTTCATCTATTTACTCCAATCTACAGAACCATTTATGGTTTTATCTCTATTGCAGTAGATGCAGAGTGTATTTCAAATTTACGAACTTAAACGGGACACACTATATAAAGGAAATCTTACATTCTGTATTGACAAGGGAAAGTACTGATAAGGGATAGTTCACATATTATTTTTCAACACTTTTTACATGCCCTACCCAAAGTTATCACATTACAGTATTTGCTTTTTCTTTAAAACCCCCACCCCTGATATGAATGATTACGTAATATGTGAACTTTGTTAAGTATAATAACATTACTGCGATCTACCAAGTTTTGAAAAAATAACAATATTTATGGCGAAGTCATATTATAATTTTTAAAATTCAATTCAATAATGCATAATACGGGGGAGGTCAGAATCTATTCGGATTTCGGGTTTATCTCAAAACATACTTTATAAAGACAGTACATAACATAACAGAAATACAAATTTTAAAAATCATTTTTTCAATCAATACTCGAAGATTACATCAGTTATTTAATTGTATCCTAGTATAACGAAGAATTTTAATTCGAAATTTACTATTACAAGTATACCTATTATATCGTCTATCTCTATCTAATAAAGAAAAGTATATTCGAAATAAATTAGAATAGAAATGAATATAATAAAGGACCTGTAAAGGAAAGACGGGAGCTAAACATAAGATAAAGTAATCCTAATCCTTAGTTTCATGGATTTCGTCGCGAATAACCAGCGATAAAGGGCCTTGAGTAAGTACACTATAACTTTCAGCTATGTCTCATAATTGACTTTAGATTCATTGAAACTGCAAAGCGCAAGACTATAGAACCATAAACAGCCGTTAGCACACATCTTTTGAACTATTCTTACTCAACAACAAGTGATGACGAAGCACAGAGTTATTCGGTATGAGGACTTCAAAAAGGCATAATTTAACAACGACATAATTTAAGGCATAAATTAATAACGACAGAGAGTCAATAATCAACTGAACCTGGGATATGGCATCTTGAGGTTCGGCAACTATCACTTTTCAATAGTTTTCTGTATCCATCAGGCTGAAATTGGAGGTCAACTATTTATATTGCAGTCATAAAGTAGTAGTATGATGATATTCTAAGCACAGTAAATGTTAATTAATTCAAAATTATGTGACATAAAATGAAGACAGGCATGAAAATGGCTGAGCCCATTAGATTTGTCCAAAACGCCCGTTTCTACCGAAAAGAGTACTCAAATTTCCTTAAATGTTCAGTACATATTAGAATTAGAATTAGATCTAACTGATAATAAAGGCTGCCCAAGTCATTTGCTAAGTGGCCGAGCCACGTTCACAAGAAGATAATCTTTGATTTTTTTATCCGCGGAATTTAATAATTTCGTATAGTACCAAATCTTCAACAAAGCACGAATTTCGTGAAATAAACATACGTGAACACAAACGACTTCTGCATAATCTCCTTTGCGCGTTCCGTCTTTGGTGTGTGACAAAGTGGTTGTACCACAGGCTACACGGAATCCGATGAAATTACAGTCCCGGTCTTATTACCCATAATTAGATATCATATTGGATGTAACACTACAGTTATTGGATGTAACCTTTTAACACGTCATCATTAGCCCGCATCGGCTCTATTAAAACAATAATCATCACATCACGCGAAGTTTACTCATTATTGTTTCAATGCAAGCCTCATTAGCCTTGTCTTTTGTTGTACAAGGTAGTGCATTGGGCGAGGTTTTGAGGTACAAAGGAAATCGATTTCATGGTGCAATGGTGTGAGGTTTTATTCAACATGGGTTGCACGACCTACATCCATACATGAATCCAGATGCATACATTGCACTAAGTTAATTAAGTGCAGTGTAATCGATTAAAATCATGTGTAAGATGATGCAAAGGGATGGAGGGGTAAAACAAAGATGGAAATTGAAAACCGGTTAACGGATATGTGATAATGGTGTTCGCCTAACCTGTTAACATCTTAGGAGCTGAAGAACCAGAGGAACAGGTAGATTACCACGGCTGGGAAGATAACTGTCTGCCACAAGAAATGGAAGTTGGTCCATCTTAGGGGAGGAGGGGTCGGTTTAGAAACCTTCGTTGCTTAAAGTGAAGCTACAGCAACAATTGAAGCAACAATTAAAGCAACAATTGTTCATTATAGGAATGATCCCGATAATATACCAGACAGATCAACCAAATAATGCACTTTTGATAGTATTTAGTTTTACCTAAGCTGAGAGTTCTTTGCCATTCGCCAGTGCTCTGGACTCATGTTCTCTTTTAGAATGAATTTCTTTGTGCCTGAAGAGAAGTTTATTTTGACAGCACTTTACCTTGGCACCACTTTACCCTGCCTTCACTTTACCTTGACACAACTTTACCTTGACACCACTTTACCTTGGCACCACTTTACCTTGACACCACTTTACTTTGACACAACTTTACCTTGACACCACTTTACCTTGACACCACTTTACCTTAACACCACTTTACCTTGACAGCACTTTACCTTGACACCACTTTACCTTGACATCACTTTACCTTGACACCACTTTACCTTAACACCACTTTACCTTGGCACCACTTTACCTTGGCACCACTTTACCTTGGCACCGCTTTACCTTGACATCACTTTACCCTGCCTTCACTTTACCTTGACACAACTTTACCTTGACACCACTTTACCTTGGCACCACTTTACCTTGACACCACTTTACTTTGACACAACTTTACCTTGACACCACTTTACCTTGACACCACTTCACCTTAACACCACTTTACCTTGACAGCACTTTACCTTGACACCACTTTACCTTGACATCACTTTACCTTGACACCACTTTACCTTGACACCACTTCACCTTGGCACCACTTTACCTTGACATCACTTTACCTTGACACCACTTCACTTTGACACCACTTTTATAGGTCAGCGTATTGGCTTACCCATGGGTCTATTTGACATTGACCTATCAGCACGCAAGTTTACGGTCAACTCGCACGCTGTTTGGTCAATGTATTGATGATTTAACGATCTTTTGTGTAAAATAAAACGTGGATAGTAACCTCTGAAATAGTTAGGATAGTAGGTGCACCAGTCAATATCCCTGGCATTGAAATTAAACAGCTTCCGATCGTACTCCGTCATCTCACTCATCAACATATCACAGTTCTTGTGAGTCCAGCTCCACTGGTTTGTGGTGAAGTAGGCAAGGACTTTGGTACCCCGGTGGATCTTCTTGTAGAGTCGACGCAGGGAGCTGTGGGGGGATTTAAGGGACTTAAAACGAAACATTGGAAACGAGTCAGCTTGGTCCCGTAACCTAAAACACCCCAGGTCAGGCGATAAACAGAGTTAATTTACTTGTAGAGTCGATGCAGGGAGCTGACGGGAGGAGATTACAATAGCCCATTTTCAGGGTACTGACTGGGCGTGGGAGATCCCAGAATATCATCAAAATGCGATGATTTTGTGATACCAAATTTATACACCGTTTATCGTCATGACCTAGAGAAATTGAATTATCAAAACATCTGAATATGTGAATATATCGGATTGTGGTACGATTGATGTCCAACTAAGTCAGTATGTACTAGTTTACTCACAACTTTTCTCCAGTGAAGAGAGCCACCCCATCCGCCAGATAAGCCGGTATCCAGTGACAGAAGAACTTCCAGAAATTAACAACGGACTGGGGAGAAAGACGCATGTAGTGACGTTATCATAGAATTGGTGGATTGCAGCATGGGACTAAACTTGTAAGGCAGGTCCCTAAGGACCTAGTTTGTGAAATACCCCCTAGAACAAATCTAGGGGGCCTAGGCATGTTATAATGGCATGGATTGCTGACACCAAAGATTGATCATTTTTTCGAGCACAGCACCCACAGTATTGAACATTATAAATCTTACGAAAACTACTCAATCTCACAGCACAGCATTATAAAGCTTAACATTATTACACAAGGCTGCATAATTCACATTACATAATTCACTGAACATGGTGAAATTACTTGCAGACGCACATTTCATCAAGTGGAGTGATGGAGCAATTTAAAATTGTCTCATGCTGCTTTATAAACTTACAGCACGTACATAGTTTGATACTTTAATAAGACATGCTGCGAGCAGACACCCTACTTATCAAAGAAAACAAAGGCAACCATTCAGCCCCCTCTCAGAGAAGCAAGCTCCATTGTAAGAAAATAAATACTCAGCACCGCCGTAGGATCTCGAAATCTTCGATTTGTAGGTCCGCAAATACAATACAATGAAAACATCGCCATTTATGGACATGTGGGTAAGCAAAAATGCTTTAGATATTACTTAGGATCGATCGCTCCTCGCATAGGATTATACTTATAGGAAGGAGAAGAATTTCTCTTACCTCGCTGGGCTCGAAGATGATTTCTGAAGTTCTGTAAACATCGTTATACACCACGTCGAAATGGAAATGTTCAAACAGCTGCCCACCTGCGATAGTAGATCTTATTAGAGAACTTATTTTATACTTACTATATTATATTCAATAGAGAACTTATTTAATTGAGAGGTTGCTCTTTGTTCCGGCTTAGAACCCAGTCACGAAATATATGGTCAGGACTGTATCAGGATTTATTTGGTCGCGTTTTCTCATATAAACTGAATCACCTCAGCATCATCTCTGAATCACTATAGATTCACAGCTCCATATACTACCTAATGGGCTTATTCAATTGCCAATGACCAGTAGCGGGTACAACTGGGCTTAACGATATCAGGATATTGTATTGATTATTGAATTGGCCATGGTATTAAGGAAGTGAATAGAGTCAAATTCATGATCAATGTTTATGAAATATGTTAAGGTATTTACCAAATTCAATGAACTTGAAGGGATTCTTATCACAAGAGGTCAGATGGTAGATGAGGGGATCATCAGTGCTGTTCCTGTGGAATTAGTTTAGGAAATAGTAAGTCTACCTTCGGTCCTAAAAATTTAGGAAATTCCTACAAGGAATTGATAGAATCAACCGATATAGGTAATATGGTAGATAGGCCGCAGTAGGGTAAAAATTGTCACTTGGCTAAAATCGTTTCACTCAACCACTTCTTCACATTTTGAGCCTAACTACTCACCCAACTTTAGAAGTATACCAGCCAATACATGCCAGCATGTTGGCACAGAAGTCAATGGGAATAACGTCGAACAGCGTGGTTTTATCCCCTTCCATGATACGGAGAATACCCTTACCAATCTGTGTAGGATGAAAAGTGATAGAAAATGGGGAAAACATTATTAGACATTTTGAGAGACATTGTTCACCAAATTTGTCCATTGTAACGAAATGATTGATGAATAAGGATTTGGAATTGAAGTAGACTCTTACCGCAATGACGATGCCAGTTGCACCATTGTAATTGTCAATCCAACCCTGAAATTGTTGTTAAAGTACTGACGGTTTTGAAAGTTAACAGAAGGAAATATTAGGTCTAGACACTATTCCATAAATTTCCTCGGTAGTTAATGTAAAACGGAAAAGTAGCAGCTGTGATTGAAAGGAAAATGTGGCAAACTAACTGGTTCCGGTTCCATCCAGCTGGCAGCAATGATGCTCGGTCTGAATATCCCCAGTGGCAGATCAGTGGCATTCTCGAAGAGGTACCTCTCTCCCAGTGCTTTGGTCAGACAGTAGGTGTTTGGCCGGATTCCAACAAGGGCATCGGACATGGCACCCATCGTCTCCTCATCCATCCACCTAGAAGAGTGAAGAAATGCAAATGAAGCAGGGGGTAAAGCATGGAGAGAAGGGGTGAGGTAAGGGGTGAAGAAGTGAAGCAAGGGGTGAAGGAGTGAAGGAAGGGGTTGTATATACAGTGTGATGTATTAAGGGGAACATTGCTAGGATTCAAGTTACTGATATATCGCAGTCAATGATTTTAACATCTTCTTTACATGACTATCATTACTTATGAAGGTCTGTATTCTATAGTAAATAGTAAAATATAATTCTCTAGTATATAACTTACTCGCACATTGCAAGGAGTTTAAGAGGGTCATGTGTTGATTTCATCTCATAGTATTGTTCTGAAATATCTCTCCTGTCACAGTTAGCGTATGCTGTAGAAACGTGGACAAACGACTGAGAATTGCTTGGGTTAGCAAAATAGGTATATCATTTGAGCCACAGCTATTGAAGCTGCAAAATTTCATTCAATTGGAAATTTGAAATAAATCCACTCTGAAGTGAGAAGCCTCTAGCATGTAAGATCAACAGAATACATTTATTACCACTAAGTTCTTGGTCTTTCTGGCAAGTTCCACCATTTTCACAGTACCACCAACATTTAGTAACAGAGCATTCCTGAAAATGGAATCTCTTGGTGGTGAAAGTATTAATAAACCACACAGTTTTCAAGAGAGTGCCCTAAAAAACAGGGGCGTAGCCAGATTTTTGAAAAGGGGGCGGCTATTTACATTCAAATCTGTTGAATGTTTTATTTTGCTTGGCTCAAAGCTCTCATTGTAACAAAATGAACAAAATTTTCGTTATTTCTGTCCAAAAAGGGGGAGGCAGCCGCCTGTGTTGCCTTCCCCCTGGCTACGCCCCTGCTAAAAAACTAGGTCTTATATTGTATCATGATACCTACATTAACATGCCTGAAACATGGTTTCTTGATTGCAAGACTCGAATCAGAGTTATTATCAAATTTTAAATTTTTGACAGAATATTGGTATATGCTAACATTTCTAATTCTATCCCTAAGCAACAGGGCTATCAATGTTTTGTGGTGAGGATATGTCTCACAGTTTATAAGATTATCACATGTAGTAAGCTTGAAGGCTTCATAAGTCTTATAGTAAAGTCTCGAAATTTATAATATAGTAGTTGATGATTGATGAACCATAAGTACCTGATGTGTTCATCAAAACGAATTGTAGCTGCGCTGTGTATGAAGATATGAGCATTGTCCATGATCAATTGTTCATCCTCTGGATTCAGCCCTGAGAAGAGGTGATATTTTCATTAGACAATTGAATTGAATTGAAAGAGAATGAGATAAGAACTACCTCAAATACCAACCACAAAATAATTCAACATAAAAACTTATGAATCTTTAATACCGTTTTCAAAACATACAATTTGAAATCAAGCTATGAATTGCTTTCATTGTAAAACATACCCAACTTTTCATGCATGACATCTCCAACAACTGGTATGATTTTCTTTTTGAAAATTTCTGGATCCTGAGCTCTCAGTTTGTCAAAGAGCATTTCTTCACTCAATGCAACAACACGCTCTGAAGGTGATTTTCCTTTCTTTTCCCGACAGAGCATGTAGATGGCACCTACATTTGGGCAGGTTCTCAGAATCTAGGGTAGGTAAAAACAAGTGTTAGCTCTCATGAAAGAACAAGACAAAATAACATTTACAAGTTGAGTTACTGAGTTCAAGCTGAGTAGCTGAAAAGGGATTGACTGCATATTATCTAACAATAATTAAGGTACTTCCGGCATAAAACAGTCGATTTGAAGAGACTAGCTATATCATCTCATAAAGCCTCAAGTGGCACAACATTGCAATGTCACAATATACCTTTTCAATGAAGCATTTTCCAAGGAATCCAGTTCCACCTGTAATAAAGATGTTCTTCCCTTCATAGAACTGGGTGACTGGTGAATCCACAGATTCCATGATGGTGAGGTGGTTATTCCTTGGTGGCCTCAGCAAGAATGTAAAACTCTAAGATACAAATATAATTTAATTGACAAGGCTGAAAGCATTCTAATAATGCCCTTATTAAAGGTAGCAGCACACAATATGTATTTGAATCACAATATTATGTTTAAACATCTATACAAAATGTAACAAAACTGAAAACTTTGCAGCGGAAGTTATGTTTAGATTATTTAAAGTTGTGGCTAAGGAAATGTCAATATTCACATAATAACATCAGAAAATTTGGGCAGATTTCAAACCCCCTCAATCATGCTTATCCATTTGTGTAAATGCATTGTTTGAAAGACCAGTGAAAGACATGCAGAAGATTCAACAAAAATCCAATAACAGCATTGCATGGTGCACTATAAGTTGTGCATTCTTTCAATGGATCTTTCGATTGATCCATGTGCACACAGATGTGTTACTGTAGTTGTATTTCAAAATTATGAGTTCAAGCAACATACATTGAACATATAGAAATCATTGGGAAATAAGAATTAAGATATTAGGTTTTTGCAATTAAGAAAGGAAGAAATTTTTATCTCTGATTTAGGTAAATCTAAACCTCCCCAATTAATTGCATGTTACATTTAAAAATTCGTAACCCCCAATATCCTCAATCATTATGCATAACCTCTGATGAAGATATATAAGGCATGAGACTAAAAATCAATATATTTAATGATCAATTATGCTCGAAAAATTCATGGAATGGAATAATTTTGACATTACATAAACTCAACTATTCAAACAATCTTCTCATCAATACGTTTCACTCTAGGTACCCACAATATATCACTTATTACATTCATATTTCAAAA